>CM012454.1:4316199-4858876 GCA_003999625.1 Oryzias javanicus | reverse complement strand
ACTACAATACAATTATTCACAATACTGGGACTGATATGCATCTTCTGCACCGCAAAGATCATATGTGATGCTGCACATGTCATCACAAACGTGGAGGCGAAGTGGCCTGGCTCTGTTCATGACTCGCGCATATTCCGTGAATCAACCCTAAGTAACAGACTGCAGTCTGGTGAGTATATGCCCATCACACCTAAAGGAGCACGTTTATGAAGTCCAAAATTGATGTGAATTTTCTTACAGGTGAGGTCGTAGGCTTTCTGCTTGGCGATAGGGGTTACCCATGCCAGCCCACACTGATGACCCCTTACCCAGAACCTGAAGCAGGCCCTCAGCAGCGCTTCAATCAAGCTCACAACAGGACACGGGCCCGGGTGGAAATGACCATAGGCCTCCTGAAAGCCCGTTTCCAGTGCCTTCGTCACCTCAGAGTGAGACCTGTGACATAATTGTGGCATGTGTTGTTCTCCATAATATTTCCATTATTAGAGGGCAGCAACACCCTGCCATACAAATTCAAGAGCCAGAGGAAGATCCCATACAACCAGCATACTACCAGGATGGAAGGGCTGTCAGAGACATGATCTGTCGCAGTGCATTCTGGCAATAGACCATCCCCACCACAAGCAATAAAAGAAGGAGACTGAATTTAAATGAAATTTATTTGGTTCCATTTATTTCCTGCAAACATAAAGTCAATAGTTGCATATCAGGATTGATGTAACATTTTAATCCACCTGTAACTTCACACTTACCTCTAGCTTGTGTTTGAGAATCAATATCTCAAGGTCCGTCTTGACAATCTGACGGTCAAGCAGGTTGCACTCCTTCTTATTCTTCTCGATTTTTTTGAGGAGACTCAATCTGTAAAGGTCCCTCACCGGCAACTGTGAATTAATTAAAAGAGAAATGGGTTCAAGACATATGAAATCATATCACAGAGGTGATTCATAGCATTTACAGAACATCACTGAACTGAGCTCATTTGAGCTGCTGAGGTTGTTGGTGCCTCATCGTGTTGTTCTTCCACACTCTGGAACAGAGAGGGCATGATTATGTCAGTAAGGTAGGAGATGAATGAATGAATATTCTGTAGCAACTCCACACCAGTGTGTGTGATCGTTACCTCTGTTGACCTCTCTGTAGCTGACATTCTCACAGTCCTGTGAAGACCAGCATTTAGTTTAGAGTCTCTATAGTAATACCTGACTCCATTTTTTTCATTCTGTAGAGGAGTACTCACAACAGCCAGAGGTTCTGCTGTCCAAAAGGGAGATGTTGTCAACAGAATTTATAAAGACCAAAAAAAAAAGTAAAGAAAAAACTGAGTGTAATATTTGGTTATCATAAGTATCCCATTCTAAGAATATATAGGACGGTCTCTAACATGAGACAAATGCACTCATGTCCAGGGGAGTGGCACCCTCAGAAGAACTCCCCCCAGGAATCCCATCGGCCATTGGTCTCCCTGTGTTGAGGCTGAGGGCCATCTCCTCTGCCTCAGTCAGTGGTGGGGGGGCAGGTCGTTTTTTTGGCCTCTGCCCTCTTTCTGTTGGCTAAGGGGTAGTGAAATTATTTAATTTAGTGTAAACACCCATGCAAAATATGCAGCAGATGTGCAATCACTCTGTGCCATTAACTTTTTAAAAATGATTTAGGTTTGTACAGTTAAGTACAGCCAGGACATGATCAGCTGCACCTTTTTGGATGATATTTTTATATTTCATCTTCAACTGCTGCCAGGTCCTCTTAATCCCTGCTGGATTGCACCTGAAATAAAGACATGTATTTCTGTGTTGGCTACATTTTAGGGTAGCATAATGAGGAACACAACGTAACTCTTGCTGACGCTTATTGAATTGCTTATTGACCATGACTTAACAACTCCTATCAACCACTGACATTGATTATCAAAACGCACGTTTAATTTGTTACGAAGAATTCATGCAATTACGGAGATTTCTTTTTGCATTATTAACAGAGGAAAACAATCCTTAATTCAAGAGTGACAAAATTATTTTACTGCCATTATTTTGTACTCATGCTGACTTTAAACAATCTAAATGCATATGTACGCATTAACTCTACTGGTGTTCGTTCCCGTTGCCATCATGAATCGTGCTGTCTTTGCTCCATTAATCAGGGCTTTTAATGGTCGCGACGCTCGCACCTGATTCTGGTTCCAACAACTTCAAGTTGATTGAATCAAACATTTTCAGCTGTTATGAAACCAAAAACTCTAAGTTCGGGAATTTTGAGTCCAGTGACTCTAAGTTCAGGTTTCAAGTCTAAATTTGTTGAACCTGCTTCTTGAAACGGACCCCTGTACCACTAGAAGGCATAGTTCTTACAATATTTAAATGTAAATATACCACAATATCGATCATTACCTAAACTGTGACTTGAGCCATGTTTTGTGAAAGTTGGTTAAAGAATGATGGAGTTAGCCAGATTTTTTTGTGGTTGATGCCTGCATGTCTTACATTGAAACGGCTGCATCTGTTGATGCGATTCAGTCATTGACGTAAATTTGGTGGGAGGGGTGTTGGCTTCGGCTTCTCCAACTAATACTTTTTTGAATATTTTGCTCTGGACTCCCTGCCTTTGTGGATTGTCCACCGTAAACCTGTATAGTCAGAGAGTGAGAAAAACAAAACATGTCATGTAAATCAACTATTTATAAACTGAGGTTTTTCTCTGCAACTTGATGTTTAAAGCATGTGCGCATCTATGCAAATTCTTACAGTGGTTTACTGCTTTCTAATGAAGTCTCACAGACCTTCAGTGTGTTTGGACACAAACATCAGTCGTGGTGTTTCCATCCCAGAGTCTCCTTCTACAGTCCACAGAGGAGCATCAGGATGAAGACAATTCTGCTGTTAATTTTGTTTTCCTCAGGTCAGTGTTTGAATATTCTGGAAACATATTATATTCAATCAAAAAAAATTAAAAGGTGTCTTTTTTTGTAATATTTTTTTCTCGTATGTGTGCTTTCAGGTTTTAATTTGAATAAGAACTAGGTATTTAATGTAGTAATTTTATAATTACTCTTAAAAGGCGTATACCAGTGATCCTCAAACTTTTATTCTTGTTCTCCCCTTCGGAGGAGAAAAAAATGAAAAATGTTCACTCCCCGCCACTACGGCAAAACTGTGACCAAATAGGCCAAATATTTTTTCGTTATTAATAACATAAAAATAATAAACATTTTTGCTGGATAATTCATTTTGTTAGAACAATATCATTAACCTAAAAGAAGCAGATTAGTGCGTTATTGTTCACAAATGTAGTTTTTAAGAATGTATGATCCTGCTGACAATATTAAGTTTTCTTTTAAAGAGATTGAGCGGTTTATTGACGTCACTGGGGTGTCATGTTTCAAGGTGTCTTCTTAATCTGGTGGCTCTTATACTATCAAGGGTCTGTCTTCACCTCCGCCCACATTTACTGTCAACCCAAGAGCAAGATGGGCTTCAGCATTTTTCATTGACTTAGCTTTGTGTAGTACTATGTCAAATATTTCTTCATCAAATTTGTTCGCAGTTGCAGAGAAAAACAGGGGCCCGTTTCAAGAAGCAGGTTCAACAAATTTAGAGTTGAAACCTGAACTTCGAGTCACTGGACTCAAAATTCGCGAACTTAGAGTTTTCGGTTTCAGAACAGCTGAAAATGTTTGATTCAATCAACTTGAAGTTGTTGGAACCAGAATCAGGAGCGAGCGTCGCGACCATTAAAAGCCCTGATCAATGGAGCAAAGACAGCACGATTCACCATGGCAACGGGCAACATTTTCAGCAAGAAAAGCAACCCAGCTGCAGCAGTAAGACAGAGAGAGAAAATATCTGCGGAGTTAATGCATACGTCTACATTTGAATCATTTCAAATAACGAATAAATAATAATATCAGGAAGGTTATTTAGTCACTTGTAAAGTAAGGAATGGTTCTTGATCTGTTAATAATTTAACCAGTCATCTCCGTAATCACATGAATGACCGTTTTCCTCAATGCCCCCCACCCCCACCACCACGTACACACACGGATATCACTGCACGCTAAAAAGAAACACTGTAGCTGCCTGAGATATGTTAAAATAATCATTTATTTAAATTTAAGTCTCATGACTTAAAAAATATTCGCTGAAAAGGGTTTTTTTATTACAAATAATGCAACTTGCTGGGGCCTGGATTTGAACTTGAGACGTCAGAAGCGGAGGCAGCATTGCTGCCAGCCGGGCTAACTCTTGATATGTGAATGATGTTGTATACGAGTTGAAACCCCCTACCGGTTTTTGATATTTATTGATTTCGGTTCTTAAGGGTTTCAAATGATAAAAATAAAACTCCTTATTATTAATAGCAAATCCCTGGAAAAACTCACTATTTATAATGTCGCTCAAATAAATAAAAATGAATCGAGAAACTGCATCAATAGACTCGTGTCCTCAAATCCTCTCCAGACATAAATAACATTTCCTCTGGATTAATCCAGCCTCCTCTCTACATGATCCTCTATGAATGGACATGTCATTTTGGTTTCTGCTGGTGGAAACGTGACGTCTCTAATATGAATGTTCTCTAAATATTAATGAAGAACTCAGATTTGGACTTCTGCCACTTTAAAAAGGGGCGGAGACCGCAGAGAACTCGGTAAGTTTCCTGAAGAAAACCTGCTCCAGACCAGGTTACGTTCACAGACTCAGTTGCCACAGTGATTGATTCTGAGTTCAGCTCAACCCGCTTCTTGAAACGGGCTCCAGGTGTACTGGTCAATACAACGCATCCACAAAACGTGTACTTTAAGTCTATAGATTTTACTGCATTTACTGGTCAGGGTGACTTTGCACTTACAAACAATGGTTACCCTAAAAATATGTCACAAAGATGACCGCATTCATTTGATTCTGACAAAAACAAAGTATTTACAAATCTTCACATCTTACTCTAAGTGCGTCTATGTGGAATCGAATTAAAGTCTACCGAGCATGTGCTAAACCATTACCGTTCTACAAGGGCGTTGAAACAGCCGTTAACAACCATAAATGCATCTTAAAATGTCATATTTAAATAAGGTTAATGTTAGTGATGTAAAAACTGACCACGCGCGGTCTTGAAGCCCAGTGTGTTTGTTCCACGAGGAAATCCGAAACGACCCGAAACATTGGTTTTACCCCGATTTCTCCCACTTCCCAGGTTTGCCCCATCAGGTGACTCACACCCCACAAGGGAGGCACGCCCCACAGTTTGAGAACCACTGGCCTATACCATGATTTCTTAAGTCTTTCAAAGTAAACTATATCCATAATCATCAGTATATGATTAGTGCTGGGCAATATGGAAAAAAAATGTATATATACGATAAATATTTTATTATCACAATAGCGATATCAGGATATACGACAATGAAGTATATATTTTCAGCAATTCTCTGAAAAAATGTTATAGCTTACTTTTCTGACTATTTTAAGTAACAATAAGAAAAAAAAAAAACATTTTAGTGTAGCAAAACAAACTCAAATGAAAACAGATGGGGCAGAGATACTGCAGCCTTCACATTTGTTCCAAAACTCAAAAGTATTTAGACTGAATTTGTAGAAAAAATACTTTTTTTATCCAAAAAAAAATTAAAATTGCAGTTTCCTGTTTCTGAGTAGAAAAACACATTTTTGCTCAAAATTTTGCTAGAATTACGTCAATTGCATCAACTGTTGAAGAGTAACCAAAACAATATAAACACTGGAGCTAAAGCTGATGTGTTGAAGCTTTTTTTGTCAGTAGCAGGCAGACTTCTCCCTTTTTTTGAAGCGGGTAGAGAAGGACTTGCTAATTTTACAGACATTTCGAAGATTTGTTTACTTCTGGTGACAGTCGCGTAGCACATTAAGCTTTAAAAATCTAACATTATTCTGTATTCCAGATCAATAAATATTTATGACACTCTACTATATTTATGAAGATCATGAATCAGCGATTTCAATGTCGCAAATTTTCGGACTACAATTTCTGGGTGTTTGGATACTTGTTTCAGCTCTGTTCCACAACTTTGGTTTATCTCTAATTTCTGTAATCTCATATGTTCATTTTTTGTACTTTTCTTGAGTGATAGGTTTGTTTTGTTAGCATCGCTGTAGGAATAGCCTAGCTTGTTACAATACTGCCGGCTTTTGCTCGTCGGACGTCTTGAATTCAAAATGCAACCAAATCACAGACATACCCCTGAAAGTGCTTCTTCTTGGGCTTCCTCCATCGTGTTTTTGTATGTTTCTACTTCAGGGAAACAACTTCATTGTCCGTCATTCTGTACTTGTGTTAAGTCGCATAAAGTATGTCATAAACCCGAGAATCTCCGATTCTCGGGTTTTATGAAATCAATCGGAGCGTAAAGCAGTTCATCACAAACCCAGAAGACTGAGTTTCTTTATGAAGAATATCTTTTTCATTTGTCATTCTTTTCACTTTTTTGTACACACATTGATGAGGCAACACCTGCACAATTGTGTCGGGCTGTTTAATGATATATTTGGCCTAATAATTGATCAAACTAGCTTAGAGACGATATAAGCGCTAGAAGAAAAATGCCACAATAGACATTGTTTCTATCCCCCACATGATATATATCGTCATATCGCCCAGCACTATATATGACTTTAAATTACCTTTGGCACATATAAGAACAAATTATTTGTTCTAACTGGTGGTCAAACAGATACGCAGGGAAGAAGAAGCAGGAAGGTGTGCACAAGCAGTGGCAGAGCAAAGCAAGGGCAGTGGATGGGGTGGGAAGGGGTGAAAAGAGGAAGCTCTCCTGAAAGAACTGTGGGAGATGGAACTTTCAGGGCAAGCTTTCTAATTAGGGCTACCTATGACGTCCTACCTTCCCCTGCAAACCTAAGCCAGTGGTATGGCGAAGACCCACATGCTCTCTATGTCACCACCCAGCAAACACTGAAGCACATCTTGGTGGGATGCAAGACTAGCCTCAGTTCAAGGCCGATAACACCTGGCGACACAACCTGGTGGCTAAGGTGTCTTGCAGAAGTGCCTGGAAGGACAACGAACAAGAGCAACGCCCTTCCTCATACATCAGCTCATCGCCAACTAACATCCTTGTCGTGAGGGCAAGCCACCTCCAGCAACACCAGTACAGCTGACACTGGACCACTGTTAGAGCACGAGACTGGAAGATGCTTGATAGATCTGGAAAAAAACAACTCTGCTTTCCACCAGAGATAGCATCCACTAACCTGCGACCAGACTTGTATTGTGGTCATCCTCACAAAAGCTCGCCTACATTGTAGAGCTTACAGTACCCCTGGGAGGGTGCAGTAGAGGAGGCTATGAAAGGAAAATGCTGAGGTACGCCAACCTCGCAGCAGACGCCAAAGAACAAGGCTGGTGTGTGAAGGTTCGACCAGTGGAAGTAGGCTGTAGGGGGTTTTGTGCCACCTCAACATCTCAGGCTTCTCAGTGAGATGGGGTGCGAGGGAAGATTCAAAGGCAGGCAATGAAAGATCTCTCCAGGGCTGCTGAGAAGGGAGTCAGTGGCTATGGATCAAGAAGAAAGACCTGACCTGGCCTCCAAATGTCTGGTGGCGGATGGGGGTGAACCTGGGACGCTGGGATTCACTGCTGAACCCTCTGGAGGTGTCGTGGGCCTATCAGCGAAACACCTTAAGAAGGAGGGAGCCCACTTGAAAACCCAAACGATGCCACCATTCATTTGCCTGCCACAGTGTCCAATCGGTGCCATTTAATAAGGGATGATAAGATCTAATCCTACACAACAGACCTGAAATATGAATTATTTTTGTGGTCTCATAACTGGAAGATGTCGCCTTTCGCTCCTTGAGGGTCCACCTATTTAATGAGCCGGCCTCACCAGAGTGTTTCCGCACATGAACTAACATTTTTGCAAAAGATGTACATGCTGTGCATCTGTCTCTAGTAGCCCCCGTTGTTCACATTCAAAGCTACAGGAATGACATTAATCGTGTTAGCGGTCGGAAAAAAAAAACGGTATTCTTAGAGAGTTTTGTGTTTAATAAGCGTCACGGTGACGCCTCTGGTGTTAAAGCGTTACCAAACTTTAAAAAAGTTAAAAAGTTTCTGTCTGATTTTAACCAGATACAAAAAAAAGTTCCATAGTTGATCACTGATTCAAATGTGCTTTTTTTCCACAGAGATCTCCATCTCCTCCTGCCTCACCCTCCATAAGTACCATTTTATTGATCAACCTATGAACTGGACTGAAGCTCAGACTTCTGCAGACAGAAATACACAGATCTGGCCACCATTGAAAACTCTGAAGAATGGACGAACTCAATGAACACAACTTCATCTGCTGGTTACAAATCAGGGTTTTGGATCGGTCTGTACATTAACATCAACTGGAGATGGTCTGATGGGTACAATGGAAGCTTCACAGGCAACAGTTTTCGGACTTCAGTAGATCCACGGGATTGTCTTAGTGATCAGATCTGTATGACTGTGTACTGGCATCCACACAGCATCACCATTGGTCTGACTCAAACTGTAAGTTCACTGTTTCCCTTTGTGTGCTACAATGGTAAGATATTTTTCAAAAAACACATTTTATTGTTAAATATTAAAACTTAAATCTATAATTTTTTTCTCTGTAATCTACAGGAACACAGCAGAATCCTGAATATGTTTTGTGAATGAAACAATGAACTGGTCCAGCGCTCAGAATACTGCAGACAGAACTTCACAGACCTGGCCACATTGAGAAAACAATACAGACTGGGATAAAGTTTTATTCTGTGACGCCTACTAGTCAGCATATGTGGACCGGTCTTTACATTGATTCAAACATTTCCTGGTCTGATGGAGCAGCTTCTCCTTCTACCAAAACCAACTTCATTATCTCTTCAGCTTGGAGTGACCAGTGCCAGATGTGGTCGTCAAAATGTGCAAAGTACAAATAACTGGTATTTGTATCCTTGTGAAAACAGATATCCATTTTGTCTGTTGGGGTCTTCCTAAAGGTGATTTCAGTATTATTTAATTCTGAGTTTCCTTTACCCAAATATGTCTGTCTTTTCATAAATATTTTCAGTGTATTTCATTATACTTCTGTTCTGGTTCAGTTATGAGGCGTGTGAAGCTGAGACTGAAGGCGGAGAACTCTGACTGTTCGAATGACGCTGCTGTGAAAGCAAAACCTGTTGGAAATGGTTTGTCTGAAGTTCCTGTATTTTCAATTATCTGGTAACGTTTCCTTTAAAGGTTTTTTGTGCTCAGTCAGAAGAAACTGGATGAGAACGGAGTGAGTGGGGTGAAGTTGAAGTGGAGACAGACGGCTGATGGAAAAAGTCTTCAACCAGAAAGAAAAAGAAGACTGAACTCTAAAAAAAGCTTCATTTTTACTAAACCTAAAATCATTTCATTTACTGTACATCTCTGAATCTGATGCCTAAATTTGTGAAGAAATGTTCAAATTAAAGTCATAAGTTTGTTGTGCTGCAGGTTTATATAATCAAACTGTTGAGTATATTTTGTAGCTATTTTTTTTCCTGTTTAAATGTTCAATCTTGTGTGTTAAGTTATTTTCTGCTCTTTTCCATATGTGTGTGTGTGTATATATATATATAATATATATATATATAATATTATATTATATATATATATAATATATATATATATATATATGAAAGTACATTACCTCTAATAGGACAAAAAAATCTTTTGAAAAAAAACACTCCTTATTTTTTATGTTTTTAAGAAAAAAAAAAGCCACAATGTGTCCTTTGCCATAGGCACAACCCATTTTAGTTTGTTTTGACGTTTTTACTTTTGTTTGTAATGCAGAAAATTAGTTAGTCAGAGTTTTAAATAAATAGGTTCCGCCTGTTTTGAACATCGATGGTTTCCTTGACGTTGACATTTGTAAAGCTGCAAGAGGCAGCGGGACTGTCAATAAAGTACATGAAACACAATACTGTTATCAACGTTTGTTGTGTTTTATAATTTTTTATTATTTTTTTCAGAAAACAATGCATGTCTTTTCCAGGACTTGCAGTACCCTCATTTGTCAAATTTGATTCAAAATTTTTTTAAAAAATGAAGAAAAAGAGAGAATGAAGAAGTTGAGTGGACAAGGAGTGAATGTCTGGCCCACAAGACACAATGGCAGTTGACTGAGGGGAGCAGGGATCAAACCGCTCACCCACCTGAGCCACTGCCAAACAACCAAAGAGTGTAACTGAGTATTTGCACTAAATGTATGTAATGTCTTTTGTCTTTTTGTCTATGAACTACTATCCTTGTGTCCAAACTGCATTCATAATCCTGATGTAGGGGCGCTAGCGTCAAATGTTTATAACCTCGTTGCAACATGAAAGCCATCCATCCATCCATCTTCTATCGCTTCATACGGTACAGGGTCGCAGGGCAGCAGTCTAAGCAAACATACCCAGACTTCCCTCTCCCCGGCCACTTCCTCCAGCTCCTCTGGGGGAACCCGAGGCGTTCCCAGGCCAGCTGAGAAACCTAGTCTCTCCAGAGTGTCCTGGGTCTTCCCCGGGCCTCCGCCCAGTGGGACATGCCCGGAACACCTCTCCAGGGAGGCGTCCAGGAGGCATCCGGATCAGATGCCCAAGCCACCTCAACTGGCTCCTCTCGATGCGGAGGAGAAGCGGCTCTACTCCGAGCTCTCTCCGGTGACTGAGCTCCTCACCCCATCTCTGGAGAAAAATTCATTTTAGCCGCTTGTAGTTGGGATCTCATTCTTTCGGTCATGATCCAGAGCTCACGACCATAGGTGAGTACTGGAACGAAGATCGACTGGTAAATCGAGAGCTTTGCTTTCTGGCTCAGCTCCCTCTGTAGCATTTCTTGCAGGAAACAAAGCTGATTTTGTGAGATCTTTGTGTCACTGCCACACTGCTCCATTTTACCACCAACATCCTGCTCTGGTTGCCATAAACCTGCTTCAGTGGTTATTCCAGTTAAGTTCTTTTCTCCGGATTTCTGCAAAAGGCTCATCTGCTCATACTGTCTTTATATAGCGCTTTGTAATACTGGCTTCCCTTACTTTGAATTTAGCTTTCAGCTTCTTTCATCCTTTCCTAGCATCACCCACTAATTGTTTTAACTTAGCGGGAGATAACTGAGACACCCACTTGGATGTCTTCTCGTAAAAGTACATCAGCTGTGCTTCATTTGTAATGCAAACGCCACTTTTAGTCTTATGGTGAACAAGATAGTCTAACACAAGTTCACTGAGTTCACACATGCTCACCTAAAATTTACCCCCAGGAAGATGTTACTTAGACTTTTCAAATAAGTTTTAAAGGCAAGCATCATTGTTGGAGCAACTGGCCACAAAGTTCATCATTAATTAATTGTCTTGATGAGATATGGAAAGACTTCATTGTTTTCAAAGAAGTGGTCTAGAAAGGGATTTGCACCCTGCATGATGAAGAAGAGTGACTCCAAATCTCAGAGAAATCCCAACACCAAGGGAGTCAGTCAATCATTTGGAGTAGGTGTTCAAGTCAAGAACGTGCCCATCATCTTCTGTTAGATGCCACAGTGGCGTTTCCACAAAACCCTTGCGACCTGCAAAGTAACATTCCTTTCCTTCTTTCAGAACTTGCTTGACGAGTCTGTTTAGATCTGTCAGGATATTGTTGCGGGACCACTCAGAAACACGCCAGACCCAGGAGTAGAGGAATCTCAGAGGTATTTATTTACAGGAGACTTGAGCTTGTAGGGTGTAGTTACGCCACTGGCCAGCGGGGGGCGCTGGAGTCGAGGGAGCAGAGTGGACGACGAAACGGTGTCAGAGGAGAGGGCCAGAAGATGAGCGCTGGGCTTCGATGCGGGATCGAGAGTTGGACTTGAGTGAGATGGTTTGTTGGGCAGAGGTGCTTTTATGGTGTAAAAACCTTGGAAGAGGCGTGGTTCCGGTTTTTAAGCGTTGTGGAGTGGGCAGCGAATTCCAGCCGAACGGCGATCTTGACACGGCAGGCACGGAGCAGGAGCCCAGACAGGTACGTGAGCACTGACGTGGAATCCTGGAGCATGAAGGAAACACAGGAAGTTACTTAGGATTTGTCTCTTTAGACGCAGGTTGTTAGTCTTGGCTGTTAGTCAGGCTGTAAAGCTTAACGTTCCGGCAGTGAGAGGAGCTGAGACGTGGATATATGTAGAGAGGTCCACAGGTGGAGATGATCAGCCTGACGAACTCCTGTTGTAGGGCGTGGCCTACAGGAGTCATGACACTTTCATTACTTGCAACCACTCAACGTGTTGAATTAAGAAAAACTCAGTCCCACCAGGAAAAATAAGATATAGAACTTTTTCCTCTTTGAAGTTCAAGGTTAGTAGGAGGCGTATAGGATAGCTTATGCATGTGAAAGACACTTCTGAAATGGGCCACATTGCTATCCCTTCCAACGATGTAGGGGTTATTGTTATGTTTGTAAAACGTTGAGATTTCTGGGTGGATCTGATGTTGGAGAACTTTAACATCTAAACCTCATATGTACAGGTGGAACAATTTCAGGCTCTGCTCCCTAAAAGTATTAGCTGTGATGACTTTTATTTCCTTCCTGGAAGTTGGTTTTAACTCTTTATACATTTTGTGGATCTCCACAACAGATGGAAATAACTGTTTCAGCACTGAAGTTCTTTTTCTACTGATATCAAATTCATACTTTGGTTAACTGATAATCTGCGTGTGGGCTACCTGTAAAAATGACAGTCTTCAGGTTTTCCTTTGTGGCTATACTTCTGAGAAGAGTGCAATCCTGAAGAATATTTTTGGCTTAATGCACTGGACAAGGGTTCACGCTCAGACTGACCAAGATACAACATAAGTGGACCAAAAAGAGGAGAAACTGAATGTTCACCAAAGGTGACTGCTGGAGCCCGCCGATTTGGAAAACAGACACGATCCCTAAACCTTTTGGCCAAAATAGATCCAACAGCCTTCCATTTATTCATCTTCCCCTTCTGGTGCACAATCTAAGACTTAAAAGGCAGCAAATTCATCTGCGGACACACCATCAGCCATTTCATCAATGAAACTGTGCTTGACACTTAGAGTTTCTTCATCTTTGAACTTATGAGTTTCTGTGGAGGAATAGCAGTGCGTCCACATGTTCTGGTGCAGAATGGCTGTCATTTATTGGCCTCCTTGGAACGTTCTGACAACATACGTGTTGCAAGTATGGCCAACAGCCTCTTCTACAAGCCCACCTGACATCTCCTTCCAGAAGCCAAGAAAAGAATGAAGACCAATCGTCATCCTTGTGACTCATAGTGTCCTTCCTCTCCTGCTCCTCAACACAACTTTCAAAGACGTTGTGCACCTATGACAATCCTTGCTCCAGGGTTTGACCCTCAGAACAATGTCATAGACAATTTATGTCTTTGTAGTTTGTTTTTTTTTTTTTTTTTTGATCTGGCATAATTGTTTAACATACTTATATGAAACATTACCTGTATGTTTGTCTCTAAATAAATGACAACTTCTTTTGTCACTGGATATAGAAATGCTTTGTAAGCACTTTGTTAATGCTTTTGTTTTTTGCCCTCTTTCTTCAAAAGGAATCTCCTTTTCTTGTCTTGTCATTTCAGTGAATGCCGTCAGGATGCCGAAACCTCCTCATGCTCCTCACTGTTGAGTCTCCTATAAGGAACTCCTCAGGCCGGGTATAGATGGACTGACTAAGCTCAAGTCATAGCGCTAGGGCTGTCACGAACGATTAACAACCGGAATGTTTCAGTAAGCTTACCTGCAAAAAGGGGAAAAAGAATGACAAACACTAACCTTCGAGGACTAACATAACCAGGAACTAAAGAAATTTATTAAAGAAAATGGCAGCTCACCCCTGCAGCTTCAGTTAAAATAACTAACTCGCACCAAACAACGGCAGGACTTAACAAAATGCAACACAACAACAAAGCAAGTGAGCGCCAAGCTGCAGTGGAGACTCTGAAATGACTGTAAATTACATTCCAAAGTTTCAATGAAAGCCAAACTGTACGGGGACATTAGTTTTGAGGAGAAGAATCTCTTCACTCCTTCCCCAACAGCAGCATCCCCTGGAGAAGTAAAGATTTACCAAACAAAAAAGTAGACATTTCTCCATCTACATATTATTTTTTGTTTGTGGGACGTTAACTTCCAGTTTGCTGCAGACAGGGCTTGTCCATTCTACTTTTGGATCAAAAGAGATGAGTGATCTCTCTTGATCCTGCATTCTTTCCCTTAAATCCGGTTAAAGTAAAACTGCCTTTTTGGTCTCAATCTGTGAGAGTGAGTTGGACTTGTCGAGCCAGGCGGCTCTGGTTCTATCTGGTTCAGATTTCCACTCTGAAAGACAAACTTTTGTATAGATTACGAACATTTAAAATCACAATTACTCCATCGCTATTGGTGTAATACTGACCAAGTAATTTAAAGGATGTCTCTCCAAATATTTTTTGTGTTTCCCCTGAACTTGACTTTTCTTCTTGTGCTTGAGCTGCGTCTCCTTGCACCAATACATGTTAATCTGAAGAATGCACCGCTCTAACACACTCAATGTCAGATCCTAAGATGGTAACATCTGGTTCTTTTGCATTGCTGTAGCTGCAAGATGGTAATAAACAAAGGTTTTCACATACAAAGTAAAATTACTTTTATTTGTACAAAAACTAATAAAAATTGAAACAAAAATATTCTTACCTTTCGCACTTGATGATTAGTGGGGTAGTTTTCAATTTTTATTTCAATAGGAATTTAATTCTGTCTTAGTTCAAAATTTAGAATCGTTTTGTGAGTTGGCTTTCGCACTTTTCTTTTGGGTTTGCTTTTTGGTGTGTATATAGGAGCCCTACAGACAAAAAAATTAAATTGATCATCTGATAATAAAGAAAAAAACAATATGATACTTTTACTTACTGGCATTAATTTTGATGATAATAAAAGCAAAAAGAGAATACTGATGTGTAGGGCTGGGCGATAAAACGATAATTATTGATATAGAACATTTTTTCGATAGAAGAATAAATCTATCGCGATACTTTTATTTTGAAGGGTCCACAAATAACACTTGCTAGCGAACAATTTCTCCTATTAGACGAGTAAAAGTTAGAGAGTTAGTCTCCACAGGGCGAGTAAGTGTTTGTATCTAATTATTGTGTTTATTAGCTCTCATTTCTGTCATTTTTTGGACTCCACTCCGCGTCCTTCGTCTGCATGAAAGGTAAACAAACGCGCACGAGCCGACTTCTACCACCAACCCCCGCTGCAGCTGCGGACCTCGCGCCCCGCGCGCTTTATTACAATCATTGTCTGTCCACGCCGAATGCATTTGGCGTCAAATTAATTTATTGTACACTGTATTAGTTTTAACAAGCGTCAGATTTGATGCTTGTCGGTCATCAGAAAGTCTGTTGCTCTGAAGCTTCGCTGCATGTGGGAAAACTTCCATCAAAACTTTTCTGGAACTCTTCGTGAAGAACGCGGATACCGAGAGATTGATTTACGTTGAAGAGCTGAATAAAAACATCGGTACACATCTCCGTGTCGGAGTTGAGCAGACCTTCCATTGAGGAGCGGCAGCTGTCTCACTCCTGCACCCAGCTGGCAAGAGCCGACAGTGTCAGTGTCTGGACATGAGTTTAATCCCAGGTTACGACTTCTGGTTGTACAAGAAATTCTCCTGCATCTTTCAGCTGAGGGAAGTTCTCCTCAATAGTTGACTTGAACATTTGCAGATCATTGTCCCTTGTTGCAAAATACACTGCTCATTAAAATTAAAGGAGCACTCTATACACATTTGTATAGATATCCAACTTCATATTAAGATCTGAAGTATCTAATAACAACAGGGCAGTGTCTTAGGAACAAAAGGATGCCAAGTCTTTTAATGGAAATAATAGTTTTCAGCCTACAGAGGGTTCAATTCTGTAGACACCATCAAATCAGAGTGAAATGAAGATGTGGCAGGATAGTCCATTTTCTCCAAAACATCATTTCTGCAATTAATGTGATAAAGTTCATAGTGTCTGTATTATTCATAACTGTTTTAATTATTTTGTTATCAGATATCACAATATTTTCATACCTGACATGTTTCAACAGAGACGTTCCGTCTTCATCAGAGTCGTCACCAGGTGGTGGAGTGTGACCTCTATAAAACAGCTGATTGTTTCTGAGGCGGAGTCACCTGTCAAAGTCTGACAGGTGACTCCGCCCCCCGCTGTCCGGCTCGTTGCTGGAGGCTGTTGCTCCAAGTATGTGAGATCAGGAAGGCCCCCTCATCCCTGTTCATGGAGGTCTGGGCTCTCTTCCTGATCTCCACTGCCTCCATGATCCATCTCTGATGTCTGTTTTCTTCAGTGTGGATGACTTTGGCCTTTTCCCAGTCCATGATGTGGTTTTCTTGTTCACAGTGGTCTGTTATTGCAGATTTCATGTTTCAAGTCTCTTTTGTGTTCCTTTTTCGCATCCCTTCCTGTGTTCCGTTTTTCTTGTGATGAATTTTCGTTCCATTTCTCCAATATAAGTTTTATTGCATGACTGACATGGTATTTCGTAGATTACACTGCACTTGTTGTCTTGCTTAATCTTATCTTTAGGATGTACCAGGAGTTGTCTGAGCTTTTTGTACGTTTTTACCGGCGTGCTAATGTGGTGTTTTTTCATGGCCCTTTGGATGCGTTCCATTACCCCTCTGATGTATGTTAATATGACCATTCCTTTGTTCTCAGTTCTATTGGTCTGTTTCTTCTTTTTTTCTTCTCTGCTCCACCTGTCTTTGTCCTTTTTTTATTGCCCAGTGTGGATAATGACACCTGATCAAGCTGTTTTTTATGTGTTTTCCTTCATTTCTGTAACTCAAAATACTTTTCCGTATCTTGTGTGGCCCCCACGAACTTGTATGCATGCTTGACAACGTTGCAGCATGCTCCTAATGAGACGACGAATGGTGTCTCGCTCTCCCAGAATAACCAGCAGTCTCCTGAAATCTCCTCCATGTTCTGGAGATTGTGCTGGGAGACACATTAAACCTTCTTGCTGCAGCATGTGTGGATGTTCCATCCTGGAGAAGTTGGACAACCTGTGCAACTTCTGTATAGGGTTAAGGAATCTCCTCATACTGCCAGTAGAGAGAATTACACAAGACAAAATCAGCAGGAGTGGAAAACCAGCCAAAAAAGATCAAGAGGAGAAACTTGAAATGACCTCCACATGTAACACCAGTCCTGTTTGGAGGGTTTTCTAATTGTTGCCACTGAAGTGCACCTGTTGTTAATTCATCAACACCAGTACAGATGAAACTGATTAACGAGGCCCTCAGCTGATTAACTAACAAGAAAATGATCAGACAGGTTTCATTCAATTCATGCCAGGCCCAATAAAACAAAGTGTTCCTTTAATTTTTGTGATCGGTATATTATATAGAGTCAGAGTGTAGTAAAGTTGAACAAAGTTGTGACCGTTGAGCATCAAAATATTCAATTCTTTTAAATTTTAGTCAGTGAGACCAAAACTTTATCTTTTTGTGAAAAATAGTTCTTTTTTTCATGTGCTGACTTCATTTGATTTAATCTTGTTGTAATCACAGAAGATAATGAAGAACGTTCATCAAACATTAAATGTTTAATAAACTGTAGATCATTTGACAGAATGTCTTTATTTTATACCCTTACAGGACACCGTAGTCAGGAAGTTATCTGTTCGCCTGAGAGCTGTATTATCTGATGTACGGTCGCTGCATCTCATTAAAAGGCTGTGTTTACGTTCCACACTGTGTGATCCTTGACTTGCACAAACCTACCAAGATTTGAGAGAAATCTACATAAACTATCATCTTAATTGTCTTTATTTTTAGTTGGTTTAAAGCTAATGATGGTTAAGATGTGTTTTTTACATCCACTTGTGCATGATCGACCAATCCGGAAAATAATCGATGATTAGTCGACTATTAAAATATTAGTTTGCCCTAATTATATGATTAATAATCCAATATATTGTGGGGTCAAAACTCAACTTTTATGTTCACTTGTTATGTATTTTGTTATTTTTCTAACAATTGAGGACGGGGGGAGTATGCAGTGTTTTGCCCAGGGGGTCAAGCTAACTAGGAATAGATAGACCTTTATTGTCATTATCACAAGGACAATGAAATTGCAGCAACCTTTTCAGTGCAAATAAATTGGCATAAAAAATACAATACATAATATAAAATACAATATAAAGTATAAAAAATATGTAGAAAAACGATATATACAATGGGCTGTGCCATGTAAGTGTATATTGTCCATCATAGTATCCAGACTATGTGCAGGTATGTGCAAAAAAGCGAGCAATTAAATAACCAGATTTACATATGTATATGTACATAGAAGTATATAAATATATGAACATATAGTGTACGGTGTGTTGAGCAGTTATCTGTGTGAGTGCATCCCATGATCTTCTGCGCTGTCTCAACCACTCTCTGGAGCCTTTCCTTGTCCGCGACGGTGCAGCTGCCGAACCATTCTGTCATGCAGTGCGTGAGCAGGCTCTGGATGGAGGATTGGTAGAAGGTCAGCAGCAGGTTGGTGCAGAGACGGTTCTTCCGGAGGACCCTCAGGAAGTGCAGACGCTGCTGAGCCTTTTTGATGACGGCTGTGGTGTTGGCTGTCCAAGAGAGGTCTGCAGAGATGACGCCGAGGAACCTGATGAAGTGGACCCTCTCCACGAGCTCGCCATTGATGTGTAGGGGGGCGGGGTCAGTGCTCTGCTTCCTGAAGTCGATGATGACCTCCCTGGTCTTTTTGGTGTTCAGAGTGAGGTTGTTCTCTGAAGACCAGGTTGCCAGATTCAGAACCTCCTCCCAGTAGGCAGACTCCTCCCCTCTGGAGATAAGTCCAACCGGCGAATTTTATGATCCAGTTATTGTGGTGGGCTGCACTGCAGTCATAAGTGTAGAGGCAGTACAGCAGAGGGTTCAGCACACAGCCCTGAGGGGAGCCGATGCTGAGTGTGCGGGTGGAGGAGAGGTGGGGGCCGAGTCTTACAGCCTGTGAGCGGTCTGAGAGGAAGTTGTAGATCCAGTTGTATGTGGGGAGAGCGATGCCAAGAGTGACCAGTGTCTCACAGAGTCTGTCCGAGATTATTGTGTTGAATGCTGAGCTGTAATCCACGAAGAGCATCCGAGCGTAGCTCTGCTGCTGCTCCAGGTGGCTCAGTGTGGAGTGAAGAGCTACAGCAATGGCGTCCTCTGTGGATCTGTTTGCTCGGTATGCAAACTGATGGGGGTCCAGGTCTGTGGGGAGATGATCTTTGATGTGTTGAAGGACGAGCCGTTCAAAACACTTCATTATAACCGGGGTGAGGGCCACTGGACGGTAGTCGTTTAGGTTGGTGGTCGGAGACTTCTTTGGAACAGGGATTATTGCTGCAGATTTCAGGCAGGATGGGATCTCTGCCTGAGCCAGGGAGAGGTTGAAGATCTTTGTGAAGGTGGGGATGAGCTGGTGAGCACACGCCTGAAGCACTTTGCCTGGTACTCCATCGGGACCAGCAGCCTTCTTTGGGTTCACTGTTTGGAGCACCCGTCTGACGTCGTGCTCCTGCACAGTGAGTGGAGGTGTGCTGGGGGTTGGGGGTGGTGCTGGAGCAGAGTGATCTTGTTGTGTGAGTCCAAAACGAGCAAAGAAGCGGTTCAGCTCCTCTGCTTGTGCAGCATCTGGAGCTGCTGTAGACACCTCATAGCCTCTGAAGTTGGTGATGTCATTGATGCCTCGCCAGACCTCCCGAGAGTTGTTTCTTGAGAGATTGGTCTCTATCCGCATCCTGTGGTCTGCTTTGGCTTTTTTGATTCCTCTTCTCAGGTCAGCTCGAGCAGCACTGTATAGTGCTCTGTCACCTGACCTGAAGGCGGTGTCGCGTGCTCTGAGGAGTGTGCGGACTTGGCTGGTTTTGTCCACCGTCACATTCCCAATGCAGAACTGTATATAGTCCAACACTGTTCCTGTGAGTGACTCCAGCTCTTGTTGGTGGTATAAATTCCAGTCCAATTCCAGGAAGCAGTCCTGCAGCATGGGCAGAGCATCCTTAGGCCACGTTGTGATGGTTTTTGTGGTGGGCCTTGACTGGCATCTGCGGGGGGTGTAGGCCGGGAAGAGCAGGAGGGGAAGATGGTCTGATTGTCCGAGGTGGGGGAAGGGGGTGTCTCTGTAAGGATGCTTGATATTACTGTAAACGTGATCCAAAGTCTTGTAGAACACTTCACATGCTGGTAAAACTTTGGGAGAAATGTCTTTAAGTTGGCTTTATTAAAGTCTCCTGTGATAATATGAACGCCATCGGGGTGAGCCCGCTGCTGGTTGTTAACGGCATTCAGCAGGAGAGAGAGCGCGGTGTTTACTCTTGCGTCCGGCAGGATGTACACGGCCGTGATGATCACAACAGTCAGCTCTCTCGGTAGAAAAAACGGCCGACATCTAACGGACATGTACTCCAAATCCGGGGAACAATGTTGGTCAATAATCGTCCCGTTGGTACACCAGTTATGATGCATGTAAACACAGAGCCTCCCTCCTCTGTTCTTACCGGAGTCTTGCGTTCTGTCTCCGTGAAGCAGCTGCACGCTAGCGTCGGGAATGTCCGGGTGAAGCCAGGTTTCCATGATTATCAGCGCGCAGCAGTTGTTAACATGCCGATTTAAGACCGGCAGCAGTCGTAGATGGTCCATTTTATGTACCAGGGCACTGGCATTTGAGAGGAACAGGCTTGGTAGCGCTGGCTTGTGTGGTTGTTTCCTTAGCTTCAGCACGACGCCAGACCGGCAGCCTCGCTTCTGCTTCCTCTCCCTCCTCCGTCTGCGTCGCCTGCCGGTCCCGACAACAATCCAAGGAGAGCCCGATGACCTCGCTATGTAGCTTGGAATGCTGTGCTTGTGGTGGAAGTCGCTGGAAACAACGGAATGTTGTTGATTTCCAATGTCCAAAAGCATCTGTCGAGTAGTGGGGATTCGCAATGCAAAAAGACAAAAATACAAGAAAAAAGTAAAGAAAAAGTATAGAAAGCAGAGCACTGAATCGGGAGCCGAGAGCCGCTGCACCTACGCACGCCGCCATCTTGATCAGCATATGATCTCTGCATATCACGATTGACGTCTTACAATACACTAAAGAGTATAACTCTTCAAAGTAAGAGGACTTTCAATGCAACAAAAGTGTATTTCATTTACAAGTTGCTTTTTCCTAAGCAGTACTTTTGTTTTGGTAAATTAATAAATATTTGCTTTTAAAGAGAACTGTCAATATTGTCTGATTTCCACAACAAAATATTTTTCAGTATAACATAAAAAAAAAAACAGAATTAATGTGCTTTAATCATTCTAGAAGTATGATTCAGGAAATAAAGTGCTGTTTATCTTCAATATTGCTACATGTAGCTTCTGCTGTACTTTCAAACGGTTCAGGAGTCTGAATGGTGCTTCACAGGTTTGTGGCAGATCCAAGTGATGGTAATCAGGAAGAAAGAAAATAAGAAATACCAGAATAAAAATGCGAAAGAACGTGCAAAAAACACAATTTTCCTTGGAGTGTATCTTTAATCTGTTTGTGGTAATGTTTTTGCTTAATTTAATGTAAATTTGTTCTATTGAAAGTAATTTTGTTTGGGGAAATTTAAATAATGTGAGTCTGTTTTGGTTAGCCGTAAAGGGTTTCCCTGAAATGTAAATGAGTTGAACTCATCCCAGACAGCACAGAGAGACAGATCCAACAACTGAGATTACAGTGAGCCAGCGTTTGAAGGACGAGAGCAGAGAGAGAGGAAACTCTTCTGATGCAGCTTCATGATCATGGTTCCAGATCAACATGTTTACCTCCTTATTAGCCGTCCGTTTATCATTCTAGTAAATATTTGCTCAACTTTCTTGTCATCTTGATAAGCACACTCAGCAGCTCAGTCAAGGTCAAAGAGGATATATAATTCATTAAGCTACAAAGGTTGTGGAGGAAAGTAAACAAATAGGTTATGCAAATCCACATGTAGACACATATGTCCAGAGAATGACCTGTTTTTGAAAGATACTTGGAGGATCCACCAGAAAAGATTGAAAGTTCTTTGAAACAAGTCTGTTCTTCCAGATCTCCGTGACATACTTTAACCATGTGGTTTTTTAAGAAGGCGTGAAGACTGACTCAGACAAAATCTCCACACTCTCCTCCTGCCCAGTTCCCTAAACCCGTGAGGAGCTGCATTATTTTCTGGGTTTTGCTCAGTACTTCAGACGATTTGTGAAAGAGTTTTCAGGCGTCGTCAACTCCTTGCATGACCTAACTGTAACAATGAGTCATATGGATCCATTTGCAGGTTTTATTAGTGGGGTTAGGTGATGGTATGACAAGTATGGAGAGAAAATAGACTCACTCTGATTTGTATGTGCGTAATTCTCGTTTGTGACTCATAATACGTTTTGTGCATATGTGAAAAAAAAAAAAAATAATACAATTTCCACATGTACAAATTAAGATTACAACAGCTTGAAGCTAGCTTACGTTTTTGTGCAATGAAATATTAAAAAAAATAAAAAATTACGTATGAACCCTCAATTACGCACAGATCTATGGTGAGACTCTTCACGTCTCACTGATTCGTCTCTGAGTGATGCGTTTAAATACTACTAGAAGGCTGGGTCACCAGAGTTTTCTTTCAAGCCATTGATTGCTTTAAAAACACTTATTTAGACTTTTTTTTTATTCATTATCAGGAATATCTGTTTAAGACAGTAGGAAAATGTAGTTTCCCCCGATATTATTCACAATCTAAGTTTAATGACCCAGCATTCTAGTAGTATGTCTGTTGGTCATTGCCAAAGTTTTGATAAATTTAAATAAAATTGTTTAATTCTTAAGTCAAAAGCTAGAATCCAGGTATTACAGATGAATTTTGTGATTGGTCAAACCATGTAGTTTCGGAAATCTCATGTCATGATCTGCAGCTGATTACAGTCCAGCCCCCAAGCCCCACCCCTATGAGTGGATTTTCAAATTTTGGCAGTGGGTGGAGTCAGTCTCCAATTTCCCTGTTTGGTGACCCTTTAAACACAGTGTCAGGGATCCGGTTCCACCTCCGACCACCAGAGGGAGCTCTCTCCTGAACATTAACCAGCTCTGTCCTCACCCGTCACCTTCCCTCCACATCATCACCAGCTGGGTTTGTAATCACCCTTGGACTCTGTTCTTTGTGAAGCATTGTATTTGCAGCTGACACTACTCAGGAGTATTTACTCCTCATTCCCTCAGGCAGACATCGAGGCAGACCGCTGACGAGGAGGAGCGGGATCCAGAAACAAGACGAATAAAGAAATGCTCAGAATTTCAGTTTAGAACAAGACTTTGCACTGAACATGGCTTGGTGCTCAGACCATTTACCGGGGGTCTCCAACTCTTTTGAGTAGCTCACGGTAATGCTACACAGAAAAACAAGTCTGATCGGTCTCTTGGTGACAAAGTTCGGTTCCAAGTACTGTTATAATTTACGCAGATCTACCGAAACGGAGCCACGTTTCAGTGCAAAGTTTCTATTGGTCTTTGGACAAGTCGATCAATTTGGTACTTTGAACTTCTAGCCAATCCCGTTGCTAGTGGCGGCATATCCGCATACTGAGGACGAGAGAACTGAAGCGAGCGAGCGACATGTCAGCGCTCGAATGTTGACGCTGACTGTCATTCAAAGCAGGAATGTGTTTTCCGTGACCTGATCAGCGGGTTAAATACTCATCAAATACAAGTGTTTGGTCCTGTCGGAGCACGGCGGTTCTCTGACTGCAGACAGACTCCCGGACCGGCGTTCGGGAGGGAGACACCTGCTCGGGAGCGGAGCACTGGCACCCTGCTCGGATCTTCTGAACTGTTATATTTTACTTATTTTTATAGAGACGATAATAATAAAAAAGGTCCCCTATCTTCTCTCCTCTCGGATTAATGTGGAACAATCTCAGAAACAGAAGAAGCGGCTCTCATACAGAGTGAGATGAACCAACAATTACAAGATAAAAACAAAACAAAGTTGTGACATGATCAGTCTGTGAAGACCTTCATGTAAAGCTCCATATATTCATCCAGCAAATAAAAAAACTACAGATTTCAGCTCTTTTTCTCAGTTCTGAAGATGCTGGAAGTTCAAAATATTGTGATATCTGTCTGCTGCTGGAAGAGTTTTCAAACAGATTCTGCAACTTTGAAAAAACGTGACATTTATTGTGAATCTTTTCTGGACGAGTTGTCAGAACAGATGCTGACCTGTTCTCTGTTGATCCTGTGGTGATGGAAGTCATAAACCTCCACAATGATGTTCAGATAAACATTCTGAGCTCTTCTGGAGTTTAAATCATCTAAAAAATGATAAAAATCTCCACCAAGGGTGCTCTGAAAATCCAGAATTATTTGGGTCGACATCCCTCTGTGAATCTGCCTTTTCTGACACGAATATCATCAAGTCAAAGTTCAGAACCAGACTGACAGATGAACATTTCAACGACTCCATCAGTGGATCCACTCCTGCTTACAGCTCTCTGTTTAATGCAGTGCCAAGCTTCTCACTCACAGAATCCAATTTAATGTTTTCAATTATTAAGTGTGAATTAAAGTTTTCAAATGCGAGTCGCTCTCCGGCTGTTTCAGGGTGTAAAAGTAGAAAAGGTTGGAGACCCCTGCTGTTGAGGGTGATTGGGGATGAGAAACAGCTGTGGGACTTCTGGGGCTGGCTGCAAGGGCTGATGGGACATGTAGTGTCAACAGAACAGTTCTCTGGAGAATATGTGCACCGGTCTGTTAAACGGTTTAACCGTACCCTGTTTGATATGATTGAAACACTCGCAGAGCAAAAGACAAACTGTTTATCCATGCCTGTAGTTGTACAAAAAAATGATGTGAATTGATTCCCCCTACGAGCTCATGCCAGTAGATTTGGCTTTTGGACTGCCCCGTTAAAGACTAATCACCTTCTTATGGTGACAGATCATTTTCATTCAATGTAAGATAGATGCAATGATTATTGTTTACATGGATCAAATGTAAATAGAGTGGACAAGTGTGGAAAAAACCAAGATGAAATTTTGTTTTTCATTTTTAATAAAAACGAAAAACAAGGACAATTGTATTAATAGAAGCTGCATTTACTGTTTTCATAAAAATCTATTCATTATTTAAAAAAAAAACATTTTCTTACATTTTCTTTTAATTAATTTAATTAACTAAAAACCACCCGGCAAGATGGAACTGCAGAGGAAGAAAAAAAGACTTTGAGTCAAAAGAAAGTTAAATCTCCTCCATTTATAAACTTCAAGTATCTCTGGAACGTAATGTTTGGAGCCTATGCAAATGTGTTTCTACAGAATGTTCCTGCAATGAGTTTTTAATGAAAAAAAGTCACAGTCCATTAACCGTCTTCAGACAGAGACGTCTGCCGTGGTGTTTCCATCCCAGAAGCTCCTTCTACTGTCCAAAGAACGGCTTCAAGATGAAGAAGATCCTGCTGCTCATCTTCGTTTCCTCAGGTTAGTTCTTTTTTACTAAACTCTGAAGATTAAACAAAAAAAGAATTATTAGTTTATTTAATTCAGTTTAACTCAATCTATTCATGAAGGTCTTTCAGAACCAAAATCTTTGCAGGACAGTAAACATGCTGAGACAAATTTATTAAGATTATTATCATTCCTTTTGCTTTTTCTAACTGAAATCCTCCTCCTGAAGTATGACCTTTATCAAAAAGTCGAGTTTATCTTATGGAGGTAGTTCTTCAGACTTGATTTATTTGAGAGTTTACTTAAAAAATGAGCATAATGTTTATCCTCTCCAGAAAACAAGTTTAAAATATTATCCAGAGTGATTATACTGTTACTGAGGAACTAATTGAATCATAGAACATCTGCGGTTTCAAGAGGCAGTTTGTTGAAACTCAGAGTTTGTGAACTCCAACTTAAGGGAAACTCTGAGTTTTCGGTTTCAGAAACGGAGGTAATTTAAACCCGTGAAAGTGGGTGAAACCAAACCCGCTTCACGGAGTTCATCACTATGGCAACTGATTCTGGGAACGTAACCTTGTCTGGAACGGGTTTCCTTCAGGAGAGAGTTCCCTGCAGTCTCCGCCCCTTCTTAAAGTGAAGGATGTTCTAATAGGACTTCTTCATTAACATTTTGAGAACATTCACATCACGCAGTAACCAAAACATCATGTCCATTCATAGAGGATCACGTAGATGAGGAGGCTGGATTAATCCGGAGGGAATGTTATTAACGTCAGGAGAGGATTTGGAGGACACGAGTCGATTGCCTGGCGTTCTCAATTCAGTTTTATTTGAGGAATTCCGTTTTCATGTATTTTTATGGAGCTAAATTGAAGCCAATATAATTTTAAACCCAAATAAAACAAAATTGAAAAAAATATTGGTGTTTGGCCAAAAAGTAAAATGCCCAAAGCCTTTTTGCTGTTCTAAAATAAACACTTTCAGCTTCAAATGCTCTATTTTTTCAGGTTTCAAAATTTAAATTTCAAAACTTTTTGGACTGTTGGGGGGGCTAACACATAAGATTTGATAGATTTTTGTCAATTTCAAACCACGAGTCCAAAACTTTGTTCCAGCCTGTTCAAAGCACCATCTTTATGTGTCACATACCGGCATCAAAGACGTCCTTATGCTTGGATAGAATGGCTAAAACGCCGTTGAAGCTCCAGTTATCTCCTGTGGCCTAACAGATAAAATAATATTGGCCCCAATATAGCTCCATATATTTTGTTATTTTCATTTTTCTTCTGCGTGTGAAAGGTGTTTCAATCAGCAATGTCCCATAGCACCTTTTCTAATTTGTCATGTTTCATTTTTTTAATATTTCATTTTGATTCCTGGAGGTTGCAATGTTTTCTGAAAATTTTTCTTTGACCCTTCCAGTCATCTTTATTTTGTTTCAGTCTTTTTGGAATTAGATTTTAGTGATTTCTGATTTCTAAACTGTAATGTCGCTCTTTCTACTGTCTGCTTTATTTTTTGTCATTGTGATCTTTAATATGTTTTCACCTCAACTTCTGTCAGGTCACTGAATTAAAGATGTTTTTTTCTCACAGAGATCTTCATCCTTTCCTCCTGCCTCATCATCCGTCAATACCACTTTATTGATCAACCTATGAACTGGACTGAAGCTCAGACCTTCTGCAGGCAGGAACACACAGATCTGGCCACCATTGAAAGCTCTGAAGAGAAATGGATCAAGTCAGGAACATAGTTTCATCCTCTGGGTTCTTTTGGATCGGTCTGTACAATGAAATCAACTGGAGATGGTCGACGGGTTCATGGGAGGTCTCACAGGCTCCAGCTACTGGACTTTAGAAGATCCATTTGATTCCCGTAGTGATCCAGTCTGTATGGTCGCCGACTGGTCTTCCTCCTCTAGATTGTTCGAGTCAAGCTGCAGTTCACTGTTACCGTTTGTGTGCTACAATGGTAAGAATGAACAAATAGACCACGTGTTTTAGTGTTAAATATTAACACTTACATCATTTTCCCTGTAGGAACACAGCAGAATCCTGAATATGTTTTTGTGAATGAAGCAATGAGCTGGTCCAGCGCTCAGAGATACTGCAGACACAACTTCACAGACCTGGTCACTGTGGAGAGCGCCGCCGTCTGGAAGAACATTCAGGACGCCGTGTCTCCTGACCGGAAGTCGTGGATCGGTCTTTACAGAGATTCAAACATGTCCTGGTCTGATGGGAGAGACTTGGTCTTCTACCAAACTCCGTTTTCATTTTTACTCTGGCCTGACTTAACCAGCGCCAGATGCTGTCTCCAACATGGACAGACCAGAGGTCACTGGCATTTTAATCCTTGTGAGAGAAAATTTCCATTTATCTGCCACGATCTTCTGAAAGGTGATTCCACCATTACATTATTCTAAGTCTTTCTTCTTTATGTATATTTTCAGTGTAACTGATGACACTAACTTCTGTTTGGATTTAGTAAAAACGCATGTGGTGAAGCTGAGGGTGAAGACGGAGAACTCTGACGTTCTCAACGATGCGGCTGTGAAACTAAAACTGTTGGAAAAGGTTTGTCCGAAATTTCATCCGTTTTAACTCTTTGACGAAACAAACGGAGCTTTTCAAAAAGTCATTTATGCTCAGCTTCAGGAGAAACTGAAGGAGAACGGAGTGAGCGGAGTGGAGGTGAAGTGGAGACAGACGACTGATGGAAAAGTCTTCAACCGGGAAGAGAAAAAGAAGACAGAACTCTGAAATGTTGGTCTGTCTTATTGCTTGATAAATTGTGAATACGTGTTTATAGTTTCATCATTAAATAATAAAAATAGTTTGTTGATACAAAAATAATTATTAAAGTGGATTTTTCTTGCAATAAAAGGAATTTTAAGTCTTTGTTTCTTTAAAATACTTTTGTTTCATCATCTGGTCCAAAGCAAGCAATAAAAGGTGAATTTTCTATTGTTATTATGTTTTGTATCACTTAACATCACCGTCTCCTTGACTGTTACTGAGAACAAGCTCGTTTTTGGAGCTTTCTTTGAGGCCTGTTGGCTCAGTTTCCTCTCTTGTCTCGAGCTCCAATAAACCATTTGGAGAGAGTTTACATTTATCTTCTCTGCCCCTGAAAATAAATCTCAAAAACCAAGAATAGATTATTCATTTTAGTCTGGTTTTAAACTTACTAAAGGGTACATTTAATAAATACATTTAAAGTTAGTCTGATGAATAAATCAAAATGCTAGTTATTGTTACTCATAAAATAAGAAAACATACACCAAATAACATATTATATCTATTTTTCCACCATTTAACACATCTTTTACATATACAACATTTGGGTGTGTTGATTATATGGACAGATGTTTGATGAAAAAAGAAAAAAATGGTACAAAATTTCAGTTTCTGAAATAATTTATATTAAAGGTGAAATTAAGTTATATTGTTAGGGGCTAGGATTAAAAAAAGTTTTTTAAACTTCTTCCTACTCCTTTTCGGACTACATTATTGAGGTGTAATGTCTTTTATTTCTAATTTATATAAAAAAAAAAAATCAGTTTTCTTGTTTTCGCCATGTATTTTTTGTATGTTCGAAATAAAGGACTAATAACAATAAATACTTTAATAAAAGATGCAGCTGGTGGGACTTATTCTTTCCGTGTCTTCCAATCAGTTTGTATTACAAAGCCAACTCACCGGACACGAAGAACCCCGTCATCCTTCTGGTTGCTTCATCCAGAGAAGAGCCCCTATTTCTCCAAGCATGGAAACCTTAGTAAATGGAGAAAATATCTCAAGATAGAAAAACATGGAGCTAAAAATTAACAGCTTCATCACATATATGAGTTATACAAACTCTGTATTGGTCAGTTTGTCATTCACGGCCTCGACATCTTGAGTTGTTGGTTCATGTCTCCCTCCGGTGGTTGAAATGTCGCCACAGCTGCTGTTTGCTGTAACAGTGTGGTCAGCGTTTACGCATCGTTGAGTGTCCTTAACCTCTTCCATTTAAGTTAAAAACTTTAGCACCGTGAAGCTTACACTTGGAGTTTTGGACTCTTGAGGCCAAACTGGAGCTTCAAACACTAAGTTCTGAATCTCGTATCTGCGGGCTACGTTAGGTTCACAAGATGGCCGCCGTCAGTGGAACAACAAATGCCAGCGAACAGATCCCTAACCTCAAGAAAGAAATCCAGAGGCTTTCTGATGAGTTGAGGTCAAAGAGTGATCTTCTGAACTCTCTGTTGGACCTGGCGCATCAACAATCGATGCACGTTGCATCGCTAAAAGCGGCTGGGACCCCGACACCTCGCCGCGGCCTTCCTCGAGCTCCATGTTCAGGTAGCTGAGTTTACCTGTCTCAAAGCTAACTCAGAACCACATGAGACACGCTTGCAGCTTGACCAGGTTCCGTTTATTGTACAGCGTCTCTGAAACTGCTGTCACATCTGCACCAGTGTCAATTTTAAACACTGTGCTATGGTTGTCCACCTTCACTTCTGTGATCCAGGGGCTTAAGCCATGGGCGGCCGTGGTGCAGTGGTAGGGCAGTCGTCTCACAATCGGAAGATGGTGGGTTCGATTCCTTGCCCGCCCATGTGTCGAAGTGTCCTTGGGCAAGACACTGAACCCTAAATTGCCTCTGTGGGAGGTTGGCGCCAGTGTTCGGCAGCGGAGCCACCACCAGTGTGAATGTGTGTGTGAATGGGTGAATGGGTCTGTGACTGTGAAGCGCTTTGGACCCTCAAAGGAGGGTAGAAAGCGCTATACAAGTATACGCCATTTACCATTTAATGTGTCTTTATCAGACATTGAGCCTAAGAAAGCAGCTCCATCTTCCTCTGAGTCCTCTGTCACCATGGCAATTTTCATGTCTTTTCTCTTTTTGGATCTGCAGACTCTCGCGTAATGTCCCTTTTTCCTGCACTGATTGCACACTGCTTCACGTGCTGGGCATTGCTGCACGCCATGTCCTTTTGAATCTCCACATCTCATGCACTGAGTTATAGTTTCCTGTGCGCTTTTCTTAACTTTCTGTCTGTATTGCTGCGCGTTTGCTCTCGCACGCGCGCCGCCCTGTTGACGCGCGTGCACGCCATCCACATGCACGTCCGCTCTGAAGTTACAGTTAAGCATCTCTTGCTGCTTTTTGACCTGCTCACTCTGTCGCGCTCTGTTTACCGCTTTTTCTAACGTCAGCTCCGGATCCATTTGTAACTGCTCTGATAATCGTTTGTCTTTCAAACCCACAACAAATCTGTCTCTCACCATCTCGCTGTGAAGAGCGCCGTAGCCGCAGTGCTCCGCCAGGCATTGCAGCGCAGTGTGGAAGCTGTCGACAGTCTCTCCCATCTCCTGCTGTCGTTGGTTGAACTTGGCTCTCTCAAAAATTATATTCCTGCGAGCTACGAAATGAGCATCCAGCCTCGTCTTGACTGTATGGAAGTCCGCTTCCTCCTCCGGGCTCAGACGTAACGAAACCAGAATATCCTCGGCCTCCTCCCCCATGGAGTAAACTAGCACGTTCACCTGGTTCTCCTCAGCTTGAGTTTCCAAACCAGACGCAATCCGGAATCTCTCAAAACGCTTTATCCACTTCGGCCAGTCAACTGCCTTGAAGGTAAACTTCTCAGGCGGTGGCACTTGAAAGCGACTCATGGCGGCCCCTCGGACTTCGTCCACGACTACGAGCGGCAAAATCCACAATTAATCCGTCTTGAGTGCAGTTCCGAACTCCTCAAGGGCTAATTAACTTCTGACACCATGTTCAGGTAGCTGAGTTTACCTGTCTCAAAGCTAACTCGTTGCTTTGCAGCTTGACCAGATTCAGTTTATTAAACTCTTCCCCCCGGGAACATATCTGTCAATACAAAGGTTCCTCCCCATGTGCATTGCCTGATACTACACTCCACACCCAAACGACTGTGGACCGCAGTGGTTAGCCGCTGGAAGAAAGCCTCTTTCTCTCCAATCAGTTTGAAGTTCTGTCTGCTCCGTCATCTGAGGACGTCCTGACAGCCGCTCCTCCACTCAGCGGGGAAAATCCTCGCCCTGTTGCTGATTCGCCATCTAAGAAAGAAGGCCGCCCGTCACGCCGGCAGCTCCTGAGAGACGCCACGACATCCGCCGCCGTCCAAACATAATCCACGTCCCCGCTGGATCGAACAACTCCGGGCTTCCATCTGTGGTCTAAATCGGGGCGTCGGGTTCAAAGTGACAGGTGTCGTGGTGACCGACCCCCCTCTTGGGGTCTCCTCCCGCGGCAGGTGAACAAGCGGGAGTTGGCGTTACAGGCCCGCTTACCTCAGAGGCCAGGACCGGCGGCCGAGCAGACTCCTTCATTGTCGGAACCTCCATGGTCTGACATGTCCGCGTCAACGGGATCCGAACCTTCTGCCCCCCCAGGCGCTCTCGTCCGTGACATCACCACCTCTGCCCACCAGCTCGCCCTTCACAACCCCTCCGTTCACACAATAACAGCCCACGCAGGTGTGAACGACCTCAAATTCCAACAGGACTTCATCATCCTCATCCACACCATCCAACAGCAAAACATCTCCGGTCCGCTTCCATCTCCCCGCTTTGGAGAATTCACAATCCTCTCCGGCTCAGATCCACCATCAGACATCTCCATCCCATAAACTTAATGCCCGACACAAGATGAAATGATTAATCTGCACTCGGATACCGAGATAATCTTTTTTTTGTGCGTGTGTATATTGTTGTTGTTGGAGGGAGGGGTGGAGGGGGAGTGCAAGTGTGTCTCATTTGATTTCTAATTTTTATTTTTTTTTATTAGTTTTGTAATGTACATTTGTTGTTCTTCTTAATATGTGGCTCATTTTTCGACAGATCCAGTCCACGTGGGTTACGAACGCCAGAATCTTTGTCAAACCACTCGGACCACCGGACCTGACGAAGCCTCTGGAAATAAAATCCATGAAAGACTTTGAGAACTGTGGGATTACGCATGTGTGAACCTCTAATTCAAGCAAAATGTGAATTGTGGACTCATGAAACCGTCGGAACCGTTGAATACGAACTCTGACCCGATTCTGAAGAACTCGAGCACAATTCCCTTGAAAGAAGACCTTCTCAGTCTCTCAGTCATAACAACGAAGATGGTTTACGTGGCCTTAAACCTGTTCCTAAACAAAGATGTAGCTCTGGTCTGAATACAATCTGCTCAAACTGTCTTTTAATGAGAATATTTTGAAGTTTTCCATTAATAAATCATGATTTTTTTACTTAGCACTTTTTCATAATAATAATCGTTCTTTGATAAATGCAATCTGCTCAAATTGTCTTTTTTAATAAGAATATTTTGATATATTTTCCTGCAGTCACAAATGAAGTTGATTACTACTTGATATTTTTTGAATCTTTAATGAGTAGTTTATTAGTTTACTGTTGATGAATATTAGAAATGATTTGTCTATGGTCTTTTTAAACAAGAATAATTTGATATATTTTCCTGCAGTAACAGATGAAGTTGATTACTACTTGATATTTTTTTGAATCTTTAATGAGAATGTTTAGATTACTGTTGATGAATATCATAAATGATTTGTCTATGGATGTTTTTGAAATTCTATTACATCACTGATATTATTGATCTTTTATTACCTGAAACTATATTGATATTTGATTTTAAGTCCTGAACCGGATATTGATAATTCATGTAGAGAAAATGGTCGAGCAGGGGTGGGATTATAAAAGTTCGCTTCCTTCCACCCCCTTTCAAGCGATCTATTTGTGATTCATTATGTGATATGTTTTTTCATGTATTATAATCTGATTACTTGAAATAAACCATTTCATTCATTCATTCATTCATTCATTCATTCATTCATCATTCATTCTACCTTTATATGTAGGCAATCTACGGCTACCGTCTATAGGTCCATAGTTTATGTTATACATGCTTTTGCTGTTTTTTGTACCAGTTCTGACAAAAAAAAACAGTTTTGGAAAAAAAAACTTTTATTGTTAATGAACTTATTTTACATTGATTGTCTTTTCTTAACCTTTTCTCCTATTATTCTCACTGAGGTTTCCCCACCAAATTTTAACTTTTTATTTTCTAACGGAGGAGGTAAAGCAGGCGCCGGCGCCGCATCGATTGCTCGCGGCTCATTTGTAACTAAAACAATCACATCAAATAGTTACTCAATATTTGAGCTTCATGCATTTTTTTTTAGCAGCCCGCCTATTTTATGTGTTCTAGTCTACAGACCACCAAAGCCTCCCTCCGCTTTTATTCAAGAATTCTAGTGTTTTCCTCAGAGGGATCCTCCACATCAGTGATTGTCCTCTCTCAGTGAACAGGGTTGCCGCAGTGGGTCCAAACAAGGAGGAGGTGAAGGAGGGAAGTAATTCTTATCATTTATATTTGTCTCATCATAGCTTGAAAGTATCGAGGCTTTTTGAATGGCCTGAATATATAAAAAAAGACCTTTTTTGTTACTCCACAATCCCTCATCTCTCAAAACGTGCTTGTCTTGTTCTTGTCTTTTGTTCTCATTTTGTCTTTTGGTGCTGGTTGTCATGATAAAACTTTAGATTCAAACTTGAGCTGTGAGCGCACTCTAGTGGATGTTTATTGTAACTAGAAAGATGTTATCACCCATGACAAGGTTTATAGAAATGCTTTAGACTAAATATGTGTTTAAGGCAGAGTTTGTTTTGCTTCCCTACCCCTAGAGCTATCATTTAAGCAGGGAGTTTTGGAAAAATGTTTTTGTGTATTAATTTAATTTGATCCTCTTTGCTAAGAAAACTTAACAAAATAACTTGAAAAAGTGCTATTATAAGCAGAAAAACACCTGAAAATGTATCCGCTCTCTTTTTTTTTTTTTCATGTCTTTGTTTCTTAAAATATTGATGTTTTAGTTACAGGGTCTAGACTCATCTAGATTTATAAAAAGTGCATTATAAACCGACTGATAACACAGCAGCAGTGATAAAGAAGGCTCAGCAGTGGCTACTCTTTGAGTAGAAGAGAGAACCTGAACGACCTCTGACCTTTTACCAAATCAGCATTTACCGAATGGTATCTTTAGTATCTTTTTAAACACCTGTGAAGAAAAAGCCCACAGAGTCTGCAGTTATCTTGCATATGAGAAATGTGCATAAATTGAAAAACAGAGTGAAATACATGCTGTACTTTATGCCGTTTTCCACTGAAGTACTTCCTTAAAACCAGTATCTGCAAGCAGGTTTTTATTATGTTGTTTGTTTTAAGTCACATAGAGCTTTACTGTGTTCAGTCACAAACATCAGTCAGGGTGTTTCCATCCCTTCTACAGTCCACAGAGCAGCATCATGATGATGAAGATCCTGCAGCTCGTCTTGGTTTTCTCAGGTCAGTACTTCTTTGTTAAAGTCTGAATATTTTAGTGAGAAACTGCAATGTTGAAGAAAGTTGGTCAATAGTTTCTCTCAGAGATTTCATCCTGTCCTCCTGCTTTAAGGTGCATTTCCGCCACCTAATTCCCTTATATTTTGTTAATTCCTCCTGCCTGCCTTGGTCTGGCCTCTGTCTTAAATAGACAGCAGATGCCAATTAAGACACATTGGCCACACCTGCAAGGTCAGCAGAATGGCTGGATGGAAAAAAGGTCCAGCAGTTGCAGCAGGACGCAACAGTAAACAAAAAATATTACATATTGAGAGTGTCCTTAAAACCAGACTCTAAATCACTGTAATATCTTGTAACATGAGTCACCTTTGCAACCTGCCTCAAGTGGTTATTTGAGGTACTGCAACATTTACTGCTGTTTTGCATCAAATTGGTTAAAACTTGCAACTCAAACCTGAAAATTAGAATAGAGCTATTAATCATAAAAGCAGGTTACATTTTAAACATTTGAGATGTTCAAAGAAATAAATTAAGTTCTATATTTTCTGCGCTATAGGGCCTGATGTATTCTAAGGTGCTGTCTCAATTAGAGGGTTTATATCTGTACTTAACTCATACACAAGATACACTGTATTGTAAGGTGGGTTTCTGCAGAAACTTGAGATGTGGTAAACTTACCGCCATCTACATTGTTTCCCAAGTGAACGACTTGCCAGAATCCCTATCTGCGACTCACATGTGTCCCTCAAAATGTGCACAGCGTTATCACCCGAGCGCTCGCCGCCCCTGTTTCAGCCAGAAATGGTCCAACAGTCAACCGGGCGGAGACTTCCTGAAGTTGCACATGAAGATTTTACACATTTTGAAACTTGGTACACACAAAAGGGGCACCAGAAAGTTCTTTGTTCAGCTGATGAGAAAGATGCTACATTGTTGATCATTGTCATGAAAAACTCTCGCCATGGAGTCATAAATCAACATAATATGCAATTCTTTATTGACAATTAAAACTGCAATTTAAAAATGTATTTTGAAAATGACAATTTAACATGAAATTCAGGCTTGGAATATAAAAATGCTTTTTTCCAATTTAGAATTCAATATTAAAATGAGCAGTTCAATATGAAAATTGTGAAAATAAAACATTAAATAAAAATAAAATCAATTACATTTGAAATTGTCATGAGTTTTTGATGGCATAATTAAAATGACTAGTTACATTTCAATATGCAGTTTGACCGTTCATTTCAAAAATTTGTTGTTTACTGTTATTAAATATTTAATAGTTTACTATTATTTATTTTGAAATTATGTATTACAGTAGATGGCTTGCTTTAAATTAATTTTAAATTCATTGTAACTTAAAATTTTTGCATTGTAATGTGCCATGTTGCGTTTGAGTCAGAATTAAAATGAAATTGTAAAACAGCTCTCCCTGGTGTAATCCATTTTCACTTACATGGCATCACACTTGTGACAAAATTCAACATGAAATGCAAACTGTCAAACGCTCATCAGGACTCATATCATCTGCTACACCTCAGATTATAAGGAGGCATTTTTAAGCATAATAATAAAAATATTTATACAGTATTATGTCCATAATTTCTCCATCTAGACCAGGGGTCTGCAACCTTTTTTTTTTACATTTTAACCTTTTGTAGATGACAAATTAGCCAAAAAAGCTAGCTCGTTGCTTAATTATTACCAAAGCTCCAAAACAGCCTAAAATTCCTCAGTAAACTAAATTAGTCAAAAACATTAGTATGTTGCTAAAATAGAAGCTAAACTCCAAATTAGCATAAATAAACTAAGTAGGGGGCAAATTAGCCAAAAAAAAACTAGTTTGTTGCTTAATTCCAAGATAAACTCAAATAGCCTAAAATCTCTTTTTTTAAACTTTTAGCATGTTGCTAAAATATTAGGTAAACTTCAGTTAAATAAATAAATTACTATAAAAGATAAAAACACATAGCCCATGAATGTATTTAAAGGTTTGTTCCTAATCTACTTAATTTTTTTTTTTAATTTGGAGACTTTCTCATTCATTTCCAATAAGGCTTATTTTGCTCAATATTTCAAAAACGATAACGTTTATGAATACGAAAAATACAAGCAGTAATGTCCTGAACGTTTTGATACTAGGATGCTGTGATCCTTACTTGAAAAAAAAAAAAATACTATTATTTTTATTTTTCTTCACCAGAGAGCCAACATGATGAGATAAAAGAGCCACGTGTGGCTCTGGAGCCGCAGGTTGCAGACTTCCGATCGAGACCAAAACGGATGAATTTAATACACATAAATATTTCTACAACATAACAAAAGCATAAAAGCTAGTTAACTGCTTATCTAATGGTTTAACCCAGAAACGTTAATGTTGGGAGTTGGGTTGTTTGCAACCCAAACAGTCCACTTAACTTTTTTTTTTTTTTTTTTTATGAATGTCCATGGCAAACATGAAATCCTGTCCACTTTTGTCATAGGAGGGATAACACTTCAATGTAAGGGTGGGGTCATATGACCCCCCCCAAATAAGGGTAAACAAATCTAATGGTTTTTAACTGAGACTTTATGATGAAGATTTTGCCTTTAACATCAAAGTGGATGCTAACAACCGGACGCTAACTTTAGCCACGTCCGACTTTAATGGCATAATGAATAAATAAAGCAATATAAAATAACACAACCGTTGTAAAGCTGGTATTTTCTAGATAATATAATAAATCCATCATGTCTGCAACTTTACTCTCTGAGCATGAGAAACATTTGAGAATTTGTCGCTGTACATCAGACTGAGCGGCTTCTGCTATGAGAGCAACAGTCTTCATAAATCTGTAAGTGGAGGAAGACTCCTTATTTCGTCTGTAAACAGCAGCTTTATTGAAGTCGAAGGCTCTTCAGTTTCCTCACTGGATCTTTTCTCTCCCCAAAGAAACTTTCTAAATACGTTTTATTGTTTGGTTTTTATGAGCTTTTTAGCTTTGGGCTACTAACTTTGGTGTTTTGACACAGAGAAAGCAGGATGGTATTAAAATGCATCACACCAGGGGGCGCTGTTTTTCCATTTCTTTAAAATTTGACACAAAAACATCATGGTACGTTACAATACAATAGATTTTAAGTTACTTTAAAATAAATTTAAAGAAAAACATGTCCTGAAATGTCATTTTAATATAGAATTGTAAAATTAAATTGCAAATTGAATTGTCAATTGGGAATTGCATATTACTTTGAATTATGACTCAGAAAAACTTCCTACTTGTCTCCAGCAGTTCCATCAGCTTTCTCAGGTTAAATTCAGTGGTGTCTCCACAGCCCAAACCCCCCGCAGCGCGTCTATGATCTGTACAACCAGGTGGGCTACAACTGCTTCATCGCAGCTGCCATCTACGTGGTGTTGGGAGCGCTGCAACGAGTCTTTGGTTTAAAAAAAAAAATAAAAATTACGAGTTTCCTGTTCAAATACGCTGGGCAGCACCGCACGCACACCAACTGTAGCTGACGCATGCCTGTGCTGTTTTTCGGTCTATTATAAAATGCATCTTATTTTAAATTTACCTGATTTGCTTATCTCTTGCCATCTTCTGTGGCATTATAGTTTCCCCATAGCCAGACAGAAAACAAAAAACCAAAATATGGCAGAACTCTCCAGCCAGAAAGACTGAAACAACTATATGGAAAAAATACAAATCTTTATTAAGTGGACAATATTTAAAATACTAGATCTAAAAATGCAAAATAAAGGTTCCCAACACTGCACGAGTGAGTCACTGGCCACTAGGTGAGCTGCAGGAGTCTTGACGCGGTGGACCAGTTCTGACGCTCCGTCCTGACGTGCTCAGTGGAAGATTCAGAGCTTCAGCAAGGTCTGGAGTGGAGAACCCAAGCCGACTGACCATCTCACGTTGATCCAATCCTTGCTGGTAGACGCAGGCAACTGAGCCCCCCCAGGATTGAGAAACAGGAGCGAGGCCTAATTAATCCGGATCAGCAGCACTACTCCATGCGAGGCACCACCTAGGACAGTGGCCCTAAACAAAATACAATAGTGCAGCAATACAGCAACAGGACACAGCAGCGCACCTACAAATAAACGGAGACACCAAATATGAAAACACAAAAAAGATGAATGAAAACACATAATTTGCTGGCAGCTGGTGTACACAGGTGAAAATAGTTAGGTGGCCCTCTACCTGCCACATTTCTGATTACATTGCTGTCAGTTTAGGACTCATTTAGTCTTTTTATCCACTATAAATGCGCTTCAAAAACACTAGGTGCGGCTAACAGCCGCACTACATGCACGCCACAGGCAGAGGGCGCTGGTGAGCTCAGAGCGTGTATGTGACACCGCGGCAAAAAATAGTAGATTTAGAGGTAGCAAAACAAGTACAGCCGTCACTCTTTAATGTTGTTTAGCATCAGTTTCTAAATGGAAGATTTGGTTTTTAAACTCTTAAACTAAAGAATTAGTTTAGACACTGAGACGGAGAGACTTTTAACACTGAAGAAAGAAATGGAAGACTTCTACAAACAGAACATTCATCTGTTTCTTCAGGAGGATTCATTCATAAGTAAAAGTAAGTCAATAACAACTATTTAGGGATTTTTTTATGCTACAGTTTGTAAGCAGAAGTAAAATGCTGAATTGAAATTTTAAACAACACTTTATCTGTTGTCAGTCAAATGGTGAATTAGCTGCTCTGTAGTGTTGCCAGATAGTGTTCCACTTCTTTATTAATTTTATTTACTTAAATAAATATTTATTTAATATTTCTAAACAATGGTGGACAGGCAGGTGGATGGATGTGGGAATTGAAGACCTCACTGACGAAAGGCTTAGCCAGACGTTCCCAGCAGACCTTCACAATACGTTTGTGTCTCCAAAGTTTTTCAGGCCTAAACGTAGGTAGTGATCAGAGGAGATTTCTGCCCCACTCTTCACCAGAATGTCCACGAGACACGGCTGAAAGTCGCCTGGAACGACCGCAAAGTCCTTCATCGATCTCCTACCAAGGCTGTCCTGATGTCAAGTGTACTGATGGACACCCTTGTGTTGAAACATGGTGTTCATAATGGTCAAACTATGACAAACACAGAAGTCCAACAACAAAACACGCCTCGGGTTCAGATCAGGGAGGCCATAATTTCTAAACACGCCCCTCCAGGTACCAGCGTCATTTCCCACATGGGGATCGAATGGACAGAAGGTTATGTCAATAAAGGCAGACTAGCAGTCTTTGCTGTTGGGCCATCAGAATGCAGAGCTGAGGACAAGGATTCCCCATGTACCCCATCCAGTAAACCCTTCGAGAGACAACAAGAACGCCGGATACTTCAAACTGATGAACTTCAAACTTGGCGGCTGAGCTGGGGGCCATAGTGAGATAGAAAATGAATACTGTCCCCCCATACTGACTTATGGGATGTGGGGAGGTGGGGGTTAGTAGGTAACACAATCAACATGGGTTCTCTTTCAATATTCCATGAGATACCAAGTGAATATAGAAAGAGAACCAATGTGTAATCCACTGAACCCCCTCCAAAGCTGTGCATTCTGACGGCCTAACAGCAAAGGCTGCGAGTCTGCCTTTTTTGACAAAACCCTCTGCATTTATCCGGACTTGGGACCGGCACATGAAGGCTCTGTATCACGCCTCCTTGTGGTTGCATTAAAATGTTTTTTTTTTTTTTTTTTGTTTTTTAGTAGCAGTTTAAATTCTTATTTATAACTGCAGTTTTAAGAGGTTTTTCCTATTTAAACCTAAACCTACCATTCTAACTTTAAGCTAACTTTGTCCTTACTATTTTTTTTATTAAAGACTTTTAATTTTTTTTTTTTTTTTTTTGCCTCTAGTCACTACAAGTTTACTGCAGTTTTGAAGGTTTTTTTTTGTTTTTTTTTTTTTACCTACTATCATCTATTGTTATCTATTCTAAACTAAACTAACAACTCCAATAAAATTAACTTTAAGCTAACTGCTTTGTACTATTTTTTTTACTAAAGCTTTGGAAGTTGTAAGGTTTTTTTTTTTTTTTCTTTTTTTGCCCCTAGTCACTACAAGTTTACTGTAGTTTTTAAGGTTTTTTTTTTTTACCTACTATCATCTATTGTTATCTATTCTAAACTAACAACTCCAATAAAGTTAACTTTAAGCTAACTGCTTTGTACAATTTTTTTTTTTTACTTTTTATTTTTTTTATTTTAATTTTTTTTTATTTTGTATTTTTTTGGAAGTTGTAAAGTTTTTTTTTTTTTTTTTAAGGTTTAGTAATTTTTTCTATAATTTTTTTAATCCTACAGTTTTTTTTTTTAATCCTACAGTTTTAGTACTTTTTTCCTACTAATTTCCTCTAAATCCTACCATTCTCGATAAAACTAAGACTAGTTCCGGCGGAAAAGGTTTAGAAACCTTCTAAAAATGCCGGGCTTTTTTGGTTTTACGAGATGTTTTCCGTAGGATAGAGCGGTCCTATGGAGGATCGTGTCGACATCGGAATACATCAAAACCACGAGGAATTTTGGCTTTTTCCATATTTTCGACAGATCCTTGTAAACAAGCAGGTGTAGCTTGTTCTCAATATCGCTACGATCCATCTGGATGCCTTCTTCTTGAATTTCCTCGGCAATTTTTTTCATGAGTTGCGTTACAGGGAAAGAGAATTCCTCACAATAATTCTCAAACCCTGCCTTGGTAACAACATGATAAAGCAACCTTAAAATAGATTCCTCCAAAGCCGTTTTAAGATTACCCTCCTCCCGAAGACTCTCTGCATCCGCTAATTCTGATTCAGAACCCTCGAGTTCTTCGTCGGAACCCTCGAGTTCTTCATCGGAACCCTCGAGTTCTTCATCGGAACCCTCGTGTTCTTCATCGGAACCCTCGAGTTCTTCATCGGAACCCTCGTGTTCGTCATCGTAACCCTCGAGTTCGTCATCCGAACCCTCGAGTTCTTCATCAGAACCCTCGTGTTCATCATCTAAACCCTCGTGTTCATCATCTAAACCCTCGAGTTCTTCATCTAAACCCTCAAGTTTTCATCAGAACCCTCGTGTTCGTCATCTAAACCCTCGAGTTCTTCATCAGAACCCTCGAGTTCTTCATCAGAACCCTTGAGTTCTTCATCAGAACCCTCGAGTTCATCTGAAAAACCCGTCCATATATTTTTCCCAAGAACACATAGCTTCTTGGAAGTGAATGTTGGGAAGGGTATTATTTCACCTGAACTGTACAATTCCTCTTCCGTTTGGGTCTGTGCATGGTGTCTCCTTGTTGTTTTAAAGCGGGACTGTAGTTTTTTAGCACAGTTCTGGAGGTTTGCAGCACATGATTTGATTTTTAGGGTTTTTGATTTTATGTGCTGGAGGAATATTTGTGCTAGTTCGTCTCTTGGTCCCAGAGTCAAAGCTCTAACTTGAGCTGTGATTACTGTGATTACATTCCTCACGTTGGTGAAGATGGTCCTCAACAGATTGGTCTCAAAGTAAAGCTTTGCTCTTTTGACCTTGTCTTTGATGTTTTGAGCACATGCTTGGCGTCTTGCTTTCAATTTTTTAGCAACTTCTGTTGCGTTTGAAGGACGCAAATTCATAATTCTTGTTTGCAAATTTCTCTTTGCAACACAGGAATTTTCCCTCTCTGCCTCCTGCTCATGCTCCTCTGCATAGGACTTCAGCTTTGTGGTCCACTTTGTGAGCCTCTGTACGCATGCGTCCAGTTTTTGAGCTGCAGAAGACCTACTTACAGTCTCAAGCAGGATCGCTGCCTCCACCAGAAGGTCTGTTGCAGCCTTCAGTTGAAACTGTGCTTCTACTGCTGCGATCTTGACTCTTATAGATTTATTTTTGAGCCTGTCTGTGAACACTTTGATATTCTCTCCATAAAATTGTAACCTTTGGGTCACACATTTTATGCTTTGAGAGATTTTCTGTTTTGGGTTCACATTTGGAGCACCTGCAACAGTCCTTTGTCCATGTCTTTTCCTGAAACTTTTTGTGGCAGCTTTAATTTTTTCTGCACACAGTCCTGTTTTCAGTCTTGAAAAGCGTGAACGAGGGACCACAGCTCGTGGTTCACCCAGATCCTCTGTGCTTTCAAGCGTTTCTTCTTTTTTACTCTTTCTTGAAAGCTTTGTTTTCAGCCCTCCAGTGACTCTCTTGAGTCTTTCAGATCCAAGGTTTGGAGTTTGTTTTGTCATCTGGAAAGCTGGTCCACCCAGGTAAGACTTGAACAGATTCAGGTTGTGGTAAAGCTGTTTTATGTTTTTCCACACAACCCTCCTGTTAAGTCTGCATTTTTTGGCCGTGGGAGGACTCCTGCTGCTTTCTTTATCCCCGGTGATCTCCTGGACGATCCCTGTGATCGCCTCTTCCACCATTTCTGGACTGAGCTCTTCTTTGAACTTGTCCAGCTTCTCTTCCGCTTTTTGGTCCGGAATTCCACAAATAACATTGTAGATTTCTTCCGGCGTCATTGTCCTCAGGATGTAGATTCCAACCTCACTCCTGAGTGAGGCTCCAGTTCTCTGATCTCCTGTTGCTCCATGATAACTTTGTCAGCTTGTTTGCTGAGTTTACTTTGTTTTCTTTGTTTGGGGGCTTGGTGCTTTGTTTTTATTAAAGCTGTCTCTAACATGAAATTTGAACGTGCATTTAAACTTTTTTTTGGCACATTAATGTGTCACATGACGTCATTCCGCCACGTAATGACGTAATCACGTCCCTCCTGCGCATGCTTTGACGTCATCGCGTTTGTACGTCGTTTCAGTCACGTGATCAGTCACGTGATCCGGATTTCTCCCCCCCCCTACAAAATGAATAAGACGTAGCAATTCCCCAATTTGAAGCTTTTTTTTGTGAAACTGCTACGTTTTCGTCTGCGGACGAACGTAGGTACTTAACGTTTTAGCATGAGACTGGGTTGTTCAAACCCAATGACCGCTCTTTAAAAATATTTAAAAATAAAAACTTTTTTCCGTGAGAAAAATCGGTGAGAATTAGATTTTTATATTACTTTTGTTTCGAGTCAAAATGTGATTTTAAAAAGGATTTTTTTAATTAATTCGAATTTTGTTATTTTGTTATTTATTAGTTCCGCATTGTTACGTGTTGCGCAGGGAACGTAATTAGCGCGACACACCCCCTTCACGGTCTCGCGGATGAAGTCTCGCTGGTGAGTACGTTGTCGTCGGTCTCGCTAAATGTCAAGTTAGAAGTTGTAGAAGTGATGCTAACTTCTTTAATGTGCTAAAATCCGACCATATTGATGAGATCACTGATGTTGTAAGGCTTACATTCACTTTTAACGCTTTTTCTGTGATTATTAATCAGGTTCTGCTCAGATTCTGGGTCTCTTGTGCAGTTTTAAAGGTTTATTTCCGCTATTCGGTTCTTAAGAAAACTAGTTTTGTTTCATTTATTAGCAAATGAATTGTATTAATGTTAATCAATATGTAGGAGCACATTATATTATATAAACTGTAAACTTGTTCCACTTTTCAGATGTTGCATGATTGTAAACCCTCAGTGGGATGAAGTCTGTGCTGGGAGCTGCACTCCTGCTGTTACTAATTCCAAGTCTCATGGGTTGTTTTAAAGGCCTTAAAAACACAGCGACTAGATACAAGAGTCTCGTCTTCCTGTTTGTGCATCAGTGATCATCCTGAACCGGTCACACAAGCGATCCAGCACCAGGGACAGTTCGACTTGGCTCCTTCCTCCCGTTGCTGTGGACTCTCATGACGACCAGCTTTCATCCCCGTCCCTGATCAAGCACGGTGAGTTTACTCTTTAAATAGATGTATTGAAATGTCAATTCTTAGTTGGTGCTTGAAGCACTACTTATACAAATAAAAACAGTTTTGATAGAAAAGAGGCTGAGATAAATGGTTAAGAACAACTTTATTGTGAAATTAACAATAAAAATGATGCATTTTATTTATAAGGCACCATTCAAATCCACAAGGTCACAGTAAAGTTTCTTCTTCTACTCCTTTTGAATCTTCCTGTCAGGGTCGCCTCAGAGAACTTCTGCATCCTCTACTCCAGGGGTGTCAAATTTCAGACCTGGAGACGTTTTCCACCAACCTGCCACTGAAGCTCCTTATTGGACAAACACACACCTGATCCAGGTAATCAGCAGCAGATAAGGCAGGAGGCCCTCGAGGCCTGGATTTGGACACCCCTGAGTCTTGCCTGCAGCTGTAGACTCAGCATTCTTCCTCCAGTATCTTTACTGTCTCCTATGGACATGTCTGAACCGTCTCAGTCTGGCCTCCAGAGTTGTAAAGACAACCTGAAAACTATACTTGAGCAAAAGTACAGATACAGACTGGAGCTGAGCTGATGTGGAAGGGAGCAGAAGTGGCTTGGAGCTGGGATAAGAGCACAGACAATCAGGCAGTGAGTGGAAGCAGGAGCTGGGCTTTTAGACAGGAGTCTAAGCAGCTGAGTAACTGGTGAGTCCACCAAAACACTCCACCCACAGCAGAGCAGAGAGGGATCCCAACAAAAACAAGATAGGAGCAGAAAAAGAAACAAACACCTGTTTGAGCTGGACTTTATTGAAGACAACAATAAACGGTATTCTGCATCTAAAATGAAAAAGTTTAATGCAGATCATCACTGGATAAGGGATAAATTGAATGTTGTGTTAGTCTGGGGGCGGAGCTTGCAGCACAGACTCTTCCTGGAGGGAGTGGTTGGAAACGATCTTACGTCAGCACGTTTCCAACCACTCATTTCCGTGGGTGTGGGAGGGCTGCTGCAGACTGTGCAGGTTTTTAGAGGATTACTCTGACATGCATGAACAGATCAAAATATCACGTTGTGGTTCTTTATAGTGAAGAATGAACAGTAAAATGCATTTAAAACTTTAAAAGTTTAAAGCTCTTGGAATTTATTCCAGCTCTTTTAAGCCTGAAAATTGAATTGAATTGAATTGAATTGAATTGAATGCCTTTATTGATGCCTTGTATTATTGTGTAGAAGGCGGAGCTATAGTCAACCAATAGCATCCTGACGTAGCTCCTCTGTTTCTCCAGGTGGGTCAGAGCAGAGTGGAGGGTGACGGTATTGGCTACTGCGTCTTCAGTACGTCTGTTTGAGCGGCAGCAAACCGGTGAGGATCCAGGGAAGAGGGGGGGGGGGCAGGCTTTGATGTGTTTCAGGAACAGTTTCTCAGCACTTGGTGATGACCGGGGCGAGTGGGATGGGGCGAAAGTCATTGAGGACAGTCGTCTGTGTCTTTTTGGGGGGACAGATTGAAGGCATGCTGGGATGTAAGTGGTTGAAAATGTCAGTGAAGACTAGCACAGGTCAGCACAGGTCAGCACAGGTCTCGAGTACTTTTACTGGTACTCCATCCAGGCCTGTGGCCTTCCGGGGGTCGACGGCCTGGAGCGCCCGTCTTACCTCAGCAGCCTCAAGAGTGAGGGGTTGTTGTGTCTTGTACAGGGGTTTGTGGTGGAATGGCTGGGTGTACAGCAGGGGTCCCAAAACTGTGGCCCGCTGGCCGGATCCGGCCCTCCTCCACGTTTAGCCCGGCCCCCCAAACTAATCAGACATTTTTCCAGTTTTGGTTAATTTAGACTTTTTTCATTCTTTTAGACAAATTTTTAGTCTAATATTTTAGCTTTAATTAAACATTTAGGCTTAATTAAATATTTTTCCAGTTTTTTCGGCTAATTTGGCACTTCTCTAATACTTTAGCTAACTATCAACTTCAGTGTTTTTTAGCTATTAATTGAAGCATCTTCAGATTTTCATCTATCAGAGGTAATGCTATATATCTAGTTTTCAAAACGTGTTAGTATTATTTTTTTCTGTGAAAATTACAGAAATTATTTAAAGTTTGGCTGTGTTTGACTTTCCTGAAAACCATAAATCTTCACGTTTAGGTTGTAATTCTTACTCTTTTTCTGTCTATAAATCGACCCCGGCCCCCCATCAGAGAAGAAAACCGTTATGTGGCCCTCACGAGGAAAAGTTTAGTTGTTGTTCATGAGACTCGAACCGAGAGAAAAAGCTGTTCTTCTTCTCTGCCAGGACTACATCTGAGACCGCTGGTGACACAGTGTCGGCTCTGTAACTGGTGATGCACTGGATTCTCTTCCATACCTGCTTGCAAATCGCGTCATTTAACTTGAATTCATTTCAATGATTAGAGTACGCGACGACGCAGAAAACTCTGTCCAGAAAAATATATTTTAACACTGAAAATGATGAAAACTTACCGAAAAAGTTTGAAAATATCAAACTTCTCAGAGAGAGAGAGAGAGAGAGACAACTAGATAAATAATAGAGCAAGTTGCAGGAAAATATCTTCTTTCTCATATTTTACAATGTTTAATCTAATGTTGTCGTCTGTGTATTTCCTGCTTCAGTTTAGCAGACAAACTCATCACTTCCTCCTCTGTCTTTCATGTACCTGCGCTCACAGATGCTGCAAGTGTCTGAGCGGGATGCTGATCATGTTAAAAGGAAGCGCTGGACACGATCGCGTTGCTTAAAAGTATAAACACCAGTCAGAAGCACATCGCAGTTATGGCGGAGAGTCACAATCAGATCCAGCCAGCATCAGTATGAACGAGACCGCCAGACTTCAATTTACCATAGAATATATCTGTTTTTATTATGTACTGCCTCCAGCTAAAGACACATTCAAATCATTAAAAACAACATTAAAAAAATCACATTTCACAAAATATTTCAGAACAGAAACATGTAGTTTTCTTAAAATATAGTTGTTTAAAGTAGACTTGTCTTGATAAATGTTTTTCTACAATAAATGTTTTCTGTCGACCAGAAAAAGAAAGCAGTTAAAGTGACAGATTGCAGTTCATAAAAGGCCCAGCAGGGGGCAGTGAGGCCTAAATGGTGATGCTGTTTTCTATGCGGCTGGGCAGGAGGAAAAGGTACTGCAGGTCCAGTCCTGCGCTCTGGTCCAGGATGTGCTCCTCGATCTTCTTCAGCTCCTTCCTGAAGCTGTCAATCATCTCCAGAGCCCGCCCCTCTGTGAAGTGCTGCTCCGGGTACTGACCCAAAGGAATCTGGAGGAAAATCAACAAGATGCTGGTTCAAACCAAAAACCCCAGAACTTGTTGTTTTTATGAGGTTCTCATTCTGGTGTTTTTAGTGAGGCAGACCCAAACACTCACAGCGTCTGGTTGAGCCCGCCCCAGATGCCATGTGATGGCCATTTGCACGCAGGACTGGCTGACATCAGGAAGGGTAGCCATGATCATCTCCATGGTGACGGCCTCTTTGTCGGTGGGCGGGGAGTCTCATGGTGCAGGGCGTGTTGGGCACCCAGGCACACCAGTCGAACTGCACGTAGAGGAAAAATCAGAACTGGGTTTTGTCCGATCCGGAGGTTGGATACCGGCCGGTGAGTTGCGTCACCTGTCCGTTGTTGGTTGCGGCGTGCTGAGCTGTGGTGGTGAAGATGATCACTGCCAGGAGAGTGGAGAGCTCCTCTCTGCTGCTGAGTTTACTCTTCAGACCTGGAAGAACAAACTGACGGATGTGAGAAGACTTTCTTATACTTTACATTCCGTCTTGTTGGAGTAACCGTCAAATCAACAAACGGCTGATGTTCGTCCTCGTCAACCGCTGTGAAACAGAAACTGACCGAAGTTAGGCAGCTCCGTGAAGCCCTCCTGCGTGACGTCTCTGATCCAGGCTTGCAGCTCCGCGTCCTGCTGCACGTCGCGGTCCGTTTGGTAGTACAGGTTCACCATTCCTGAGACAAAACTGAGCCGCACAGTCACGACAGCATCAATGCAACACTCCTCAGCGGTGGTGTTGGTACAGGAGGCACAGTGGAGCGGCGATGAACTGGGTTTACCCTTGATGGTGTTGGTGGGGATTCCCTCCATGATGGCGTAGTCCAACAGGTAGATGTTTCCTGCCTGGAGGAGACAGCAGACCTGCTGTTTCTGTTGTGTTACTTCAGTCGCTGCGTTGACTGTAAAAGGCTCCTCCCACCTTAAGCTCTTTGTTTAGGGTGGTCCCGTCAGCCATGGAGCGTTCCACCATGCCGGCAGTTACCGGGAAGTTTTGGGGAAGCGTCTTGCACCTCTGTATCATCCGCGGGTTGGAGCCATTCAGACACTGGTAACCAAACAGCCAGTCCTCCTCCCAGTGCTTCATGCAGTATTCTGCAGTCACATAAACACACTTTGTAAAGGTGCTTTTCCATCATGAAGTCAAGGCTCTACCTTCATAAAAAGTAATCTACCTAAGTGTATTAAACGTTAAGCAGTATTCTTGAAGTTTCCTTTAATGTACTCTTATTTTGTAACTTCAAATCGTCCAATTTAGACTAAAGAAGTGTCCATTTAGTATAATTCCTATACTACACATACTTTTCCAGTGTTTTGCTATATTTATACTCTAGTATAGGGGTCCCCAAACTTTTCCTTGTGAGGGCCACATAACTGTTTTCTTCTCTGATGGGGGGCCGGGGTCGGTTTATAAACGAACAGAAAAAGTGAAACAATCTAAACGTTTGTCTAAATGTGAACAACTGTGTTTTTCCAGAAAGACAATAACTTTCTGTAATCTTTACAGAGAAAATGAATCTAAAACATTAGAAAAAAGTAAATCAGTAAATAGAGAATCCTCTCCTGTCATGGTTCTTTAGAGATATTGGAGATCTGTAGCTCTTCACAGAGATCTTAGAACTTTTGGCTCTTTAGGTTGTTTTGTTGTTTTATTTAACTTATTAATAACTATAAACTCATGAAAAAAACGAATAACTGATGTAAAAAAAAGTTTTTATATTTATTATTATGTTAAATTGTTTATTTTCCACAGGAGATAAAGCTCGGGTGTTAAAGCTTATTTTTTTCAGAAGTTTTTTCAGAGAACGGAACTTCAGTCTCGGTTTCTGAACGGAAAAAAGCTCTCGCTAGTTTTACTTTGAAAACCGGAAGTTCACCGTCACGAAGATGTTTACTTCCAGTGGCGAACGGCGGCTCTTTCGGCTTTGTTTTAGTTCGTAAGCTTACAGTACAACATTGATCTGCATTTCAGAGCAAAAATACATGGTCCCTGATCATATTGATAATATTTTACTACATATAACTATATTTATGAAGATCGCGCATCTTTGACGTCGCGAATATTCGTACTCGTAATTTCGGAACCAGATCGCAAATACTCGAGCACCCGGATACTCGTTACAGCCCTAGAATTAAACAAACAAAGATCATTTATGGAGCGAGATGATCAACTGAGAGTGCTTTCATTATTATTATCAATATTTTTAAGAGACAGTTCGCTCATAATTTTCTAAATCTGTGCAGTAATGTGCTTCATGCCTGAACGTAAATATGTCGGAATAACATCAGCCTTTATTCTGTCTGGATGTCATTAGAAACATGAATTAATTTGACTTTCCGTGACCTTTACGTTCAGGACTGTTCGGTGCGCGGAGCGTCATTTCCGCATTCAAAAGCTGCCTCCTGAAGCCGTCCTGAAGCCGCTTGGAGACACAGTTCTCCTGGGAGACACTGTTTTCCAGAATCTGGCGGGTCTCTCGCGCAGAGGAGCTGGGCGGACTGCACACCGTAACAAAGTACATTTCTGCTCTGATTACTTGTGGCCAGGGGTGTAACGGATCACAAAACCCACGGTTCGGATCGTGTTTTTTAGGGTCACGGTTCGGATCATTTTTCGGATCAGCAAAAAGTAAAAAGAAAAAACAATATCAAAGCTAAATACATTTTTGGAAACGCTTTAAATCATATATTCAATAGGCAATTAAAGTACCTCACACACACAATATTTACATATGCAAACATCAAAACATTTGGTCATTGAAGCCTATTTATTAAAACTAAACATATTTATACTTTGAACACAAACAAAATACTAAAACATGTAGTTTCTGATTACATTTAAATGTTTTCAGACCAAATCTACAAAAACAAAGAGAAAAGAATGATTAAAAATAGTGTTGAAAATACCACATCTATCTGGATTATCCTTTAAAATTAAATCATAAATAAAACTGTCACAATTGTTTTTTTTTCTGGCATTAATTGCTTTATTGAAACTAACCGTGGGAATATTTAAATGTTTTAAATAATAATTTTCTGTAAAACATGGCACTTCTGCGTCAGCTTTTCCTGGTCAATTTTGACATCTCTGGCTTGCCATACAATGCTCCGCGATGCCACCGGAAAGCCCGTAACAGAGCTGCAGCTTTCTGCTGTGCAGGACAGTTGCTGCTCTTACCTGGGAGATTCTTTGAACCCAGTAATGGAAACTCGTACCGATGCTTTTAGTCAGCTCTTAAAATTAAATAAACCTGATATTTATCGATCTGCTTCCTTCATTGTGAAGTCGAGAGAGGTTTTTGACAGAGGCTCCTCCCACATGCAGCTTCAGGACAGGTGGTTAGACTTTAAAGATAAACATAAAGCGGCTACTTTAGTGCTTGTCAAAACAAAGAGGATTTACAGGAATTTGACATGAATTCCATTCGATGTGAACGGACAATTGGTTTTAATTATGCTAGCGCGAGGTTTTCGCGTATGGGGGTGGGGGGGGGGGTGGAGTGGTCCGCGGTACACACGTGTCCCGAACCGTGGCCTCTGATCCGTACGGACCACGGATTTTCCGTCATCCGTTACACCCCTACTTGTGGCCATGTAAACGTAGCTACTGCTGTCAGTCAATTATGACGGGTCTGTTAAATGACAACATCAGAGCTGAAATGTGGATCTCCCTCCAAAAAGAAACAGCAGTGGTGAGCTGTTACTCCAAAAGATGCAAATTGCTCAGTACAATGAAACCAAAAGAGCTCAGAAAGTAAACAAATTTACAAGGCAAGATTTAACTCAACAGGACAAAGTGAAACTGAAAACTCAGTAAAACGAAATAAGCCAGTTAAACAAAGCCTTCTGTTCTCAAAAATAGAAAATTAAGAACCCATAAGAGAGCTAACAGGTTAAGTGGCCTCACTGTTCCAGTGTCCACACTGACAAGTATTAGAACCCGTGCAAACATTGTTCATCGACCAAAAGGACGGTGTGCAGCCTGTCAACGAGACAATATTGACTGCCAACATTGTTTAGGTGTGGTAGTGAAACCCACTGGCCCAAAGGTGCAGGGTTGGAACAGAGAAGGTGTTGGAAAATAGGCTAAGGTTGAGCCAAGGGACGCGCCAAAACTAGGGGGCGTCCTGGCAGGAGAAGATTCTTCTATTTACTGGTTTACTTTTTGAAATGTTTCATATTCATTTTCTATGTGAAGATTACAGAAAGTTATTGTTAAAATATGGTTGAGTGTCGCTTTCTGGAAAAACAGTTGTTTACGTTTAGACAAACGTTTAGATTGTTTCACTTTTTCTGTTCGCTTATAAATCGACCCTGACCACCCATCAGAGAAGAAAACAGTTATGTGGCCCTCACAAGACAAAGTTTGGGGACCCCTGCTGTAGATCCTGGTGGTGTTGATCAGGGAGTCAATGTCCTGCTCGCTCTTAGCATATAGCGTGATGTCATCCATGTAGAGGAGGTGACTGATGGTGGCCCCAATTCTGAGTTGGTATCCATAGCCGGTCTTATTGATTATTTGGCTGAGGGGGTTCAGACCCATGCAGAACAGCAGTGGGGACAGAGCGTCACCTTGGTAGATTTGATGGACACTTGGGCAATTGGCTTGCTATTGGTTTCAAGGGTGGTTTTCCACAACTTCATTGAGTTTCCTATGAAGGCTCTTAGAATCCTGTTGATGTTGTACATCTCCAAGCATTCAGTGATCCAGGTGTGTAGCATTGAGTCATAGACCGTCTTGTAATCAATCCAGGCTGTGCACAGGTTGGTGTGTCGTGACCTGCAGTCCCGTGTGACTGTTCTGTCAACCAGGAGTTGGTGTTTGGCTCCTCTGGAGTCTCTACCAATGCTCTTCTGTGTGTTGCTCATGGATTGATCGACACGTCTATGTATTTTGGTTTCAATTATGTCTAACATGAGCTTCCATGTGATTTAGAAACAAGTTGTTGCATTGACAGTTCAGAACTAAATTACTCCACAGGCACCTGGCGTTATGCCCCCTCAACTAGGGGATCTGGGGCAGAACACAAAATTAAACACTACCCAAAAACTAAACTACAAACAACACCAATAGACTGGCTTTGCCAACACAACTTAATTTATTTACAAGAAATGGGGAAAGGCACATGGCAATAACTGAAAAGAGGTGAAGCAAAAGGCTTCAGGGTGAACTAAAGGCCAAAACAACAAACAAACACCCCACCTGTTTAAAACAAAAAGGAGGAATCTTACCTATAAATTAAAAGGAAAACAATGACAAATGCTAACCTCCCTAAACTAACAAAACAGGAGAAAATATGTATGAAAGAAAATGGCAGTTCACCCCTACTGCTTCACTATAAAAAGGTAAACAAAACAAATGACCAAACAAATACAGAACTTCACAAAGGTAACCCTTTACACAAGATACCAAAACAGAACTTCCACTAAGCACAGTCTGCTCTACACAAGTCAGCCAGAATCAGAGTGGAGACGAAAGCCTAGATGAACAAAGGCTGCATCAGAGCTCCCTTCTCGTGGGCTGGCCGTCCACACAGTTCTTTTAAAGGCTTCCTCCACCGGTCTTGGTCCAATGGGAGCCACACCTCGTCAGCACCACACCTGAAATTGATCAGAGCCAGACAGACAAACAGAGATCCTCCATACATGCAGAGGTCTCACTCTGACACAAAAACACAGAACAAAAGAAAAAAAAAACTAATGCGGCCACAGCCGTAACACCTGGCAACAAACTTTTCCACCAAAGCCATAGACTAAATGCAGTCACCACATTGAAAGCTGGTTGTTTTCTGCTCCCTATTTTTATTTCATTCAAAATGAATTTTATATAAATGTTTCCAAATGTGGGTTACAGAAGGTCATGGTATGACTGACTTAATTTAGTCAAAAGAAAAAAATATATGTAAATATATATTTGCATATTCAGTTCGATTTTTTTTTTTTAAGCTTGTTGTCTCATCAGTTGCTTGCATTCTAAAAAATTTCTGGCAACCCAAAATGAGCATCAGCATGGGCAAGAAAGGTGATGCTGCTGATTCTGGACGTGGCATGGTTCTTGCCAATCTTACCAAAATTGGAGATGCAGGGTTGTAACTGTAAGTCTTTCTTTTGAAGAAAGAAAAAAAATATCTATTGCTGTCAGCTGGTTGGATGACAATTTGAATATTTTTCTAAATTTCTACGTCACATGTGTCAAAGTCAAGGCTCCGGCTCGCAGGGTAATTATATCTGGTCCCCCAGGTTATTTTATTTTATTATAATTAACAGCCTGTAGTTATCTTATAACATCCCAATTTCTTTGGTCCTATTTGGCCCGCGACCTTCTGTGTTTTGGATTTTGACCCCTTGTGCGTTTGACACCGCTGTACCAACATCAGGTGGTTGATGAAGACTGAATTATAGACTTAAGATTAAACTATTTTTGGTGAACTTCACTGTTGTTAAGAACTACATTGAAGGCTTTACATGGCTTCTGTTTTTTTTTTTCTTGGAAGTGTATTTGAAAACTATTTTAACGTGAACAAAAGTCCACACAGTCTGGAGTTCTCTTTCATGTGAAACATTTGCTTAAATGAAAAACAAAGGGAAAATTGTGCTCATGTCAATGCTGTTTTCCATAGAATTACTTCCTTTAAACCAGTGCATGCAAACGTTTTTTTGTTTTGTTCTGTTTTTATGTCTCATTAACCTTCGGTGCGTTCAGACACAAACATCAGTCGTGGTGATTTCATCTCTCTACAATCCACGTAAAGATATCACGATGATGAAGATCCTGCAGCTCGTCTTGGTTTTCTCAGGTCAGTACTTCTTTGTTAAAGTCTGAATATTTTAGTGAGAAACTGGAATGTTAAAGAAAGTTCCATCGTTGGTTCATAACGTTTCTCTCACAGAGATCTTCATCCAGTCCTCCTGCCTCCTCATCCGTCAGTACCACTATATTAGTAATCCTTTAAACTGGACTGAAGCTCAGACCTACTGCAGACAGAATTACATAGATCTGGCCACCATTGAAAGCTCTGAAGAAATGGACAAGTTTCTGAAGGCAATTGAAAGGCCTACAGAACTGGAGAGTACTGTGAAAACCAATAGTCGTTTTATGGGATTTCTGGATCGGTCTGAACAATGAAATCAACTGGAAATGGTCTGATGGGTTTTAAGAGGAATAACTGCAGACAACTACTGGACTTCAGAGATCAGTACCATTCTCGTACCGATCAAATCTGTTTTGACCACAAGCAAGACCAACAGATTGTCGACTTTGACTGTGATTCTTTGCTGACCTTTATCTGCTATGATGGTAAGAATTTGAGCGAACTACTTTTCAGTTATTCCAGCAAACGTCTGACCCACTTTCTCTGTAATCCACAGAAACACTCCAAAATACTCCAAAATATATTTTTGTGAATGAAACAATGAACTGGTCCAGCGCTCAGAGATTCTGTAGACAGAACTTCACGGACCTGGTCACTGTGGAGAACGAACAAGTCTGGGTGGGGGTTAATAATGTGGCATCTGACACCCAGAATTCATGGATCGGTCTTTACAGAGATTCAAAATTTCCTTTCTGATGATGGAGCAGCTCTTCCCCAACAAAATACCATTTACGTTGTTACTTTGGCCCAACAATAACAGATGTGGTTTTTATTTGGAGTTGGACAACAATCGCTGGAGGTTTGCCCCGTGTACAAACAAATATGCATTTGTTTGCTACAGCGTTGAACCAGGTGATTTCAGAATTACATCACATAACTGATAATCTTTAGATTATCTTTATATATTCATCTTTTCATATTAACTTTCTGTTCTCATTCAGAAAAACATTCATTGAAGTTGAGACTGAAGATAAACAGTCCTGTAAATCTGAATGACCCTGCGGTGAAAGCAGAGCTCCTGAAAAAGGTACATGTTTTACATAGATAGTTATCATAGATTAGAGATCTAAAACATCTATGTTTTTAAACTGCATCATTGTTTCCCAGTTTCAGAAGGAACTTACAGATAAAGGAGTGAGTGGAGTCAAGCTGAAGTGGACAGAACAGAGGGATGGAAATGTCTTCCAAAAGGAGGAGTCAAAGACAAATTCTGCGCTCTAACTGTAAACACAGCTGCAGTATGTAGTTTCAGAGAATAACTGATAACAGATAAATATCTGACTGTGTAATGGACCATTATTCAATCTGTTAAGGAGCCACTGAAGTTTTGGAAATCAGGATTTGAAGGTGGATTTTTTTTTATTTTAACAAGCTTGAGTTATACCGTATTTTCACGACCATAAGGCGCACCTAAAAGTCTAAAATTTTCTCCATAATGTGCGGCGCGCCTTATAGAGCGATGCGCCTACTCTAGTTTTTGGTTTTTTTTTTTTTGTAAGGCGGATTACATCAGAACATTGAATGGTGAAGTGTAGGACGGAGCGAGGGAGCGCATGTCTGTGCGTGTTCGTGCTCCCTCGCTTCTCCCTACAAGCAGAAATAAAAAAATCCCATTGTTCAAATTAGTTCTAATTAATTTTACGTTTTATGTCAGATAATTTGTTATTATTGAGACAGCCTGTGAACTTTCAGCCAGTTGATTTTATATGATCATTGTTTTTTAAAGCGCCTGTGTTAGGGCTGTGGATCGTTGCTTAGGTGGCGATCCGATACGATTCACGAATCAAGCTCAACGATTCACGAATCGAACCACGATTCTTACTTTTTAATATTATGTTTAATGCTATGAGAATATTTACTAGATGGAGGAGAATTCAAATTATTTGTATTGAATCACTAACATTTATACATTTATTTACAACAGTAGATCAGAATCAACAAAACTGATTTAAAAAAAAAAACAAAAGATTCAGATAGAAATTTTGTTTTCCATTTTAAACTTTTTTTTTGTCAGCCTTCTGGTTAAGTTCAGCAGTGACATAAACAAAAAAGGATAACAATCACTGGTGTTTTGTATCATTTAATAACAAAACTTGAAAATGTTCCCCACATTTTTTTTAATTCTCAAAATTCTTCAATATTTTTCGATGTACAGCCCGTGTGAAAAAAGTATTTGTTTCCGCAGCAGAATCAGTTGATTCCATCCGCCCTTCAGCAGCTCAAGGCTGCGTTTCTTCAGAATAAGATGGAGTTTCGTTAATTGCGTCAACTGTTGAAGAGTTATCAGAACCAAAAGAATGTAAACACTGGAGCTAAAGCTCCGATGTTAAAGCTAATTCATTTTTTCAAAAGTTATGTCAGTGAACAGAACTTCAGTCTCTGTTTTTGAACGGAAAAAAAGTCTTGTTAGTTTTACTTTGAAAACCGGAAGCTTCACCGTCACGAAGATGCTTGTTTACTTCCGGTGGTGGTACCGCGGCTCTTTCGGCTTTGTTTTAGTTTGTAATCTTAAAATCCTACATTAATCTGCATTCCAGAGGGAAAATACATCGTTCCCAGATCATATTTTTATCATATTTTACTAAAATTTACCATATTTATAAAGCTCGCAAATCAGCGATCTTGGACGTCGCAAATATTCGTACTCGAATTTTCGGGATCAGATCGCGAATACTCGAGCACCCGGATACTCGTTACAGCCCTAGCCTGTGTCCATATTTATTTCTTTGCTGGTTATACTGTCTGTTTATATTCTCATGACGTCACAGGAGCTATTGACATTTCATAATCATTTATAATCATCATCAGTCATTTTTTTCTCTTTTGTGTCACTTTGGTGCGAGGGGTTTGATTATACTTGGCTAATATAAACTTGTAACAATTTACTTTTAACCCTTTAAATATCTTAACTTATATCCAGAGGCATTCAAGAATAAATCTGCTTTTTCAGTTTTGACACTTCAGACAGAACAGCTTTTATTCATCAGATCAGATGACAGCAAAACTGGTTGGAGTAAGCTCAACTTCACTCTTTAGAGCTACCTGAGCTGCTTTTAAACTAAGAATAAAGACATGACTATTTTATCATTACCTGTAACGTTTAATGTCTGATCATTTTGATAACATAAGCAGGTTGGTAAAAGACCAAAATTCTGTTTTTGGCATCAAAATGCTTTGTTTTCTCTCTGTCTGAGCAGTTTTCATTGAATCCGTCAACAAATGAAACATTCATTTTTAAAAGATTTGAGACTTTTTTTGTTCTGTTGTTGTCAAGGAAATCTAAAAGTTTACTTTGGCTGATTCTTCTAAACATTAATGTAATAATGTATTAGGGTAGTGAGAAGTATGAAGCAGCTGCTCAACCAGTGAAGTGGAAAGGGGGTAAAAGGGGAACGGTAAGGGGGCGTGGCTCCTCATGGGGATTCATAGATGTCATAATTCCAAAAAGTTCTCACGACAGCTTCAAAGTGAAACGCATGAAACACTGGTAGGTGTGGAAAAAGAGATTTATTTACAAAGACACATTTCTGCAGTGCTGCTAAACTTCCATGTAAAAGATTGTCGTCATAAAACTCTCGATTTGTTTTCCTAAACTGTGCAAGACAATAAAATACATGCAGCTCTGTCACCAAAATAGATCTGATTAGAAAAGATACAAACGCCGGATTCACCGTCTATGATCAGCTGTGGCACCGTTCAACAACTGCGTATGAAAATACCGAGCTGAGAAAATAGTCTCTCGTTTCTGCATCTTTTTATCTCAGAGGCAATAAAACAGTAAAAACCACAGATTTGTTGTGATCGTCTTGCAAACCTCGTGGCGTTTCACCACCTGAGAGGTTAGGAAACCACCACCATCGCATGTAGATTCAAGAAGGAAACAGATCCAGTAAACGTCCCGTTTCAGGTTTGTGAGCGGCGCCTCAGCAAGAAGAGAAGAAATCCATCAGGAAGGTCGGGCAGAAGCGTCACAAAGAAACTTTGAGAACACAAGATCTATAAATAAAGTCAGTTAATGATCTCAGAGCCTCGTGAGCTCTCCTGAGACTCTGAAACTTTTCAAGTTTCTAAACCATCGTTTTCACACGAAGACAGCTTGTACTTGTACAGTAGAGTCAGTCGTATGCACCCTTCACTTCTGAATGAGAAAACTTACTTGAACTTTTAAAAAAAAAATACAGAACAAAAGTTTTGTGGAGCATTAACAATCATTTCTCTTATATTTTTTCTTAGTTATTGCTGAAAATCCCTGTGGAAAAGACTAAAACATTAGATGCAAAAGTAAACACTAGATGACTATCAATGAGTAGATTGAAGTCTCCATCGACGATTCGTTCACCAGAAGCAGCAAATACCCAAACCAGCACCAAGGATGCTAAAGTTCCTGTCAGTTACCAGTAACTTAATAGAGGTCCAGAAATGGACCATCTAGATCAGGGGTGTCAAACTCATTACGGTTTCACATTCAACACGTCTGATCTCAAGACTGGGCTGGATTAAACCATCTGGGGCCGAACGTTTGACACCCTGGATCTAGACTTTTTTTATTTTAAATAACACCTTCAAACACTAGATGGCAGTGCTGATGTTTTTGTTGTAGCTGGAGCTAAAGCAACAGAACAGCTGCGATACGAGTCATGGTGCAATACAAGTTCAGCAACTGACTCCACTACAACCACTTTTAAACTGATTGTTTACTTTTAGAGCTACCTCGAAGGAAAAAAATAATAAAAATCGGGATTTCTATCCTGTTTTAATAAGGAGGGTTTGATCCTTTGTGATGTCCTCACACTGAGGTTATTGCAGTCACAAGTTTTTCATCACATTCCAGTGTGTGTTGCCATCGTTCTTCTGTCTGCTCAAAGAATTCAGGCAGACTGCCACGAAACATAAAAGGACATTCAGAAAGTAATAGGGTGTGGTCAAAGTTTTTTTTTCCTTTTTTTAAATAAAGGATAGTTTTATCACATAGTTGGACTGAACCATCCATAAATGGTTAGAATCCGACCTCTTTGGAATGGAAACTGAATTGTGTTGCTTTAGATTGTATTAGCTTGAGTAAAATATTCTTGATTTCTAAAAGCTTCGCAATGGTACCTCTAAGACCTAACCGAAAATAAAAGGATCCTGGCTAAACTGTGATTGTTTTTATCTTAAAGTCTAAAATAATCAAAGGCGCTTTCACATTGGGACAAACCAGTTTGTTACCTTCTTATTAGGCAGGTTCCAAAACTCACCTGAACTCAGGTGTATATTAAAGATGAAACCTGTGGTTCGTACGGGGATCACTTGAGGCCTTTTTTCAGCAGTCGTCACCAGAAGCAGGATCATAAACAATTAGAAAAATGTTGGGAAAGTGGTGAGATGACGTATAAAGTCTTGATCAGTCTTAAAAGTTGGGGAATTAGCCAAATTATTGTTTTTTTTTTAACATTTTTAGTCAGAATTCAGGTGTAAAATCTGCTAAATGTAAAATCCATCAAAATACTTCAAAGTGAAAGCGCCTTTAGATTACAAAAAAAAAGAAAAGTTTACTTCAGATATGCAATGAAAAGAAAGGATTTGTTTTATATTGGGCTTAGATTGGGTTTAGATTGTTCGCTCATTAACTACTTTCACTGCTTTTTCAATCAATCAAGTCAGAACTGAACAATAAAAGTTGTTGTTGAGGATTTCGTAGTAAAGTCTCACATCTTTTTATCAGACATCATGAAAAACAACCACCAGAACTCTAAAAACTAGACCTTTTGTTGCCGTTACCCAGAGTAAAGAGACGAAGTGGAAACAGGCTTCACCGTGGATGGTTCTGGTTCCTCGTCCTTGATGGAGGAGACGTGTCAGCGTGAGGAGGACTTCTCCTCCGTCCTGGACCAGCGTCGTATCAGCCAGACAAATCCCAACAGGATTTCCAACATTTCTCAGATGTCATGAAACGCAGCAACGTGACTTCCTCACGTTCTTCATCGACCGGCGGCGGCGGGGGGGCCGGGATCAGGAGAAGCAGAGGGAGCTGGTGGAGGAGGTGAGGGTGCAGACCGGGGTGGGGAACCCGTAGAAGGAGGGGTCCGTGAAGGGGAAGAGGAAGAAGAGGAAGAGGACGACGCCCAGCAGGTAGGAGGAGAGAATCGTGAGGCGCTGGGGGTGCTCCAGCGCCGTGCTGATGGCGGGGAAACCCATGTAGTTACAGAAGGAGTGACAGAGAACCGGACCCATCAGGTGACCTGCAACACAGACAGAGTCAGAACTTCTGGTTCTGGACATTTAGACACAGACAGTTGGATAGTTCTGGGTTTCTCCAATAATTTTGATTCGATTTTCCAATTCTTTCAATCCTCTCAATTTAAATCAGTTTTGAGTTTACACATTTAGACACATTTGTTTAGAAATACATTAATTATATATATATATAAAAAAAACATTTATTAGTGAAATAATAATGAGATTGTTAATATCATACAGTGTTAAATGGATTCTCAAACAGAGAAACTAACACTGGTTCTAGGGCTGTGTTGACAAAAATCGATTTGAATCGATTTAAGCTTCATAGATCAATAATCGATTCACAAAATATATAAAACCGATTTAGCACGTAAAGCTAAAGTCCGCTAGCTTGATGCTAACGTTCAATAGAATACCCTATCGGACGGCTAATGCTAACGTTTGGTTGACCAAAGCAAATACATTGCTGACTAACTGAACATCTTTATTTACTTACAGGCATTACATTTTCAAACTCTTAAGAAAATAATTTTTAAAGTAACTATTTGTGGTTTAAAACTTATTTTTTTCCCTCATACTGTCGTCTTCTTCTTGGATAAGATATATTTCTATAGCTCGATCGCCATCTAGTGGTCAAACTCAAACTCCCTCCAGGAGAAGCAGATCAATGTTTACAATGTTAATGATCGGAACATTTTGTTAGAATTTCTCCTTATGAGAATCCATAAAACACTGTATGATATTAATCTCATTATTTCCCTAATAAATTTTACAATATGTAAACTGGATCAGATTAATATAAATATATTCAAATTAAATAGAAGATTTTTAATGCATTTCTAAACAAATGTGTAAACTTAAAATTGAATTGAAGAATAAAAAACTCAGAATCGAATCGTTTCTGGAAATTATAATCAATACTCAGCCCTACACTGGTTCTGCTTCTCCTGGAGGGTATTTCAGTTTGACCACTAGGTGGCAATCACACTATAGCATTACACCCTATTCCAGAAGAAGAAGACAGTATGAGCAAAAAAACTGAATAGTTTGGAAAATTCATGTCTGTTAGTTTATAAAGATGTTCATTTAGTCCGAACTATATGTTTAGGTCGACAGCATTAGCATTAGCCGTCCTATGGGAAGTCCCATTATGCGTTAGCATCAAGCTAGAGGACTTTAGCATTATGCGTTAGATTGATCTCTACTTTTGTCGATCGATTATTGATCTATAAAGCTTAGATTGATACAGAACAATTAATCGGGAGAAACTGATGGACCTCAGATGCCGTTAACCCTTAATCACCATTACATCGTATTTGATACATGCATTTCTGAGACAAAATCTCATTAGCGTGATCCAAATTGTCCAAATTTGGTCCCATTTTAGAATTCATTTTAAGATTATTTTAATTGTGTTTAAATTGTGTTTAAGTCTTTTCTTAAAAACCAACTTTTTAAATTTGGCTTTTAATACACAGGTAAGAGGTTCTCTCTGTTTCTTGTATCCTTTTATATTTCAGTGAGTTCTCTTTTATGTTATGTTTGTGGTATGTTTTGTTTTATCAACATTACTTTATGAGCATTCTCTTGTACATGTTTAATCTATTTTTATCTGTTTTTTTATGCTTTTATTCTGTCATTGTTCGACAATTCGGGTCTTATGGATAATTTAAGTGTTTTATAAATAAAATTTATCATTATTATTATCATCATCATCATGTTTTCTGTCCTGTAGTTCGTCATCATTCCACTAGGGACAGTAGAAGGGCTTTTCCTGCTCGTTTCAAAATGGCTGCTTCCAATAAACATTTTTGGCAGGAAAATTTTAGCTAGTTTTCTAAACTTTAGATGGGAAAAACTCATATACTGAAATAATGCTAAATTTGTTTTTATATTACAGTCACACAGTGTTAAAATGTCTGGATCAAATTTGAGACAGTGGGTCAATAAGATACTTTTTACCTCATTTTTTCCTTAAATCAATTTATTTGCACCTTAAACTAACTTTATGAACAAAAATGTATAAAATCACCCAAATATAATTGATACTATCTCCAGCTCATTAAATGATTTTATAAAATTTGTAAGTGGATTTCCTCAAAGGGTTTAAGAAGGCATTTTAACTTTCTGTCAGTTCTTTGATGAGGGGGGCTTTACAGGGTTGAACAAATGTAGGAGAAAACAGATTAAATCTGCTGACCTGTTCTGAGAAAGATGAAGGCCGTGTAAGCTCCAAACACCGCCGTGTAGGAGAACTGGAACACTGCAGAAGATCAGACGGAAGACCTTTAGGGATTGTAATTTCATTTATTTATTGCAATACATTTCTATAGTGAAATAGATCAAAAGATGATTGAAGTAGGACTTAAAATAAAAATAAATAAAGATCTAGCTAGCCCAAAAGCCATCGATTGTAGTAAACACTAGGGCTGGGAATCACTGGGAACCTCACGATACGATACGATACGCGATACATGGCTCACGATATCGATAATATCGCGATACTGCGATAGTTGGTAAAAATCCTCTCTAGTAACTAATATTATATAGAAGAACACTTTTTGTGGGGGGGAAATTTGTCCCCATTTTATTTTTTTTAGCTTAAACACAATCATGATAAACAACTTATGTCTTATTTTGTGCAACAAATCATAGACACTTTTGTTTAACGTTGCCTAAAATAACTAATACTATAACTTACCACCAATTGAATTGGAATTATCTGTAAAATTCAATGTTAACAATAGTAAACATGATCAGCAGTGCCACAGAATTACTGTTAGCAACAGAACAAAAATTAAATAATTCAAATTGGTGACAGCTATCTTCCTCCAAAGGAACATCACACCAAAATATGATGAATATAACGTTTTACAGCCTCTGTCAAGTGTTACATAATTTTTAGTGCACTTTTCCCATATTTGAAAAGGGCTAAACATTCAAAATTGAAGGCTGTCACTTGAGATTATTTCTCCAATCTTTATTTATTTTCTATTTGGTCAGTCAATTGTCAGGTAAAAAGGTAAAAACAGGTAAAACACTCATAATAATGGCAATAAATATTTAAAAATTCGAATTCTATTATAAATTAGCAATAAACAACTTTAATCTATAATAATTTATACAATTTTAAGTGCTTCAATTAACTAGCAACATCCTTATTTTACCGTGAATTCATGTACTTTATTTTAATTACATTTTTTTTTAAGTTCACACATTAAATCTGCATATTTTTAATCTAAAAATGACTTTAAATTAACATTAGCAAAAAGTTATTACGTTCATTTGAAAACCTTACACCATAAATTTAACAAAGTTACACCGTACACCAGCAGGGTAAATATCAGTGCATGAAAGCAAAAATTCCGACCGGTACCTGAAGTACACACAAACAACTACGAAGCACGCGCCTCGTTCCCACAGTGCGCCAATCAAACAGTAAATAACCGATCGCGGTCATTCTAGCGCTCAGACAAACTCACTTCTTACCAGCTGACTCTTCTACAGATGGATGATCATTGAGAACAGATAGACATGATTTATACACGCAATTCCGAGCCAGAATCTCGCTGGTGTTTTTCCCTGAATTAAGTCGGTGCGTCGGGAAAATAAGTCCGACGCAGCGCGAGTAACCGCGCATTAGTTCCGGTCCGTGACTCAGACGCAAAAGCTTCGTAAAATGAAAATATAATATCGATACTTGGTGAGAACCCATCGAGAATCAACCGTGGGACTAAATATCGCGATATATCGCAATATCGATATTTTGGCACACCCCTAGTAAACACTGACCTGCAGAGAGAAAGATCCCCGCCAGCGTGCCCTGTCTGAACCGCAGCAGCTCGATCACGTGGTGGAAGTGAGCTGGAAGAAAGTCCGAGTCAGAGATCCTCAGCGGTTTATCAACCTCAGACCGCCTTCAACCCGGACTCACCCACTCCGAAGAACAGCGGGCAGGTGAAGATGGCGGTGGCCGGCCCGGCGCAGGGCACCAGCATGGGCAGCATGCAGGCCCTGAACACCAGCTCCTCCGTTAGCGGCGCCACCACCTGGTTCCTCAGCCAGCGCATGTCGCTGAGGCACAGAGACCAGAAGCAGGGATCTGCCGGAAGAACGGAGATCTAAAGGACCGCGATATTCAGAGAAACTTTAACAAGCACCGATGGGGGGAGAGACTCACCCAGGGCCACTTTGACCCCATCTGTGAAGGTCCAAGGACAGTCTATGGCCAGCTGCATGAGGGGGCCCAGGAAGAGGACCTGCAACACAACCAGAACCTCATCCAGTTTATGAAGATTTAGCTTCATGAAGAAGCATTTGCAAGAAAGAAACAACAGAAAAGGTTTATTTTTTTCATTCAATATATCTTAAAGTGGAAGCCTGAATATGTCAGATTAACAGCCTTGTTTTTAAACACACGTAACCAGAGATTTTATGGGGTTTTGAAGTATTTCCCAGCATTCCAGAGTCAACAAATAGCTGAGTTTTCCTACCATAGTCAGCAGCAGAGGGAACACAATCGCAGGAATGATGCCTTCAAACCGGATCCCCATGAGAGCCAGCAGCGAGGCGCTGGTCTGACACACAAAACACACAAAGATGAAACATCCAATCGCATTTACTTTAGGATATTTTTGCAAACTCCTGGTCCTAAAAGCAATTTTACTGCACATTATTTGTGATTAGGATTTTTTTTTACTTACTCAGCTAATTATAATTGTATGTTTCATGACTTTTTGTATTTTTTTTTTCATTTTAATGCAGCACAGAGAAAAACACTGCAAAGGCCACAAAGTTTTTTAAATATGATGCATCAAAATTTTTTGTTTTTTCTGGTTCATCAATTTCAAAAATGTAATTAGTTTTTTTGCACACAATTCAGTATTTGGATTAAAAATGTATTCTGCTAGAATAATGTTAATTTGAGGAAATACTACACGTGTCGGATCAATTATTAGTAAAAGGAAAATGATTCTGTCATCGGTATAGATTTTACAGTAACCCAAAAGGACCAAAAAGAACTAGAAAATACAATCATTAAATGTTGACGGTTAAGCATTAAAATCTAATCCAAAAATGTATTTATAATCCACCTTCAATTAACCTTTTTGTATATATTTTTTAAACTGTTATAGTAATCTCTTAGGGGAGTATATTTTGTTTGAAACAAACTTTTAATAGATTCTGCAACTGGTTCAATGTTGCTACAGCACAATCGGAGAGCTCAAACCTGGAGTCTTTAGTATCAAAGCTTTTCTTTTCCAACAATTCTGCATTTTTTATGTTTTCATTCTGATATTTTTTTCTTGAGCCCTTGATTTTTGATTGACTGGAAAAACCTTGCTATGTCTGTCTCACCAGAACAACTAGTTGATGTGTTCCACTTTGTGTTTTACTCTAGGTTTTATTGTGAAGCACTTTGGGATATTTATCTTGAAAGATGCTATATAAATGAAGATTATTATTATTTTTATAAAAGAGAACAGCAATAGCCAGCCAATCAAATAATGATTTGTCTTCTAGACGTGTGGAGCCAGCTCCAGTGGAGGTTTTTTCCAGCTATTATTCAATATCTCACAAAAGGGAGTACACCCCTTACATTTTTGGAGATATTTATTTATAGCTTTTTCATGGGACAACACTGTCAAATTGAATTTTTGACTAAATGAAAAGTAGTCAGCGTCCATCTTGTATAACAGTGTAAAGTTGTTTTTTCTGCAAAATAAACCATAATCGATGCATAAATAGCCAAAAACCTGGTAGTAAAAGTGAGGGGTGTACTCATTTCTGTGAGATACTGTATTTGCTATTGAATTAAAAAAAAAATCAAAAATCCAGAATAAAAAAAAAATAATAATCAGAAAGAAAATTCAAAGGTTTACAAAAATTCAGAATTGATGGAACAGAAAACACTTCTATACTGATGGACCACAGCACCAACAGTTAAAAAAATTGTAATAATAAAAAAATCAAAATGCTCCAAATAGACTATAGGAAAACAACAATAAAAGGCAGAAACATGCCAGTCTCAAACTATTCACACGTTTGGATCAAAACACTGATATTTAGGCAATTCGGGGGAGATAAATAGTAAAGTTTGAACGCCATCATTACCTGACTTAGAACTGAATTCACGGACTCCATTTTGAACCCACTTTACTAAAAAGCCGTATTTCCTGGCGCGTTTTGGCCCTTTAGGCTTTCCATGAAATGCGTTCTCATTCCTCTTACTGAGAGTAAACTGTAATTCTCAGAACAACTTCAATCTCTTCTGCAGAGATTAACTAAGATGTTACGTCTGCGTACAGTCCAGCTGTTACTGGGATGAACAACTGTTGAAAGCTTTAACCAGGACCAGAGTTGGAATGATCAGAAGTTCTTGCCGTTTTAATTGGATCAGAACATCTGCCATGTTGCTTGATTACCAGGAAAACTCACCCTGACCGCTGTGAGTTCTCGCCACGCCCAAACGAAGAGCGGCGACAGGCCGGACACAACCAGGACGCTGGTGAAACGCCGCTTTATCACGGTGGGATGATCCCTGAAAACACACGACCATGACTGAGACAGAGGAGAAGCACCCGCCACCGCACATGCTCAGTGGGACAAATCAGGAGGAAAGAAGTCAATTTCACTAACTCAGGGAAACTTTTTTCACTTTAAAATGCCTCAAAAACCAAACAGAATCTAGAGAAAAAATTACAGTATTTTTACAAAACCATGAAAATCTACTTTACTTTACACTTCAATCACCTTTTGATCAAGTGTTCCTAGAGTTCTTTTAGTAATGATTGTGTCATTTTTTTTTTTTTTTTTCAAAAGATGCTTTTTCCGCTTTTATCTCAATACATCATTATTAGAAGTGACCCGAGAACGCGTTTAAAAACACCAAAAACAGGATTTTCATCAGTGCTTCTGTAATCTGTGCAACATTAAGCTGTCGGTGGGGACGGTTTAGTTTATTCCTGCTCTAGACTTCACTATATATTTATTTATTTTTGCTCATCGACTCATCTTAACCAGTGAAGCACAAAAAAAAAAAGTGATGGATTTTCAATGCTTCATAAATATGTATATTTTATAACTAAGAACCCTATAAAACAATGACAATGAACTTATTTAAGTAATATATAAGCAAGAACAGCTAAATATCAGGAAGTAATGCTGAATTGTGTGATGCGTTTGTGTTTTTAATGTTTTACATCAACAAAAGCAGATTTTTGCTGTGATGAGGTTTTTTATTAGCAGGAACTACAGTCGAGCGCCCTCTAGCGGTCATCTCAGGAATAGGCTTCCCTCTCTGACCCCTCCAGAGGTCCGTCCGTGGCTGCAGCAGTCCCGGTCCAATTAAAAAAAAATCTGTTCTGCTTTCCAGAACTAAACCGAACCCCCTGATCCTAACAGAACCCTACACCAAGCGATGTACGACGCTCGTCAACACCAGCCGGTTCTGCCGAACTCACCTGGGCAGCTCGCTCCTCCACACGTACAGGCTGCCGACATACGAGCAGGCGAGCAGCAGACAGGACAGAACCGAGACCCAACACAGCCCGTCCGGAACCGCAGAGCCGGACTGCATCGGTTCTGTCAGACGGTGAGGGGGAAAGTCGCCCTCCATGACAGCCAAAACAGTCCTACTGAGCACCGAGGAGCCCTCCGAACCGGCTAACACGCATGAGCCCCGCCCTCTAAAGTCATCCGGGCCCGCGAACCGACACCAGCACCAACCTCGCGCAGATTACCCGCGTGCCAGCAGCGGGTTTATCGACTTTTTAATCTGCTCTCTTTAGCTAACAAAGCTAGCAGCTCCGTCGCACACGTTTGTCGTCATCAGTGGCGACCCAGTCGGTGGTTTTTTTTCTTCCAACTTTATTAAACTTTCAAAATTTACAACAAAAAAAGTAGTTAGCGTTCTGCGAGACATTAATTGATTTTTCCAAATTATTGTTGAAGTTTAGTGGCATCCTAAAGCCTTTAAGCACACTAAATGAAAAGAAAAATAAAATAATAAAGTATTCACAGCACATAAAGAAATGAAAGATGATAACCTTCATCAATTATAAAAAAAACACAATTTGTTAGGATGCTAGGTGGATATTTGTCTGTAAAACGCTTCTATTTATTTTCATGTGTAAATAAATTCTCAATACTCAAGTATACTTGAGTACTTAAGTATGCGGATAGCAAGTGGAGTAGACCATATAAGAAGTATACTATCTGACTACTTAAGACTAAATTAGAAAATTATATGTTTACATTATATAGATAGGATACCAGTGCCGTATAATAAATAAACTTTAGTACAGCCTAACCAAAACTACCTGAAGAAAACAAATAAACAAAACCCGCAAACTAAGACTACAAAGGTCCAACCCTAAACTAAGATAACAAAACCAAACAGTAGACTGCTGAGGACAAAGAGGAGAAAAAGAACAAAAAAATTAAATAAACACACTCTTCCGGGTTACAAGCTACACCTAGAGGCCGTTTACAGAAACTATAAAACCTTAACTGCAGAAAAAGTACACTATAACAAAATAAAGAAACACAAAATGAACAGAATTTAAATGTGAATATCCACGCTTAAATGCAATTTAACAACATCTAGAAACACAATAAACAAATGAAAAAACCATGTGACATTCAGCCACAATAAATGTGGATGTAAAAGGATGACAAAACAAATTGAACTCAAGCCAGCCGGCTCGGGCTTCGGAAACTTGATGATATAATTCTTATTTACAATAACTCAAGACACTTGAATGACATTTTAGCATCTGACGGATGCGACGACTGGAGCGCGGCGAAGGAGCGCAGACACGAGTGAGGGATAGTGTGTCCGTGCTCCCTCGCAGCCGGGGCGTGAAGCTTTTGAACAATTTTTTTTGTCAGGCGAGTCAGGCAACCGCCCACAACAAGGGGTTAAATGACAGTTCTCTGGACCATCAAGCGTCTCTTCCTGGTGCGTTCACTGAGCCTCAGAACATAGAACATCCCATTGCCACCCAGCCTAACTTAGTCCGCTACTTTTTTATGATGACGAAATAAAAATCGCTGAAACCTAAATCCGCCCAAAGCCAATTTTGCCCACAAATTTAGAACCAAAACTGCACGATTTGGCAACACTGTATTCTTCTTTACTTTAAGGTATAATTATACAGCACGATCGTCACCTAGTGGCCAAACTGAAACGCCCTCCAGGAGAAGCAGAACAATGTTTACAATAATAATAATCTGAATATTTATGTTAGAACTTCTCCTTTAGAGAATCCAAGTAACACTGGATGATATTAACAATCTCAGTATTTAACTAATACATTTTACTTTATGTGAACTGGATCAATCTAAAATAAATATATTCAAATCACTTGGTAGATTATTAATATATTTCTAAACAAATGTGTATAAATGTGTAAACTCAAAATTGAATTGAAGAATCGAATCGAATCAATTCAGGCTCTTGTGAATTGAATCGTTTCTGGAAATTATAATCGATTTCCAGCCCTAGTTTTTAAGTGTAGATTGTTTTCATAAAACTGCTGTTGGTGTAAATAATCTGAAAGTAATCGTGAATGTGCATAAAAATATAATTTGAGAGCATCTTTGATAAAAGCTACATTGTATCAATACAGTGAACCAGCATAGATCTAAAAGTTTGTTTGTTTACATACTTATTTAACTATTTTGGTTCTGTTATATATTTAATAGGTGTGTATATTCATCCTCACTGCAGTCTGTTTTTCAAAAATTTCTGGAACAAAAAAGTTATTGAATTTAGGGTGAAAATAATTGGCCTTTGATTAAAAAAAAGACAAGGTAAAGAGAACCTGAGTAACTACAGACGACGTTTTCCATGTTGGAGATGCTCAGAACTTGATGTGTCTGCATATCGGAGCTCTTTTCAAAGATCAGGATGAAAAACTGTTGAATTGCATTTATAGTGACTGCAGCTGATATTTCCCCCCAGCCAGGAGTGTTTGCATTCCAGGGAGAGATTCACAAAGAGTCCATTGAAAGGAGCTTGCTGAGCGACAGTCAGACAGTGGGCGTGTTGGAAACACTTCCTCTAACCTAAACACGGCTCATCCCTGACGCAGAGGAAAGTTTGCATGAAGGAATGATGATAAACAGAGCAGCTGAGGGAGCTGTGAGCAGAGGCGCAGAGACAGAAGCATCAAGAGGAGGTCTGCAGGGAAAAGACTCCGACTGAGGTACACATTTCTTAATTAAGGTTTTCTAAACCTCCTGACTCTTGGAAATATAAAAATGTCTATTGTAGAAGGTTTAAATATGTGATGTTAAAATGGCTAAACATTACCTTTCTGTCATACTTGCACTTTTAACAGCTGGTCTGGGATCAGAAACAAACATTTCATTTCATTCCTGTAGGGAAATGACAGTAAAAGATCCTTCAAACCTCAATAATTAGATATTTACTTTATTTTTAAACTTAATAATAAAACTCTTAAATATTAAAAAGAAAAGCCATCTTTGCAGAATGTTTTATGTTTCATTTTTAAGTAGAAAATTATTGAAATACCCGCACTTGTCCCGACGTGTGAGGAGTCAGTTGAAGATGAAGCACGACTGCATCCGAGCAAAAGACAGGAAAGGGTGAAGAAACCCCGACGGTGTCCCAACTTTCAGCAGCACATCCTGACTGCAACACGCCAGCGCCATAACCGCCAGAAGCCGTTTACAGGGTGGGGGGGGCCAGTTCATCACAGAATGTTTTCACAGTTCTTTCTCTCAATTATATTTTGGCTACTGGGGAGGATTTTAAAGTTTTTGTTCTTAAGAATCTGTGTTTAAGGACAGAAATGTAAATTTTGTAAACTAACAATATTAGGGGTCTGCAGCTCTGGAGCATCATGGCACTCTTTTACCTCTCTATTGTGGTTCTGTGGTTGAAGGAAAAAAAATTATTATTTAAAAAAAGTAATTATAAGATATGTAGTAAAAAAAAGAGTAAAGTAAACAACTTAAACTTTGTTCGACTTATTTCTTCAGCTGAAGAACCCGACGTATCACGTTGTGAGGGTTCTGACTACAGTACCCATAATCCTCCAACAATCCATCAGGCGGATCAGCCTCACATTTTGACAGATTTGTTTAAAAATCAATCTGAGGTCCGAAAGCAGATGAATTTTCTATTTATGAACAGATTCAAAGATTTTTAGTGCATCTTGTGATTTGAAAAATACATAAAAAGATAACTAATTTAGTTCTAATTAGATTTTTGTTTGTTAGATTTGTTCATTTCTGGCTTTTTTTTTTTATCTCACAGCTGACATTGCACTTTACCTTATGATACTGAGCATTGGGGTATCAATCCAATACTGGTCAATATCACCAATATCGATACCGATATTAGTATCGATGTTTTTTTTTAAATGCGGTGGATATGACGTGAACATCAAAATCTCTGTTGTTTTTAATCGCCATAGAAGTTTAAGTTTCTTATTTTTAAACATAAAAACAGAATTAGGAAAATATTTTTAATAAAATGGAAAAGGTTTTTTATGAAAAATGTATTTCTGAAATGAAATAAAAGTGAATGCAAAGAACAACTGGTAGAAATCTAAATTATTTTTGTAACCTCTTACAACAACTAAACAGTTGAAAAGTAAAACAACGAGCATTTAAATCGAGTGGAAGGTGAACGATGCATACATCCACTACAAGAAGACCCAGTACTCGTGAGAGTGCTGGGTCTTCTTGTAGATAAAGAAAAGTTTCAAAGAAGAGGGGAAATATCAATATCTGCGGGTTGGCATCGTTCTGATATTATCTTGAGATTGAAGCTATTGATAACTTTTGATATTTTTACTAATTTCCTGCATTGCGATGATCATATGTGACACAGGGTGTCTTTTATTTTGAAAGGAAGTCAATGTCTGCCAAAAGCTATAAATGATCTCATATTTTGAAAAATATCTATTTTCTCTTCATGTTTTCTTTATTTATACCCAAAAAGTCATTTATTTTTATGATACTAGTAACATAAATACAAATCCAGGTCTTATTTGTGACTCCTGTTGGATCGTAGTCAGAAATTGACCGAAGTGTTGAAGCTTGCTCACTCCTGATCTAGGTAGTCGTGGGACTGTCTTTTTTAGGAAGTATTTGTAATTTTTACTCGTATAATGGTAAGAAAATATACATATTTATTTTTTCAACGTGGAAGCTGCTGCTTGGACGGGTATTTTTTTCAATGATCTGTCAAAATAAGAGAGGGGAACATTCAAGCAGCTTTGATAAGTTTATCCAAATCTCTGGATTGCACCGAATGAATCGTCTCTTGTAGCTCCTATAGGGACTCATCTCTGATCTTCTGGATTTTCCTTTTCCCATCCTTTATTCAACATAAAAATAGTCAAACCAATATTTTAAATTTCTTGGATTTTTGTTTATTTATTTTTGACTTTTTTTTTTTAAATATCCTGCCAACAAAGTTCTAAAGGGATTTTTAGCAGCGCCACATTTCCTGTGGAAGACTTTCACAAATTTCTCCAAAAGAAAACATAACTAGAACCAAAAATTCAAGTTAATTTTAGATCAACAGCTGCTATGCGAGAGTTTTGATCACTGAGCGTCAATGTTCTGAGTCAAAAGGGAACACCTCAAAAATTCCATTCATACTCCAAACCCACCGGAGGGTTGCTGGAGCCTATCCCATCTACTGGACAGGTCATCAGTCTGTCGCAGCACCAACCTTAAATATTATTGCTGGTAATTCATAACCTGTGTATAACTTCTCTGAGCTCATCTTATAATCTCCACAAAGTATATTCAAGTATATAAGTATATTTAAAGTATATATATGAAAAATACAAAAAGTCTACAGGATTACAAAAACCCGTTGAAATCTTTGGAACTGTAGTCCAAGAACTCCTCCAGGAGTTCATAAAAGGAGCAGAAGGATAAGGAAGGAGGTGCATGATAGAGTTGTCTCAGCTGATCCACTGGAGAGATCATGGATGAGGAGAAATAGCATCTCACATTTGAGAACAACACCTGGCAGATTTAAGTAAAGTTTAGCCTCAAACACAAAAGGGGTTTATACAAACATACCTCCTATTGTAGTAGTAAAAATGTCCAACACAAGCGGACTTCAGCTTCGATCTGTTTGCTCAGCTGTTGGACAGGAGAAATATATATTTAAAAAAAGAGTAACAACATCCGTCTGTTCCAAGAATGAGAAAAAGATGTGGAAACATGGTGGTAGAAGTGTGATGGTGTGGGGCTGGGACCCGTTTCAAGAAGCAGGTTTTGTTGGAACTCTGAGTTCATGAACTCCAAATAAGTTTTCGGTTCCAGAAAGAGAGATAACTCAAACCCGTGAAAGCGGGTTAAACCAAGCCCGTTTCAAGAAGCGGGTTAAGCTGAACTCAGAATCAATCACTGTGGCAACTGAGTCTGTGAACGAAACCTGGTCTGGAGCAGGTTTTCTTCAGGAAACTTAGAGTTCTCTGCGGTCTCCGCCCCTTTTTAAAGTGAAAGATGTTCAAATATGAGTTCTTCATTAATATTTAGAGAACATTCACATTAGAGACGTCACGTTTCCACCAGCAGAAACCCAAATGACATGTTCATTCATAGAGGATCATGTAGAGAGGAGGCTGGATGAATCCAGAGGAAATGTTATTTATGTCTGGAGAGGATTTTTCATTTTCATTTGAGCAATATTATAAATAGTGAGTTTTTCCTGGGACTCGTTATTAATAACACAGAGTTTTCTTTTCCTCATTTTAAGCCCTTAACAATAGAAATCATTGAATTTTATACATTGATACATTTATACATTACATTGAAAATAACCTCATCTACCGTACAGTGCATGTGACATATGTTTGCTCAGTGGTCAGCATCACTGCTTCCCCATGCAGAGACCCGAGTCCAAATCCCAGTTATAGAATGTATTTTTATGCTCATAAAAAATAATTACTTTTCCGGTAATATTTTTTAAGTCTTGAGACTTAAATAAAAAAAATTGCTTATTTAACATATTCCAGGCAGCTACAGTGTTTCTTTTTAGCGTGCAGTGATATCCGTGTGTGCATGTGGTGTGTGTGTGGAGGGGGTGGGGGGTGAGGAAAACGGTCATTCATGCGATTACGGAGATGACTGGTTAAATTATTAACAGATCAAGAACCATTCCTTACTTAACAAGTGACAAAATAACCTTCCTGATATTATTTATTCGTTATTTGAAATGATTCAAATGTAGACGTTTGCATTAACTCTGCAGATGTTTTCTCTCTGTTTTACCGCTGCAGCTGGGTTGCTTTTCTTGCTGAAAATGTTCTTGTAGTCTCATATGCTTGTAGGAACTTATCAATTTCCGTCACCGGAAGTCTCAGGTGTTTGTTCCCGTTGCCATGGTGAATCCTGCTGTCTTTGCTCCATTGATCAGGGCTTTTAATACTCGCGACGCTCGCACCTGATTCTGGTTCTAACAACTTCAAGTTGATTGAATCAAACATTTTCAGCTGTTCTGAAACCGAAAACTCTAAGTTCGGGAATTTTGAGTGCAGTGACTCTAAGTTCAGGTTTCAAGTCTAAATTTGTTGAACCTGCTTCTTGAAACGGGCCACAGGACTGCAGAACTTGTTTATGTAAATGAACAAAAGACGGTTTTCTAAAATGATCATGACCTCATATATGTTATTCATGCAGACAATTTTTTTATTCTAGGTATTTTTTCTATTAAATATTAAAGGTTTATGATTATTTGAATTAGTTTATCACGAATAAACAAAGCATCAAATTAAAAACAAATAAGAAAACATCTCTTCTCTGCACTATGGTGAAATCTTTTTCTTGTTTTTAGCGGCAGACTTTTCCCCTCTGACCCAGACAGAAGCGCCTTTCCATAAGTGGAACACAGAAAAACAGCTTCTTTCATCCCCGGCTTGTGTAACAGTCTGTGCATTTGCATCAGAGGCCGGTGGAAACATGGAAAGGATCAGAGCGGTGTTTGGATGTTTCTATCAGGTGTTCAGCTTCATTATGTCACACAGCAGGAGCGGAGCTTCATAACAGCAGCAGCCTGTTCCAACAACAACATAGCGTCTGATTCTGCTCCCTCTGTTGATCATTAGCTCCAAAATTTGATTACAGATTCAAATCATGTACAGGAATAGACCCTCTGACAGTGATGGCTTGTTTATTTATTTATTTTTTGCATTTTCTTAGACCTTATTTTCATCTTACCTAACTCTGATCACCTCTTTATGTTACCTAATGATGAAGAAAACTCTTTTGTGGAGCTGCTACGTGTGAGGAAACAGGAAGAAAGAGTAACTGTTTATTTTTGTCTTTAGCTCTTGTGAAACGCAGGATTTTTGTCTCCACTGCAGTTTGGGAAATGAAGAAATAGTCTCGCAGTCTAATAAATATTCAAATGACCGTTTATTAAAGCAAAGAAAACCCTAAATAATATATAATTTAAAGTTTTTATCTCACTTTAGCTTCATTCCCAGCAGCAGCAGGTTGATGTTGATGCATTTATGCGGCAGAGCGATAAGACTGCAGAAAATGGAGAATGGACAGATTTCATTTAATAAAAATACGACAAAAAAATAAAATAAAAAAAGATCAAAGTGAGGATGTGACGCTAAAGAACTAAAGCGATGTTCTCAGATACACTGATAGATTTAGAACTGAAAAGCAGAAAAAAGCGAAAGAGGAATCGTCAACAGAATAACAAAAATAAAGTAAAATAAAGGAATAGAAAATGTAAACAAGCTGAGATGGTCCAGAATGCTTCATACTTGCTTTATAACTCTCTGATTGATCCACACCATCAATACTGTATTGAAATTTGGGGCACTATGTATAAAACGGATTTAACTTCAATCTTAACATTATGAAAGAAGGTAATACGAATTATTACAGGAAGTAAATACAGAGACCCATCAGGACCACTAGTCAGTCCCCTGAAAACACTGAAGTTTAGTGATATAGTTGGTTATAATATTCTCAGGCACACAGGTCATGGTTACCCCCTCAATGTACAGGCTAAATTCAATAAAAGATAAAGTCATATCAACTTAAAAGTACATTAAATATTTAGAAAACTAAGACTTAGAATTGGAATATGGAATAAACTGGACCAGGAAATCAAAAAAAGTGTTATTAAGAGGGAGATGTTAAGCAAATATTAGAGATAATATGTAGTTATTGCCACTGGACCTAGTGCAGGTAAATAGAATTAATTGAGAGTTTGTCTAGACAACTGTTTATGTGAATGTTTAGTATTCTTGTAAAAGATCAGTTTCCTTGTTTGATATATTTTTATTTAATTTTGTTGATTCAGCAATATGGGCAGATTATATAAGTTTTTTCTGCTCCTTTTCATTTATTAACTGTTTTATGTTTATTACGTTTTTGTTCGATGTGATGTATTGCTACTATATGAAATCAAATAAATAAGGTTCAGAGTAACAAGAAAACAGTTAAAAGTATTTATGAAAACGTGATTTTTAGTGAGCGGCGTTGAACCACCCACTTTGACCCGCCTGCTCTGGCTGAGCGGCTATTGCACCCCCCTTTCTCTACCCCTGGTCGATAAGAACTCCATGTGGCAAATTCCCACAGCTCCTTTGGAAGCAAAAGTTTCTTATTTTTCTATCAGTTTTCATGCTGGTCCAACGTAAACACATGCAAATAACATCAATCTTTTTTTCAAAATAGCTTTTATATTGGTTTTATCTCCATAGCAACCATTTTCATTTTTGGTTGCCTGGTGATTGCAAACAAATGTACGTAATTTTTAGAAGAATCGACAAAAGGACATTTTTGGATCTCCTTGGAAACAAAAGTCTTTGATAACCACACCCACATTCCTCACATGTTTATATTTTAAGCTATTTTACGTTTCGTTAAGCTTGAACTAACAATTCGTGTATCAAATTTTCTCAGTAACTCTGTAAGAAACGTGAGTAAACGCCACTTTTGCAAGCTCGCTAACAGCGTTCAAGACCTATAAACTTTTTTTCAACATTTTATTCAACATAGTAGCTTCCCAATGATGCTGAAGGAGTCTGGAAGCAACAAACCAAAAAGCCTTGGAAGAGTTGAAGTCTGTAGCTGGTGACAAAGAGGATTTCAAGATGGCGGCCTCCTCTTGAGGTCAAAGTTCAACGAAGCTTCATAACTTTGACAGTAATGGGTCAAGAGGAAAAATATATATATAAAAAGAAAGCCAAAAAAAAAAATCGTAACATCAGCCTCATCTAACTCTTAAGATGCAACAGTTAAATACCAAAAAAAAGAAAGAAACGGTCACTAAAGCTGGTGTTTTCTAAAAATAAAATAGACATGATCCATCGTTTAAATATTAGCAGCATCCTCATAACATTTGACAGCTGCCTGCTGAATATTCTGCATTATTATTATTATTGTTATTATGGTCTGTAGGAGCAACTGTAACAATAAATCTATATTTGGAGGAACGACTCACGGTTTTTGTCTGTTAAATGGAGATCTCTTATTGTGAAGTTAAAGGCTCTTTTTCTTGTTTCCTCTCTGGATCTTTTCAGCCAAAATACATTTAATAAATGTTGTTTTGTGTTTACTTAGCTAGTTTGGAGGTTTCCGTTTAGTCCAGTTAGAGGGGCGGGGCTGGAGAACGGGATAGTTATCATTACTGGAGCTGCAGATCATGACATCAGACTTCTGAAATAACGTAGGACATGGTTTGACCGATCACAAAATTCAACTGCAATAGCTCGTTTCAACCTTTAGGGGGCAGCACAAAGACTGTTTTTGGCCACATTTTCAACAAGTTTATTTTAATTTGTCAAAAAGTATGCACTAACCATCAGACAGTACTTTTAAAGCCCCATTTATAGAGGTCAACAGCCCTAAAAAGTTGATTTAGAAAACATTTAGCTATTTGTGAACTGGTTCACGTCCCGGTTGTTTGTCTGCTCTCCGCTCGCCTTGGTCCCATATTTTTCTGTTTTTCTCTTTGCTGTCCTTTCATTCCTCTAGTAAATCAATGCAAGCTATTAGTGACAACAATTTGAATAAACATAAATGCAATTTTAAGCTTAATTGTCTTTTTATATGTCCACCATCAGGGGAGAAATGCCACTAGAAGATGTTAAAATCAGCAAAAATACAACTTTTATTGAACTGGGTCTTTAAGGAGAGGTTGGTTCAAACTATAAAATCAACCGAGGGATAACAGTGGAAGCCTCAGTTTTCCAAACGCAAAAAAAACATCAAATTAAAGCTAATTACTGTTATTTTGTTGACATGTTACGGTTTTAAAGATAATGAAGTTTAACCATTTCATTTTCTGTTGTTAATTAATGAGCATGCTCCCTGTGTATACGTGTGCCCTCAGATGGAGGTCTACACCGTCACCGTGGCAACCGGGACATCCGAATACTCCGGCACCAACAACTACATCTATGTGACGCTGATCGGGGAGAATGGGGAGAGTGAGCGCACCCTGCTGGACAACCCGGGGCTGGATTTCTGCCGGGGAGCAGTGAGTGTCCGAAAACGGCGACGTGGTCTCATCGGTTCAGTTTGGTGTCCTCCTGAAGGTTAAAGGTCAAACAGACTTCACCTGGCTGTTGATTCATGCCAGGTGAAGTCCAGGTGGGATGCAGAAATACTGGAAAAAGTTAACATGAATGAGCTAGCGGGAGGAGTGTTGCATCGACCCAAATCTGAAGATGTTTAGCTTATTTTTTCACGGCTTCTTTTTCACTGTTCTTGTTTTCCTTCAGGTTGATCAGTACAAAGTGGCCAGTCCCTCGCCGTTGGGCTCCGTGTTGCTGGTCCGGCTGGAAAAGCAAAAGTACTGGGTTGAAGATAACTGGTTCTGTCGCTACGTCAGTGTGGAGCCTGACGATGGAGGAAAAGTGCAGACCTTCCCTTGTTACCGCTGGCTCGTTGGAGATGTCACCATGGAGATCAGAGAGGGAAAAGGTGGGATTTTTTTTAGGAGATTCTTCAGAAATTTTCCTCTGATCTCAACAATTTTAGCTCGTAAAAATCACTAGAATGCTTTCAGATATTCTTAAGCTATGGCTTTAAAGACTCACTTAAATGAAAATAGTGTTTTTAACATTTTTCTGATGATGGAGGACATATATGAAGAATTTTATCATTTGAAACGTTTCAAAGGAAAAAAGTTTTGAAGTCCAGTTGCTATGACTGAATATGTTTGAATACGGTCCATCTCCATAGCAACAACAGTGATGGACGACAGCTCTCCAAAGCTGCTGGAACACAGGAGGACTGAGCTGCAGGAGCGGCGGAACACCTACAGGTTCAGCAGGTCCATGTGGACTCCGGTCCCAGTGTGCGTGTGTTTGTTTGTCACCCTGTTTGTGTTTGTCAGGTGGATCACTTGGGCTCCAGGGATTCCCAGATGCATCGATGCGAAAACGGAGGCAGATTTACCGCAAGACGCTCGATTTGAGAATGAGAAGAGGAGCGATTTTGAGCATTCTCTGCACTATGCGTAAGTCTATGTACACACTTTTGCATACACCACACCAAAACTACCAAATGTGGTTATTTTTAACCAAGCTTGAGGGTTAAAATGGACTAACTATTTAGCCCATTATTTGGTCTTGGGTTGATAATCAAATCAAATCAATCTTTATTTTTTTATAGCACTTTTCATATAAAAAATAACACAAAGTGCTTTACATCAAAAGCAAACAATACACATAATATAAAAACAGGTAAAAATTTAAATAAAGCCCCCTGCTCCAAACCAGCCCACAATACCCTCCTCCCTTTCTCACCACCCACTCCCTAACCGATAGAAATAATACAACAGGAAAATAGAAAAGTTGGCTGAGCACGTAAATTGACTCTGTGAAACTAATAGTTGGGACCTCCTCTCAATGAACAGCCACAAAGCCAGCCAAATGCAGCTTCACAGGCGGGGTCCCGCCTCACCACAGCTAGGCAGTGATGCAGGTCCCCATCCAGAGCCGTATTTTTTAAATATTTTTTAAATATTTTTTAAATATCCTATTTTAAAAAATCTAATTAACCCTACCTCTGAGTTTATTAGAATCATGGGCCAAATCCGAATTCTTCCCCTACCCCTACATTTATCCCCCCAAACAGAGAGTAAGGTTGTGTCCAAATTCACCTCCCTAACCACTAACTACTAAAAAACTATCTAGAATCTAGTGCCCTGGATTTGAAAGGCAATTCTGACATGATGTTCACTACTTTTCTGGCGTTTTTCTAAACGCTGGATATGAAGTCACCGATTTCAAGAAATCGAATCGATATGAACATTTCACAACGTTTATTTATGACTCTATTGTGTTCTGATGGTGAAAATGTGGATGGTTTATAAAAAAAAAAAAAAACACTTAATCACATTTTTTCTTTGAAATTGTTCGACTGTGGTCTATATTTGCTAATCTATTGAGCATCGATGCTCACTAATTTGTCACAAAGACTTCAGGGAAATTTGTAGTGTACTCGATTTTGGAAATAATAGATTCGAACAGCACTAGAAAATGGCGAATGCACGATATAGTGAGAAAGGGGGGAATTCAAACATGTTTTTTTTTTTCAAATTCGGATGTTCCTAACTCTTGATGATGTCATCAATAGTTGACGGTCATCTATGTTAGCGTGTAGCTCGGAACATACATAACAATATCGGTTTTATAACTTTAAAAAGTCAAACTAAAACAAAAACTTCCATATAAATGTAAGTACTTCGTGAAGAAATGTGTTTCTCCTCAACGCTACAAGCGGGTCACTCTATCGGAAGAGGGATAGCCAGTCCACAAAACAATTTTGGACACTACTACAGCTTCAACTGTCCCTACAATTGAAAGAGTGGGGGAAGAATTTGTTTAACGTATAATTTTCAGTCAAACCACTGTTGAAATAAATATATTTTAAATTGATTGATTTTTTTTTTCTTCTTTAAACATCACTAGCACTGAAAGAGTTTACTGTTTCCAACAGTAGACTGGGAAGAATGACGTCATTTTTTTTGTCTTCAGTTTGCTGGAGTTGTCTCTGAAGAAACTCACCATCAGGTTTGGGAAATCCTGGAACGACCTGGAGGATTTCAAACGGATCTTCTGGAAGCTCCGAAGCCCCATAGCAGGTGAAACAGAGGAAGACCTGAATCCAAACAAAAAGAGAAGTCAGCATCACACTTAACAGTGATTGATGATTTAAGTTTCTCCAGAGAAAAAACTGCCATGATTTTACATTAAAATTGATGTATTTTAAAACCAACATTTGTCCAGAAAAATCTGCACTTAGTCATGACAGAATTAGACAAATATAAAAAGAATCAGGAGTTTTTTATTTTATTACTGTATTTTCCAGTTCCTGTGCTTTTCATAGTTTAGACTTATTCTCAGAGGTGACTTTTTAATGATTTTTTTTCTTATAAAATACATTAATAGGCTCATATATTTGTTATTTTCTCATTAAACAGTGGTTGTCTTTTTGCCGTTGTTTCCTCTAACAGCCACTAGAGGGCGCTGGCTCTGAGTATTAGTATTTGCTCCCGGCAGAAGAAGAAATGTCGTCCAAGAGAATCTGATTATTTTCCACTCAAACTTTGATATTTTTCTTATACAGATCAAAAGATTTTTATTATTTTGTTTATTTTTTTTGGCTAGGTGGATTTGTTTTGAAACGTCAGACTTTTCCCTCAAAAGTGCAATTTATACTCCAGAGCGACTCATATATATGGTTTTCTTCTTGATTTGACATCTTTTGCTCTTGCGACTTAGATTCAGAAAAATACGGTATTATAATGTAATTTAAAGGTTTTGGAGGATTTTTATTAATTCTAAGTTTTTTATTAATTCTAAGTTTAGAATGACTGCCCTTAACAAAAAGGATACACTTGAAGTTTATTTTATTAAGTGTACTAGAGCAGGGGTCCCCAAAGTACGGCCCGCCTCCGAATTTGGACCAAACACTCACTTCAGAGACCCTTTTTTTTTTTTTTTGTCAATCTGGTCACATGATCCAAACCTACATAGAATGTGTCTTTTTTATTCCCCCCTACAGTGCTTCTATATGAACACTCCCAGATCCCCGTCATATAGAACAGAATACAGTCTTCTCTTTCCATGTTGCAGTTCACCTGGTCTCAATGCGATCCCCCTTTTCTGCGTTCTGATTGGCTGGAGACATTGTCAATCAATCTTTTCCATGCCTGTTCAGAAACGTGCAGCTCCAGAGACCTTCATAATTCTTTGATCGCGATAAGATCTTAGTTTTCCTTCTATAATCCTGGATTTAAAAATGTTCATGTCTGTCTGAGAAAAGTGGAGAAACTGCAGAGTTTAACATCTGTAATCTTAATTTGCGGGTTTCATGTTCACAAGTTATTTTTATAACGCAACTCCCCCAAAAACTGAGAGAATATAAGTTTCACTCTCTGTTTTCCAGCTGCTCATTTTTATGTATTAAGTCAGTCCAGAATCCTCTCTTCTTATTATTTTTTCTTCAGATCACACATGTCAGATCAATAGCATTTGCACGGATATCATAAAAGCACAGAGCCGTGCTCTGAGAGCGCACGTGTGCAAAGCTCGTTACCGTTTGCGCACATGAAGGAGAGTCAGAGCGGAGCAAGTTTAACAATGACAAATGAGTAATAGAAATCTGAAAGGATGTTATTGAAATTAAGAAGACAGAATTTAGAATCTGCAAGAAAAGAATTTCAAACAGAACCGACTCCAGAACCGACCTGTGCAGAAACCTGAGAACAACTTTCTCCAGAACAGATCAGATCATCACTGACAGAAGAAACCAGATCAGCTTCACAAAGATGAGATATTTGCTATTTTTAAATACCTTTACCATGATTTACAAATCTTCATTTTTTTATTTTGTACATTATAATTAGTATTTTTGCTTAGTGGTCGCAGTGTTTTATGCTGCTAACCTGTTAAAGTTGAACTTTAACTTTTTTTTGTTTTATCATCTTTTATCATTTTGTACATTTTATCCTGGAGGAAAATAAACAATTTAACATAATAATAAATATAAAAAACATCTTTTTTACATCAGTTATTCACTTTTTGCATGAGTTTATAGTTATTAATAAGTTAAATAAAACACCAAAACGACCTAAAGATCCAAAAGATCCAGATGGTTTGAAGATCTCTGTGTGAGGATCTGCAGATCTCCAACATCTCTAAAGAATCCTGACAGGAGAGGATTCTCTATTTACTGGTTTATTTTTTTTATGTTTTAGATTCATTTTCTCTGTAAAGAAGAACACAAAGAAAACAGTTATGTGGCCCTCACAAGGAAAAGTTTGGGGACCCCTGTATTAGAGTATAAATATAGCAAGACACTGGAAAAGTATGTGTAGTATAGGAATTATACAAAATGGACACTTCTTTAGTCTAAATTGGACGATTTGAAGTTACAAAATAAGAGTACATTAAAGGAAACTTCAAGAATACTGCTTAACGTTTAATACACTTAAGTAGATTACTTTTTATGAAGGTAGAGCCTTGACTTCATGATGGAAAAGCACCTTTACAAAGTGTGTTTATGTGACTGCAGAATACTGCATGAAGCACTGGGAGGAGGACTGGCTGTTTGGTTACCAGTGTCTGAATGGCTCCAACCCGCGGATGATACAGAGGTGCAAGACGCTTCCCCAAAACTTCCCGGTAACTGCCGGCATGGTGCAACGCTCCATGGCTGACGGGACCACCCTAAACAAAGAGCTTAAGGTGGGAGGATCCTTTTACAGTCAACGCAGCGACTGAAGTAACACAACAGAAACAGCAGGTGTGCTGTCTCCTCCAGGCAGGAACATCTACCTGTTGGACTACGCCATCATGGAGGGAATCCCCACCAACACCATCAAGGGTAAACCCCAGTTCATCGCCGCTCCACTGTGCCTCCTGTACCAACACCCTGATGATGGACTTGTACCTATAGCGATACAGGTACTTCACTCTCAACTTGTACTTTTTAAAACTCATTTCTTAGTGGTATTTTAGTTATTAGTGAGCTATTTTAAGCTAAAATCAAACAACTTGTTCATTTTTAGGAAACTTTTTTACAGAGCGACACTTCATTAGAAATTCGCCTCCGAGTTGTTGACGCGACTGTTGGCGTAGAGTAGCCCCGGCCTCTTTCCTGAGCGCTTGGAGCAGGGAGCTTGAGGCCTGCCCGGCATATTTTCTACAACACATCTAAACACTTTTTTCAAACGGATTCACAGCAATATTGAGAAATGCAATTAGAAGTTTAATTTTCTCAATATCGGTTTGAGTATTTTAGAGCTGAACCTTCAGTATTGTTCCACCAAAACCATCCTTGTTAATCTGAACTATTTTATGTCTCTAATGCCATCCTGTTAAACATGAATATTATTTTATGGAGCATCATAAATGGATCATGGATTCCCTACAATTGCACATACTGTTAAAATTAAAATTTCATGAAAGTAAATACATGAAATGCATTAAATCGAGCTTGTGAGGAATAAACAGTTCAGGGAGGACAAGAAAGATCTGCATGTGATTTTATTTACATAATCGTCACTGATTTAGCTTTTTATTTGTGTTCAAGTCCATGCCACACAGCTTCTACATACAATCTGCACATTTTCCACGTATGTAATTTCAGTCTTTCACGATTGATGGGCGATATAGGAAATTCTGAAGTGTTTAAGTTCGTCATTTGTCGATTTTATCTGATGTTTGTCGAGGGTTTCGGCCGACAGGTCTTTACGTTAATTCAGTTTTGAGCTGATCAAAGTTTTAGGTAACCATTATGTAGTTTATGTGTACTTAAAGTAGTTTATACACAATTTTTAGGTCAATCTTGCGTGATTATGTGTGCATTTTGATGTCTAACGGACTTTCATTGGATTAATTGTAACAATAAAGAAATAATTTTAAAAAAATACTATTTTTCTTGCACTTTGAGCTTAAACCTAGAAGAAAGATACATTTTTAAAAGATAACAAATGATAGAACAAAAATACGGGAGCTGAAAAAACGTGAACATACGGTAAAGAAGTCAACTAGACTTTATCTCCTAAATAATTCATGTTCTCATTCTTTGACGTGCATACTGTGCTGTTTTAACTTAAGACATGTCAGCAGGTTACATGCAGAGGTCACTGTCTCGTCTCCTCTGCAGCTGGAACAGACTCCTGGTTTGGACACGCCCATCTTCCTGCCCACAGACCCGCCCCTGGCCTGGCTGCTGGCTAAGATGTGGGTGCGGCACGCCGAGTTCCAGGTTTTCCAGCTGCTTTCTCACCTGCTGAGGACTCACCTGGTGGTGGAGGTGTTCTGTGTAGCAACTCTGAGACAGTTGCCCGCTGTGCACCCCATTTACAAGGTGAGACTTATTATGGCCCGCAGCAGCAGTCTACTGACTGCAAGGACCATGTTGTTTTTGCTTAGAGTGAAAAACGTAAAATTTCTGCGCCTTTGAACGAAAATTACACCCCCGCCACATGAACGAAAAGTACCTCAAAATCGCACCACACGTAGGGAAAATTGAAAATGAATTTTTGGCATAGTGCGCGTTACCCCGCCCAAAACGATGACATCACGGCGAGCGTTCCCGCAAAAAAAATGAATGGGCCGATTTTCGCTTATGGGACGACAAAAACAATATTTGGAAAACGCAAAAAAACGGCCAATGACAGGTGTTGGGGATAAGCCCAAGAACATTTGAAATCATTATGGGATGGCCAGACGACCCACGCCTTGGTGGCAATGTGGCGTTGAAAACTGAAAAATGGCGTTTTTCACGGTTTTCATCAATATGGGAAAACGACACTTTTGTTTGTCCGATTTTAACGAAACTTCACAAGCATGTCCATAGCCGGAGACTACAAACACCCAAGAAGTTTGATTGACCTTTGACCTTGGGAAGTTGCCGCCATCTTGAAATTAACGAAAAAAGCACGTTTGCTACGAGCTACGAAAAGAAATACCTCCTAGGGGGTTTTATCAACTGTTATGTGACTTAGTTGGGCATTAATGGGAACCTACTGGGGGAAAAATGTTGCAATTAGAAGTTGTAGAATATGAAATGGCGTGCATGTTGCGAGGTCGCGACGGACACGGTTTTAGCTAGGTCGAACATATTTTGCCAGATTTGCATAAAAGTGGTATTCGCGCGTCCGGAGGCCCAAGCTGAACGAAATGACATAACTTACGAGACCGAAATGCGTACAGTGCGCCTCTGGTACGCAAAAAACCGTCGCGAAAAAAAGTGCTGACTCAGCAATTTCAATTTTTTACTTCGCATTTCGCAAACGAAACCAACATAACTTTGCTGGATATAACCATGGCTATTTTTTACATTATTGTGGGATGGCTCCACGACCTACCGTTTGGCGGCCATTTTGTTTCGAAATCTGAAAATTTGGGATTTCGCAAAGGTGAAACGAACCTTTAGTTTGTCCGATTGTCACGAAATTTGACCCACATGCCTCTAGCATGAGCCTTCAACAACCCCTAAAGTTTCGTTGACCTTTGACCTTGGGAAGTTGCTAACATCGTGAATTTACAAAAAAACTAGCATTAGCATTAGCTTCAATCACATATCACTTGCAGGGACTTTTTTTCAATCGTTTCCTAACGCCGTTGGCATCAATGGGAAGTCATTGGCAAAGGAAAAATGGTACCACAAGCTATAGATTTTGAACGGCGTGGGCGTGGCGAGCTCGCAAAAGTGGCGTAGTCTTAGTACACGCTCATATTTCAATGCATTCCTATGGGACTTTAATATGTTGATCCCAGACTTAAGCCGTAACAGGCATAATACCATAGAATATGACCATATAAGGAATGTGGGCGTGGTTATCGAATAACCCCCCCGTTGCTAAGGTAATCCAAAGTGTACTTTTTCCGATCCTTATGATCTTGACGTCAAACTGCTCGGTGACCTCAGACGAACAAAACATAAAATGGTTGCTATGGAGATAAAACCAACAGAAAAGCCGCCATTTTGAAAAAAGTGCTTTTTTGATCAATTTCTCACATTCATCTCATACCAGCTATACAGAAAGCATAGGGAGGGACTTAGAGTTCCACAGTGAGTGCTAAGCAAGTGAGTTCGGGGTCAAAGGTCACCACCAAGGGCAGCTGCGGCCCGTGCGGAGGCGCGTGCGTGCGTGCGGCGGCGGCATGCGTGCGGCGGCGGCGGCGTGCGTGCGTGCGGCGGCGTTGGTCCGGCGGCGGTGGCTGCAGCGAGGGAGAGGGCGGGCAGCGAGGGAGAAGGGGGGCCGGGTAGCGACTGCGGGCCATCCAACGCCGCTTGCGGCTTTAATTAAGCTTATATTTTAACTCAGTTTTAGACTCAATGTAAGGAATCAAAGATGAAAGGTGGTTATTTAGACCAGGAATCTCTTATTCTTGTAGTGATGCTACTTAAAGCAACGTTTTTGAGGTGTTTTCTGTCTGTTCCAGCTGCTGGCTCCTCACCTGCGCTACACTTTAGAGATCAACTGTAGGGGGCGCACTCAGCTCATCTCTGACACTGGCATCTTCAAACGGGTATGAAGCCTTCCTTTACCGTGGCAAAAGTGGAAAACCAAAAGACTCCACTTGCATAAAACTTGACATGAATTCCTTTTTAATGAGCTTAAACTGACCTTAAACAGTAAGCTAGTTCGCAAATGTGACTGGCTGAGGAGAATGATGGTCCTGTCTGTGCAGGTGGTGTCGACAGGTGGAAAGGGCCTGTTGGTTCTGGCCCAGAGAGAGTACAAGGTTCTGACCTACCGATCCCTTCAGCCCCGCTTTGACTTCGTTGACAGAGGGGTGACGCAGATCTCTAACTATTTCTACAGAGATCACAGTCTGATGCTGTGGGATGCCATTCACAGGTACACCCTTCAGTCATTTGCACTGGAACTCTTGTGCTATTCTAGCTATGTTTACATTAAAAGTGGGGTCATCTGGACCCCACAAGACAACGCACTGACCTTTTTTTTAAGGTTATGATTGCAAAAAATGTTACACGTTTAATTGGAATAAATTATTTTGACATGTGTAAAAACGGTCAGAAATGACACAAATAGTCGAAGAAATAGGTGTTTCCTTTGTAAACAAAGATCCTGTATAGAGCGAGATGATCCTCTGAACGTTCTTTCATTATTATCAATAATATTTTTAAATGACTGTTCGCTCATCATTTTTTCTAAATCTGTGTGGAATTCACCTGATGTTTTGCCAGGTTGTTTGAAGCTTGTGTTCATGTAAACACAACTATTGTCTGCTCCTTTATGCTTGGTACACACCAAGCATTGAAGGACAAATAGATCCAAGTCTATAGAAATTAGGTCCTAAAAAACTAAAAGACCACCGTGAACGAGCGTTCAAGAAGGCGCTCAACGGAAAGTGCTTCTACCATACTTCTACTAGTGTCAAGGTGGGAAAATTCTCACGATTCTCCAGTCTTTTTCTTTCTTTCACAGCTCTATCTGATACTTGAAGGACTTTGTGGCATAGAATTCCAGCTGAGCACAAACTGCTATTATTAATTTCTCCTTCATGATCGGTTTTCAGACAGTATGCCATCTATACGTCACTAACAAATCCCTGATTGGTAAAAGTTGAATCTGGTTTAACCTTTAAAATGCGTCCAATAACCGTGTGTAGACCGTAAACCGTCTTGAACTTGCCCAAAACACGCACATACACGTTTCCATAAACTTTTCATTGGTAGAGGTTCCTGAGGCCAGAGTGAACGCAGCATAACAGGTAAATGTCCAGCTTCTGTTGGGGGCCGTCTGCGCAGTTCTTCCTCCGTTTGCTGCAGACACAGACGTCTGGTTTGAACGTTTAATGCAACCAAAGTTCATCCATTTCTATCGTCATTAAGGATAAGACATTGTTTTGGCTGAATATTTGGCTGAACGAGGACTGGTACCCAACATCAGTACTTTTAATACAGAAGTGAAATCTTCAGTTTGAAGCTTTAAAGTCCTCCTCTGGTTATCTTTGATCTATTTTCAAAGCGTTCACGGTGGTCTTTAAATTATCCAGTTTTTAGTTAAACTAAAAAACATTTTTCGTTTTCTAGGACATAGTTTCTGCAGACGTGGATCTATTTGTCTATAAGTGCTTGTGGCTTATTGAGTGTATTTCTACGTCACAAATAAGCTTTTGTTCAAGCAGCATTTTGTCGTCTGCTCCTGATTCACAACGACTGGAATAAAGAAATAATCAGAAGTTCAGTTTTAAAGTTAATCTTTTTTATAAATGTTCTCCATCAGAAAAATGCTCCAAAAAATATTATAAGCAGAATTTTTCTTGGAGTGGGTCTCTAGAAACTGCAGGAACGTTTTCTTTGCTATTACAGTAAAAATCCAGACAACTGTGGATCCACAACGTGGACGGACGGTTAAAGTCCTTAAACGTTAGTGATGTTTCCCTGGAAGCTGAGGAGTGTTGCATTGATGCTGTCGTGACTGTGCGGCTCAGTTTTGTCTCAGGAATGGTGAACCTGTACTACCAAACGGACCGCGACGTGCAGCAGGACGCGGAGCTGCAAGCCTGGATCAGAGACGTCACGCAGGAGGGCTTCACGGAGCTGCCTAACTTCGGTCAGTTTCTGTTTCACAGCGGTTGACGAGGACGAACATCAGCCGTTTGTTGTTTTGACGGTTACTCCAACAAGACGGAATGTAAAGTATAAGAAAGTCTTCTCACATCCATCAGTTTGTTCTTCCAGGTCTGAAGAGTAAACTCAGCAGCAGAGAGGAGCTCTCCACTCTCCTGGCAGTGATCATCTTCACCACCACAGCTCAGCACGCCGCAACCAACAACGGACAGGTGACGCACCTCCACCGGCCGGTATCCAACCTCCGGATCGGACAAAACCCAGTTCTGATTTTCCCTCTATGTGCAGTTCGACTGGTGTGCCTGGGTGCCCAACACGCCCTGCACCATGAGACTCCCGCCGCCCACCGACAAAGAGGCCGTCACCATGGAGATGATCATGGCCACCCTTCCTGATGTCAGCCAGTCCTGCGTGCAAATGGCCATCACATGGCATCTGGGGCGGGCTCAACCAGACGCTGTGAGTGTTTGGGTCTGCCTGAAAACCTGCATAAAAACAACAATCTGATTTGGGTGCCCTCTAAAAACACCAGAATGAGAACCAACAATCTTGTTTGATTCTCCAGATTCCTTTGGGTCAGTACCCGGAGCAGCACTTCACAGAGGGCGGGCTCTGGAGATGATTGACAGCTTCAGGAAGGACTGAAGAAGACGAGGAGCACATCCTGGACCAGAGCGCAGGACTGGACCCAGTACCTTTTCCTCCTGCCCAGCCGCATAGAAAACAGCATCACCATTTAGGCCTCACTGCCCCTTCTGGGCCTTTAATGAACTGCAATCTGTCACTTTAACTGCTTTCTTTTTCTGGTCGACAAAAAATTAGTAGAAAAACATTTATCAAGCAAGTCTACTTTAAACAACTATATTTTAAGAAAACCAAATGTTTCTGTTCTGAAATACTTTGTGAAATGTGATTTTTTAATGTTGTTTTTAATGATTTGAATGTGTCTTTAGCTAGGCAGTACATAATAATAAAAACAATATATTCTATGGAATTGAAATCTCGGCGGTCTCTTCATACTATGCTGGCTGGATCTGATTGTGACTCTCCGCCAAACTGCGATGTTCTTCGACTGTGTTTAGACTTTTAAGCAACGCGATCGTGTCCAGCGCTTCCTTTTAACATGATCAGCATCCCGCTCAACACTTGCAGCATCTGTGAGCTGCGTACATGAAACAGAGGAGGAAGTGACGAGTTTGTCTGCTAAACTGAAGCAGGAAATACACAGACGACAACATTAGATTAAATATTGTAAAATATGAGAAAGAAGATATTTTCCTGCAACTTGCTCTATTATTTATCTAGTTGTCCACTCTCTCTCTCTCTCTCTCTCTCTCTCTGTGAAGTTTGGTATTTTCTAAGTTCTTCAGTAAGTTTTCATCATTTTCAGTGTTGAAATATATTTTTCTGGACAGAGTTTTCTGCGTCGTCGCGTACTCTAATCATTGAAATGAATTCAAGTTAAATGACGCGATTTGCAAGCAGGTATGGAAGAGAATCCAGTGCATCACCAGTTACAGAGCCTACACTGTGTCACCAGCGGTCTCAGATGTAGTCCTGGCAGAGAAGAAGAACAGCTTTTTCTCTCGGTTCGAGTCTCATGAACAACAACTAAACTTTTCCTCGTGAGGGCCACATAACGGTTTTCTTCTCTGATGGGGGGCCGGGGTCGATTTATAGACAGAAAAAGAGTAAGAATTACAACCTAAACGTGAAGATTTATGGTTTTCAGGAAAGTCAAACACAGCTAAATGTTAAATAATTTCTGTAATTTTCACAGAAAAAAATAATACTAACACGTTTTGAAAACTAGATATATAGCATTACTTCTGATAGATGAAAATCTGAAGATGATTAAATTGATAGCTAAAAAACACTGAAGTTGATAGTTAGCTAAAGTATTAGAGAAGTGCCAAATTAGCCGAAAAAAATGGAAAAATATATATAATTAAGCCTAAATGTTTAATTAAAGCTAAAATATTAGACTAAAAATTTGTCTAAAAAATGAAAAAAGTCTAAATTAACCAAAACAGGAAAAATGTCTGATTAGTTTGGGGGGCCGGGCTAAGCTCGGAGGAGGGCCGGATCCGGCCAGCGGGCCACAGTTTTGGGACCCCTGCTGTACACCCAGTCATTCCACCACAAACCCCTGTACAAGACACAACAACCCCTCACTCTTGAGGCTGCTGAGGTAAGACGGGCGCTCCAGGCCGTCGACCCCCAAAGGCCACAGGCCTGGATGGAGTACCAGTAAAAGTACTCGAGACCTGTGCTGACCTGTGCTGACCTGTGCTGACCAGCTAGCAGGTCTTCACTGACATTTTCAACCACTTACATCCCAGCATGCCTTCAATCTGTCCCCCTGAAAAGACACAGACGACTGTCCTCAATGACTTTCGCCCCATCCCACTCGCCCCGGTCATCACCAAGTGCTGAGAAACTGTTCCTGAAACACATCAAAGCCTGCCCCCCCCCCTCTTCCCTGGATCCTCACCCGGTTTGCTGCCGCTCAAACAGACGTACTGAAGACGCAGTAGCCAATACCGTCACCCTCCACTCTGCTCTGACCCACCTGGAGAAACAGAGGAGCTACGTCAGGATGCTATTGGTTGACTATAGCTCCACCTTCTACACAATAATACAAGGCATCAATAAAGGCATTCAATTCAATTCAATTCAAATCAATTCAATTCAATTCAATTCAATTCAATTCAAATCAATTTTCAGGCTTAAAAGAGCTGGAATAAGTTCCAAGAGCTTTAAACCTTTTAAAGTTTAAAATGCATTTTACTGTTCATTCTTCACTATAAAGAACCACAACGTGATATTTTGATCTGTTCATGCATGTCAGAGTAATCCTCTAAAAACCGGCACAGTCTGCAGCAGCCCCTCCCACACCCACGAAAACGAGTGGTTGGAAATGTGCTGATGTAAGATCGTTTCCAACCACTCCCTCCAGGAAGAGTCTGTGCTGCAAGCTCCGCCCCCAGACTAACACAACATTCAATTTATCCCCTTATCCAGTGATGATCTGCATTAAAACTTTTTCATTTTAGATGCAGAATACCGTTTATTGTTGTCTTCAATAAAGTCCAGCTCAAACAGGTGTTTGTTTCTTTTTCTGCTCCTTTCTTGTTTTTGTTGGGATTCCTCTCTGCTCTGCTGTGGGTGGAGTGTTTTGGTGGTTTCACCAGTTACTCAGCTGCTTAGACTCCAGTCTAAAAGCCCAGCTCCTGCTTCCACTCACTGCCTGATTGTCTGTGCTCTTATCCCAGCTCCAAGCCACTTCTGCTCCCTTCCACATCAGCTCAGCTCCAGTCTGTATCTGTACTTTTACTCAAGTATAGTTTTCAGGTTGTCTTTACAACTCTAGAGGCCAGACTGAGACGGTTCAGACATGTCCATAGGAGACAGTAAAGATACTGGAGGAAGAATGCTGAGTCTACAGCTGCAGGCAAGACTCAGGGGTGTCCAAATCCAGGCCTCGAGGGCCTCCTGCCTCATCTGCTGCTGATTACCTGGATCAGGTGTGTTTGTCCAATAAGGAGCTTCAGTGGCAGGTTGGTGGAAAACATCTCCAGGTCTGAAATTTGACACCCCTGGAGTAGAGGATGCAGAAGTTCACTGAGGCGACCCCAGACAGGAAGATTCAAAAAGAGTAGAAGAAGAAACTTTACTGTGACCTTGTGGATTTGAATGGTGCCTTGTAAATAAAATGCATAATTTTTATTGTTAATTCCACAATAAAGTTGTTCTTAACCATTTATCTCAGCCTCTTTTCTATCAAAACTGTTTTTATTTGTATAAGTAGTGCTTCAAGCACCAACTAAGAATTGACATTTCAATACATCTATTTAAAAAGTAAACTCACCGTGCTTGATCAGGGACGGGGATGAAAGCTGGTCGTCATGAGAGTCCACAGCAACGGGAGGAAGGAGCCAAGTCGAACTGTCTCTGGTGCTGGATCGCTTGTGTGACCGGTTCAGGATGATCACTGATGCACAAACAGGAAGACGAGACTCTTGTATCTAGTCGCTGTGTTTTTAAGGCCTTTAAAACAACCCATGAGACTTGGAATTAGTAACAGCAGGAGTGCAGCTCCCAGCACAGACTTCATCCCACTGAGGGTTTACAATCATGCAACATCTGAAAAGTGGAACAAGTTTACAGTTTATATAATGTAATGTGCTCCTACATATTGATTAACATTAATACAATTCATTTGCTGATAAATGAAACAAAACTAGTTATTTTAAGAACCGAATAGCGGAAATAAACCTTTAAAACTGCACAAGAGACCCAGAATCTGAGCAGAACCTGATTAATAATCACAGAAAAAGCGTTAAAAGTGAATGTAAGCCTTACAACATCAGTGATCTCATCAATATGGTCGGATTTTAGCACATTAAAGAAGTTAGCATCACTTCTGCAACTTCTAACTTGAAATTGAGCGAGACCGACGACAACGTAACTCACCAGCGAGACTTCATCCGCGAGACCGTGAAGGGGGTGTGTCGCGCTAATTACGTTCCCTGCGCAACACGTAACAATGCGGAACTAATAAACGGAATAACAAAATATCAGAATTAATTAAAAAAAATACTTTTTAAATTCACATTTTGACTCGAAACAAAAGTAATATAAAAATAAAATTCTCACCGATTTTTCTCACGGAAAAAAGTTTTTATTTTTAAATATTTTTAAAGAGCGGTCATTGGGTTTGAACAACCCAGTCTCATGCAACAACGTTAAGTACCTACGTTCGTCTACAGACGAAAACGTAGCAGTTTCGCAAAAAAAGCTTCAAATTGTGGAATTGCTACGTCTCGTTGTCTTATTCATTTTGTAGGGGGGGAGAAATCCGGATCACGTGACTGATCACGTGACTGAAAAGACGTACAAACGCGATGACGTCAAAGCACGCGCAGGAGGGACGTGATTACGTCATTACGTGGCGGAATGACGTCATGTGACTCATTAATGTGCCAAAAAAAAGTTTAAATGCACGTTCAAATTTCATGTTAGAGACAGCTTTAATAAAAACAAAGCACCAAGCCCCAAACAAAGAAAGCAAAGTAAACTCAGCAAACAAAGCTGACAAAGTTATCATGGAGCAACAGGAGATCAGAGAACTGGAGCCTCACTCAGGAGTGAGGTCAGACGTGCTCACTCAGGATGGAATCTACATCCTGAGGACAATGACACCGGAAGAAATCTACAATGTTATTTGTGGAATTCCGGACCAAAAAGCGGAAGAGAAGCTGGACAAGTTCAAAGAAGAGCTCAGTCCAGAAATGGTGGAAGAGGCGATCACAGGGATCGTCCAGGAGATCACCGGGGATAAAGAAAGCAGCAGGAGTCCTCCCACGGCCAAAAAATGCCGACTTAACAGGAGGGTTGTGTGGAAAAACATAAAACAGCTTTACCACAACCTGAATCTGTTCAAGTCTTACCTGGGTGGACCAGCTTTCCAGATGACAAAACAAACTCCAAACCTTGGATCTGAAAGACTCAAGAGAGTCACTGGAGGGCTGAAAACAAAGCTTTCAAGAAAGAGTAAAAAAGAAGAAACGCTTGAAAGCACAGAGGATCTGGGTGAACCACAAGCTGTGGTCCCTCGTTCACGCTTTTCAAGACTGAAAACAGGACTGTGTGCAGAAAAAATTAAAGCTGCCACAAAAAGTTTCAGGAAAAGACGTGGACAAAGGACTGTTGCAGGTGCTCCAAATGTGAACCCAAAACAGAAAATCTCTCAAAGCATAAAATGTGTGACCCAAAGGTTACAATTTTATGGAGAGAATATCAAAGTGTTCACAGACAGGCTCAAAAATAAATCTATAAGAGTCAAGATCGCAGCAGTAGAAGCACAGTTTCAACTGAAGGCTGCAACAGACCTTCTGGTGGAGGCAGAGATCCTGCTTGAGACTGTAAGTAGGTCTTCTGCAGCTCAAAAACTGGACGCATGCGCACAGAGGCTCACAAAGTGGACCACAAAGCTGAAGTCCTATGCAGAGGAGCATGAGCAGGAGGCAGAGAGGGAAAATTCCTGTGTTGCAAAGAGAAATTTGCAAACAAGAATTATGAATTTGCGTCCTTCAAACGCAACAGAAGTTGCTAAAAAATTGAAAGCAAGACGCCAAGCATGTGCTCAAAACATCAAAGACAAGGTCAAAAGAGCAAAGCTTTACTTTGAGACCAATCTGTTGAGGACCATCTTCACCAACGTGAGGAATGTAATCACAGTAATCACAGCTCAAGTTAGAGCTTTGACTCTGGGACCAAGAGACGAACTAGCACAAATATTCCTCCAGCACATAAAATCAAAAACCCTAAAAATCAAATCATGTGCTGCAAACCTCCAGAACTGTGCTCAAAAACTACAGTCCCGCTTTAAAACAACAAGGAGACACCATGCACAGACCCAAACGGAAGAGGAATTGTACAGTTCAGGTGAAATAATACCCTTCCCAACATTCACTTCCAAGAAGCTATGTGTTCTTGGGAAAAATATATGGACGGGTTTTTCAGATGAACTCGAGGGTTCTGATGAAGAACTCAAGGGTTCTGATGAAGAACTCGTGGGTTCTGATGAAGAACTCGAGGGTTTAGATGACGAACACGAGGGTTTAGATGATGAACACGAGGGTTCTGATGAAGAACTCGAGGGTTCGGATGAAGAACTCGAGGGTTCTGATGAAGAACTCGAGGGTTCTGATGAAGAACTCAAGGGTTCTGATGAAGAACTTGAGGGTTCTGATGAAGAACTCAAGGGTTCTGATGAAGAACTTGAGGGTTTAGATGACGAACACGAGGGTTCTGATGAAAAACTCGCGGGTTCTGATGAAGAACTCGAGGGTTTAGATGACGAACACGAGAGTTCTGATAACGAACACGAGGGTTCTGATGAAGAACTCGCGGGTTCCGATGAAGAACTCGAGGGTTTAGATGACGAACACGAGAGTTCTGATAACGAACACGAGGGTTCTGATGAAGAACTCGAGGGTTCCGATGCAGAGAGTCTTCGGGAGGAGGGTAATCTTAAAACGGCTTTGGAGGAATCTATTTTAAGGTTGCTTTATCATGTTGTTACCAAGGCAGGGTTTGAGAATTATTGTGAGGAATTCTCTTTCCCTGTAACGCAACTCATGAAAAAAATTGCCGAGGAAATTCAAGAAGAAGGCATCCAGATGGATCGTAGCGATATTGAGAACAAGCTACACCTGCTTGTTTACAAGGATCTGTCGAAAATATGGAAAAAGCCAAAATTCCTCGTGGTTTTGATGTATTCCGATGTCGACACGATCCTCCATAGGACCGCTCTATCCTACGGAAAACATCTCGTAAAACCAAAAAAGCCCGGCATTTTTAGAAGGTTTCTAAACCTTTTCCGCCGGAACTAGTCTTAGTTTTATCGAGAATGGTAGGATTTAGAGGAAATTAGTAGGAAAAAAGTACTAAAACTGTAGGATTAAAAAAAAAAAAACTGTAGGATTAAAAAAATTATAGAAAAATTACTAAACCTTAAAAAAAAAAAAAAAAAAAACTTTACAACTTCCAAAAAAATACAAAATAAAAAAAAATAGAATAAAAAAAATAAAAAGTAAAAAAAAAAAATTGAACAAAGCAGTTAGCTTAAAGTTAACTTTATTGGAGTTGTTAGTTTAGAATAGATAACAATAGATGATAGTAGGTAAAAAAAAAAACCTTAAAAACTACAGTAAACTTGTAGTGACTAGGGGCAAAAAAAAAAAAAAAAAAAAAACCTTACAACTCCCAAAGCTTTAGTAAAAAAATAGTACAAAGCAGTTAGCTTAAAGTTAATTTTATTGGAGTTGTTAGTGTAGTTTAGAATAGATAACAATAGATGATAGTAGGTAAAAAAAAAAAACAAAAAAAAAACCTTCAAAACTGCAGTAAACTTGTAGTGACTAGAGGCAAAAAAAAAAAAAATTAAAAGTCTTTAATAAAAAAATAGTAAGGAAAAAGTTAGCTTAAAGTTAGAATGGTAGGTTTAGGTTTAAATAGGAAAAACCTCTTAAAACTGCAGTTAAAAATAAGAATTTAAACTGCTACTAAAAAAACAAAAAAAAAACCAAAAACATTTTAATGCAACCACAAGGAGGCGTGATACAGAGCCTTCATGTGCCGGTCCCAAGTCCGGATAAATGCAGAGGGTTTTGTCAAAAAAGGCAGACTCGCAGCCTTTGCTGTTAGGCCGTCAGAATGCACAGCTTTGGAGGGGGTTCACTGGATTACACATTTGTTCTCTTTCTATATTCACTTCTCATGGAATATTGAAAGAGAACCCATGTTGATTGTGTTACCTACTAACCCCCACCTCCCCACATCCCATAAGTCAGTATGGGGGGACAGTATTCATTTTCTATCTTACTATGGCCCCCAGCTCAGCCGCCAAGTTCATCAGTTTGAAGTATCCGGCGTTCTTGTTGTCTCTCGAAGGGTTTACTGGATGGGGTACATGGGGAATCCTTGTCCTTAGCTCTGCATTCTGATGGCCCAACAGCAAAGACTGCTAGTCTTCCTTTTTTGACATAACCTTCTGTCCATTCGATCCCCATGTGGGAAATGACGCTGGTACCTGGAGGGGCGTGTTTAGAAGTTATGGCCTCCCTGATCTGAACCCGAGGCGTGTTTTGTTGTTGGACTTCTGTGTTTGTCATAGTTTGTCCATTACAAACACCATGTTGGGTGTCCATCAGTACACTTGACATCAGGACAGCCTTGGCAGGAGATCGATGAAGGACTTTGTAGTCGTTTCAGGCGACTTTCAACCGTGTCTCGTGGACATTCTGGTGAAGAGTGGGGCAGAAATCTCCTCTGATCACAAACGTACTGTGAGTGTCTGCTGGGAACGTCTGGCTAAGCCTTTCGTCAGTGAGGTCTTTAACTCCTACATCCATCCACCCGCCTGCCCACCATTGTTTAGAAATATTAAATAAATATTTATAAAAATAAATAAAATTAATAAAGAAGTGGAACACTATCTGGCAACACTACAGAGCAGCTTATTCACCATTTAACTGACAACAGATAAAGTGTTGTTTAAAATTTCAATTCTGCATTTTACTTCTGCTTACAAACTGTAGCATAAAATAAATCCCTAAATTGTTGTTATTGACTTACTTTTACTTATGAATGAAGCCTCCTGAAGAAACAGATGAATGTTCTGTTTGTAGAAGTCTTCCATTTCTTTCTTCAGTGTTAAAAGTCTCTCTGTCTCAGTGTCTAAACTAATTCTTGAGTTTAAGAGTTTAAAAACCAAATCTTCCATTTAGAAACTGATGCTAAACAACATTAAAGAGTGACGGCTGTACTTGTTTTGCTACCTCTAAATCTACTATTTTTTAACCGCGGTGTCACATACACGCTCTGGGCTCATCAGCGCCCTCTGCCTGTGGCGTGCATGTAGTGCGGCTGTTAGCCGCACGTAGTGTTTTTGAAGCGCATTTATAGTGGATAAAAAGACTAAATGAGTCCTAAACTGACAGCAATGTAATCAGAAATGTGGCAGGTAAAGGGCCACCTAACTATTTTCACCTGTGTACACCAGCTGCCAGCAAGTTTGTGTGTTTTCATTCATCTTTTTTGTGTTTTCATATTTGGTGTCTCCGTTTATTTGTAGGTGCGCTGCTGTGTCCTGTTGCTGTATTGCTGCACTATTGTATTTTGTTTAGGGCCACTGTCCTAGGTGGTGCCTCGCATGGAGTAGTGCTGCTGATCCGTATTAGGCCTCGCTCCTGTTTCTCAATCCTGGGGGGGCTCAGTTCCCTGCGTCTACCAGCAAGGATTGGATCAACGTGAGATGGTCAGTCGGCTTGGATTCTCCACTCCAGACCTTGCTGAAGCTCTGAATCTTCCACTGAGACCAAGCCGTCAATTCCTGCATATCAGGACGGGTCCACTGCGTCAAGACTCCTGCAGCTCACCTAGTGGCCAGTGACTCGCTCATGCAGTGCTGGGAACCTTTATTTTGTATTATTAGATCTAGTATTTTAAATATTGTCCACTTAATAAAGATTTGTATTTTTTCCATATTAGTTGTTTCAGTCTTTCTGGCTGGAGAGTTCTGCAATATTTTTGTTTTTAGTTTTCTGTCTGGTGGCTATGGGGAAACTATAATGAAAAGATGGCAAGAGATAAGCAAATCAGGTCAATTTAAAATAAGATGCATTTTATAATAGACCGAAAAACAGCACAGGCATGCGTCAGCTACAGTTGGTGTGCGTGCGGTGCTGCCCAGCGTATTTGAACAGGAAACTCGTAATTTATTTATTTTTTTTTTAACCAAGACTCGTTGAAAACCCAAACAAAAATGGTAATCATAGAAAATAACGTCTAAGAAAAATAACATTTGATATTAATCTTATTGAATTTATGCTTTTTTTTTTTTTTTAAGCTAAATTTTGCTGGTTAGACTCAGCCTCACCCAGACTGCACGTCATTAGATTTGACTCGCACATGAAGCTGTGACTATGAATTATGGGTAAGATACAGAGACTGTCTTCTTGGCATATTGGGAAATTATCTAGATGACGAACTCGAGGGTTCCGATGAAGAACTCGAGGGTTCTGAATCAGAATTAGCGGATGCAGAGAGTCTTCGGGAGGAGGGTAATCTTAAAACGGCTTTGGAGGAATCTATTTTAAGGTTGCTTTATCATGTTGTTACCAAGGCAGGGTTTGAGAATTATTGTGAGGAATTCTCTTTCCCTGTAACGCAACTCATGGAAAAAATTGCCGAGGAAATTCAAGAAGAAGGCATCCAGATGGATCGTAGCGATATTGAGAACAAGCTACACCTGCTTGTTTACAAGGATCTGTCGAAAATATGGAAAAAGCCAAAATTCCTCGTGGTTTTGATGTATTCCGATGTCGACACGATCCTCCATAGGACCGCTCTATCCTACGGAAAACATCTCGTAAAACCAAAAAAGCCCGGCATTTTTAGAAGGTTTCTAAACCTTTTCCGCCGGAACTAGTCTTAGTTTTATCGAGAATGGTAGGATTTAGAGAAAATTAGTAGGAAAAAAGTACTAAAACTGTAGGATAAAAAAAAAACTGTAGGATAAAAAAGAATTATGGAAAAAAAAAAAAAAAAAACCTTACAACTTCCAAAGCTTTAGTAAAAAAAAAATAAAATAGTACAAAGCAGTTAGCTTAAAGTTAACTTTATTGGAGTTGTTTAGTTTAGAATAGATAACAATAGATGATAGTAGGTAAAAAAAAAAAAAAAAAAACTTAAAAACTGCAGTAAACTAGTGACTAGGGGCAAAAAAAAAAAATTAAAAGTCTTAAATAAAAAAAATAGTAAGCACAAAGTTAGCTTAAAGTTAGAATGGTAGGTTTAGGTTTAAATAGGAAAAACCTCTTAAAACTGCAGTTAAAAATAAGAATTTAAACTGCAACTAAAAAAAAAAAAAACATTTTAATGCAACCACAAGGAGGCGTGATACAGAGCCTTCATATGCCAGTCCCAAGTCCGGATAAATGCAGAGGGTTTTGTCAAAAAAGGCAGACCAGCAGCCTTTGCTGTTAGGCCGTCAGAATGCACAGCTTTGGAGGGGGTTCAGTGGGGTAAAAGGCTTTAATATAACATTTATATTTTGTGCACAAGTTTACAGAAAAAATATGAATACAATATTTAGTTTTACGTTTAACATATCTCTTTTGAATACGACTTTTCTTCATTTAGAATATGACTTCTGTCTTGAATACGAATTTCTCCTGTTAAGAGACTGTCAAAAATACGTCACGGGGTCACAGGTTTATACCTCGAGTGCCGGAGCATTGAGTCGGCTAACTGCGCATGCCCACTGAAGTTTAGCTCCCATTCTCAGTTTTTCATGCTAAAATGGCGGAAAAAGACGGCTCTGACACGGAGCGATAAAACCAGGTAACCTAATACTTATGTTTTGGGGGAGTTAAAGATGGCGGAATAAGCGGTTAAACTTTTCTGGGCTCAGATGCTTTAGCTGGAAAAAACAAGTCTTTCCATAAGAAGTAAGAAGTTCAGTCAAAGCTTAAGAAAACACCCGATAAAGAAATCCGACCTGTTCCAGCTTGCTATTGATCTGTTTTTCCACTGTTTTTTCGAACTTTGAGATGACTGGGAAAAAATGGCTAACATTACCAAAGACCATGAGTACCACCTAGTGGCTTCAGGACAGACATGAGGCGAAGAAGATGTTGAATGGATGGATGAGTTGGATGACACCTTACAAGATCAGACAAGAAGCGACAGACACCACACACCAGTAAAAAGCTCTAACCCTAGAAAGATGAAAAAAATGCTGTACAGGAACGCAAGGAAGAAATATCCAACAGTGTCCTCTTCAAAGCAAATCAAACCTTGACAAGCAAATTTGATACTCAAAGTGAATATCCTAAAAGCTACGAGTTTCAGCTGCAAGAGAACACAGATGCAGGGAAAAAAGTTAAACAGTCTGTTGATGCAAATACAGCTGCAGTTAAAAGTGTTGTGGAAGATTTAAACCGCCTCAAACTGCAGATGGTGTCTCTTCAAAAAGAAAATGCATCTCTCTGTGAAATGTGTCTGGAGCATGCAAGATACAAAACAAGATGGTCTTTGCGATTTATTGGCCTTCCTGAGAAAGAAGGGTAAATCACGAGAGAGGAAATTATCAAAATCCTTTCCGAAGTGATTTCAGTCAATGATGAGCAACTGCAAAACACAATGGACATAGTTCACCGGCTGAGTCAGAAAGGAAAAAGTAACCAACCAAGACAATTTATCATCCAGTTCAGGATGAGAACTGCTTGAGACCAAGTTTGTAAAATGTCAAAAAATGCAAAAATCTCCAAAGATATGAATATTCAATTCAAAGGTGAATTTTGCAAAGAAGACAGGGAGACCCGTCAGCGCCTTGGCCGAGAGTGAAGTAGGCGAGAAAGAGAGGACTCAAGGGCTTTTAGAAGGACGGCTACGCGGTCATCGATGGTCATCAGGTCACAAAGTGAACTATCACTTTTCTTCATTTTGACTAAATGGAAAAGTCATCCTTTTTAAGGGAAAGAATATGAATCCAAAGCTGGTATGTTATTGTGTTAATTATTATTACAGCTTTGAGGAAAATGCTTTTGTCATGGGTTCCCTCCTCCCCTTGTGGCCAGCAGCTCGTCTACAGGTGATTTCAATCACCTACTCAGCCCATGTGTATATATTGTTGTGTGTTCTTCTGTTTGATGTCTCAATGTCTTATGTTTTGGTGATTAAACATTGGTGATTCATCCGTGATTGCTTGATCCTTCCTGCGCCTGTGTTTCTCGTTCGCGTCTGCATTACAGCTTTAAAAACTTAAAATGTTCTAAAGCCCTGTGTGAAGGTAACTGCATCCTTGCTATACTTTATTGTTCTTTCTTTGTTATCTTTAAATGTTTGAGGTTTTAAAAATGGCACAAAGCGCAAGGCAATCTTTCTCTATTGCAGTGTTTCTCAATTATTTTCTTTCACGCCCACCCCATGAAGAACTTATCCTTTCGCGGCCCCCCTATAACTTTCTGCTGCAAATATCATGGGTATCATTAGTCAATTTGCTTAAGTTAAACATTTATCTCTTCAAAATATTGTACTTTTATTATCATTAAAGGATGTTTAAAAAAAGAAAACTCCTACATAATCTGTTTTATTGATTTTAATTTACAGAATTGATTTAACAAGTAATTTAATAACTTTAACCTTGAACTACAATATTTCCCACTCTTCTCTCACTGATCACTGTGCTATCACTCTCTCTGACCCTTTCCCCTGAAAAAAGTCTGCCCAAAACAGGAACATCTCACTGGAAACTCAATAATAGCCTTTTAAATAACACAAACTTTTGCAAAAAAAATCAAATCCCTTATTATTGAAATAAAAGCAAAACAATACTTGTCTCCTATTAACAGATGGGAGTGGCTGAAATTTAATATTAGAAAAACTGCAAGTGAAGAAGAAAAATTATTGGCTAGTAAAAGAAGATCTGGGTGAAACAATTTCCAAATTAAATAAATTATGTAATTTAACCCAACGAAGTAAAGAAAATGTCATTGAAATCAACAATTTGCAATCTAAATTAGATTAACTCTACAGAGAAAAAGCAAAAGGAGTATTTATTCGTTCAAAGGCAAAATAGATTGAAGTTGGAGAAAAAGACAACTTATTTTTTTAACTTGAAAAAAGTAAACAAAGGAAAAAAATCTATCACCAATTTACAAATTGAAAACTCTCTTACCGAAGATCAAAACATTACAAAAGATTATATCGTTAGCTTTTTTAAAACCTTTATACTACTCACTTTTCTACGGTGGCCGGGAAGTGCAAAACAATAATGCATTTACCCAAACACTTTTACAAGTTTATCAAAACACTTTTACAAATATATAAAAACACATTTACAAGTTTATCAAAACACTTTTACAAGTTTATTAAAACATTTAAATAAAATGCTAATTAAAAGATTACCTCATAACCTGCTGATGAACTTGACAAATTAGAAGTTTTAATTTCGTTCTAGATATTTCTCTCCAAATCTGTGACAAATTAACAACAACAGTCACAACAGTCTGTTTAAAAAAAAAAAAAAAAAAAACTAAACATGAACTGAGGCAAAGAGCCCCGGTATAAAGAAAATATGATGAGGGGCCAATGCCCGCATACTATTGGCTCATGCCACAACACGTTACTGACGCCGGGTTCACACTGGACGCAGAACAGAGGCCGCCTCTATTCGGCGCCCATAACCAATAGGCGTCGTTCACACCAGGCGCGGAGCAGTCCTCTGCGGAGGGCTCACGCCGTGCAGCGTATAGTTTCTGCGTCTGCTCTATTTTGAGCGCAAGCCGTGAGCGTTCCACATCAGTTCTGGCAGGAACTTACATAAAGATACAAGAGAAAATACGGTTTATTTTAAAAAGAAAGTGTGTATTTGCAGGTAATTTTGGAAAACCGTGCAGCCAGAGCTAAACTTTGTTCCTACGCCGCGTTCACACTGGACGCGGAAGCACCGCGAACCCGAGTGCGCACGGCTTCCACTCTGCGGTTTATAGACGATAATAGCCTTAGTTTATGAATTTACTTACGCACACACATGCGAGCGCGTGCACACAGACACAAACAAAACAGACAGAGACGCGCGCACACAGATCAACGTAGTGAGCCGACTCTGTAGCGGGTGGGCGGTGGCTGGATTTTGGACGTAAAACAGCAGCAGAGAGGAGTTCCTCTTAGCAGAAACATGGAGAAACATCTTTAGGTTATTAACTTATCACCCATGATGGCAAAAACAACAAAAGTTCCCGCTGAAGCTCCTGTGCACTGCCGCGTAAAAATGTGCTTCTGGTCTATAAACCGCGGAGCGGAAGCCGCGCGCACTCGGCTTTGGGGTGCTTCCGGGTCCAGTGTGAACCCGGCGTGATTCTTACTGCCACCAAGTGGTAAGAGGCTGCATTCAGGTCCCGCAGCCCTCGCGGCCCTCAGGTTCAGAACTGATTTTTTTTTGCGGCCCACTAGAGAGTGCTCGCGGACCGAGATTGGGCCGCGACCCCATGGTTAAGAAACACTGCTGTAAATAATATAACGTCTACAAGGTTGACTCCAGATGTGACCCGGAAGTGATGGTGCAGAGGTGAATTGGGGGAGGAAAAGACCGCGGAAACAATAGTTCAGTTATGAAATCGATATAGCCGACAGAATAACAAGCGAAGATGTTTTGCCCGTTTTGTGGAGTTTATTACCCAGTTTTAGGACGATTTTGTGGTGATTGTGGACATAATTTGGTTTTCTAGCAAATTTGTAGGGACAAGAGGTCTGCCTCTGTTGTCGTTTTTTTAACCCCCAAAACCCAGCTCTGGCCTCGCACCGGAGTCTGCCCACGTTGATCTGTCTGTGTGCATGTCTGTTTGGTGTGTGCCTGTGCTCGCACGCACACATGCGACGCCCTGCGCAGTGCAGCGGATTGTTTCGGCGTCTCCGCTATTTTGTGCACGAGCCACGAGCGCTCCGCGTCCATTCTAGCGGAAAGTTGCACCAAGATACATGAGAAAATCCGGTTTATTTTCAAAATATAACCAATTTTCACAATAAAACACCATGATTGACAAATGTGATCATGTTTTTGTCTCTAAACAGACTGTAGACATGGAAATAAACATACAATCACAACACGCACACGTGTGCGTGCGAGCACAGGCACAAACAAAACAGACATGCACACACACAGATCAACGTGTGCAAACTCGGAGCGGGGCTTTGGGTTTTGGGCAGAAATCAGTTCCTCTTAGCAGAGACATGGGATAATAATTTTAGTATTATTAATTTATCCACGCTCACACCTGCGAGCGCATGTGCACAGACACAGTGCGAACCTGGCGTAAACCAGCCAAGACAGGACAACTGTAAACATACCACTCAAAATGGCGATCATCAAGCTGAAAAAAAAATAACTGAAAGCCCCTCCCACACCAAGCCCCAAGCCTTTGAACACATTTATTGGCGGGCGAGGAGGTAATCCCCTCAACAAGGGCTTAAATGACAGTGCCCAGGACCATAAAGCATCTCCTCCTGGTGCGTTCACTGAGCCTCAGAACATAGAACATAAGGGACAAAAAAAAAAAAAACATATTTGGCCTTAAGATCCCTTTAAGTTATTGTGTTGAGATTTAAAGGACATTGCGACTTTAAAACCGTAAATCGAATGGTGACTTGAAGGAATCGCTACATCCCTAGTTGTGATTATTTTCATGTTCCACATTTTATCATTAAGCATCTTTAAAATTACAGACAGTAGCTGCCAAATTTATTAAAACTCTTATTTAGTGCTATAAACAAAATTCCCTCATTCCATTTTATTAATTTGTGTGCATTTCTTTTTAAAGTTTGGAGGAAATCCTCAACTGGATAAGTGGTCAAGTCAAGGAAGACGACACATTCTCCATTTGTGTGTCTAGAAGTGAACTTTTAACAGAGGAACTTAACAGTGGTAACGCCAAAAAAAAAATCCTCTCCAAAAAATAAACTCAAGTTTCTTTCTTTGGTGAAACTGGCTTAGACACGGGGGCGCTCACCAATGAATTTCTCACAGATACAGATTATTGTTTCTGTTTTTAAAATTGTTGCTCATTTGTTAAATAGAAATGGTTGCCGAGATTGAAAAACAGACTTTTCATGGGTGACATGGACAAAATGGAAATAATCTTCGCTACTGCATCAACCATTTGGACCAAAACTACTTCAGGTATATTTATTTGTGTCATACATTGTTGAATATATTACAGAATACTTCAGCTACAAATCTTTATCTTTGTAATTTTCTCATCTTCAGGAGTGCTTGAGAAATTCTAGCAGCTAGTATTGCACAAGGAGGACCTCTTCCCAACTTCATGCGAGAATGGTGCTACAGATACCTGTGCTCTGGGGACCCAGACACCATTCAAGTGTCCGTCAGTGACGTTACAGATCCAGAGTTGTCACAGCTCAATATGGAGAGGTAAGATGGTACTCATTTTTGTGGAACATAAATTATGAGACAAAAACTTTCATAAAAACGTTTTTCTTTATTTAATTAAACCAAACAGAAAAATATTGCATTTCTGAATCTGAAAGGACAAATTATGAAAAATAAAAACTTTAAAGCATTTTTTTCATGTGGTAGGTAAATACATCCACTGATGAAAATATTAAAGATAACATTGATGACATTATTAGCTGTGGATACATTGAGACAGTCTCTGCGGACAAAAAGGACCTCATAATCAGGTAATTTTTTAATTTTAAATGCTCAGAGAAATGTTTAACTATTATACTAGAAGGGCTTCTCCACCTCTGATGCTGCGACCTGCTCCTCTGCTCCACCCAGTGGCGGCTTCTCCACTTCTGCTGGTGTGGTCGGCTCCTCATTGCCATCTGGCAGCACCTCTTCCACCTATGACGCTGTGACTGGCTCCTCTTCTCCACTTTGTAGTGGACCAGCCCTGATGCTGTGTCACTGATAACATCAGAAGAGGTGTGCAAAGAGCTCAGGAGGCTCCACGGTCGGAAATCTGCTGGTCCTGATGGAATATCACCTCGGCTGCTGAAGGAATGTGCGTCAGAGCTGGCTGTGCCTCTTCAAACCATCTTCAACAAAAGTCTTCTAACCAGATGCGTCCCTGGCCTGTGGAAGACCTCATGCCTTATCCCAGTTCCAAAGGTGACAAGGCCTGCAGAGATGAAGGACTACAGACCAGTTGCCCTGATCTCTGTGATAATGAAGACTTTTGAGAGGCTGCTTCTCCGGTGGCTCAAACCTCATGCTGGATCCCCTTCAGTTTGCCTATCAGGACAGTATGGGAGTGGAGGATGCTGTCCTGTATATGGTCCATAGGGCGCTCTCCTTTCTGGATAGGGCGGGAGGCTATGTGAGGGTGATGTTCTTCGACTTCACAAGTGCTTTTGATACAATCCAGCCTCAGTTGCTGAAGGAGAAGCTCAAGAGGATGGGTGTGGATCCTGTTTTTGTTCGCTGGATCCACAACTATCTGACTTCAAGGTCACAGTATATCCGACTGGGTGACTATCTATCTGGAGTATTGACGAGCAGCACCGGTGCACCACAGGGAACTGTACTATCACCTTTTCTCTTCAAGCTTTACACTGCTGACTTTACGCATGCATCCGCGGCTTGTCATGTCCAAAAGTAATCGGACGACACCGCTATTGTGGCATGTGTAAAGGGAAGAGACGAGAGTGAGTACAGGGAGCTCATCACTGGATTTACCTCCTGGAGCAGGGAGAATGGTCTGGTGCTAAACACATCAAAGACCAAGGAGATGATCATTGACTTTGGTAGGAAGCCCTCCCACCAACCAGTGATCATCAATGGAGAGAGGATCAAGGTGGTCAACACCTACAAGTACTTGGGAGTGCACCTTGACCACAAACTGGACAGGACAGAGCAGGCTCGGGCTCTATATAGGAAAGGACAGAGCAGGCTGTTTTTCCTAAGGAGGCTGAGCTCTTTTGATGTGTGTGCCGACATGTTGCTCCTCTTTTATCAGTCGGTTGTGGCAAGTACTGTTTCCTTTGGGGTTGTATGTTGGGGTGGCTGCATGACCAAAAGGGACTGCAATCGGCTGGACAAACTGATTAGGAGGTGTGCATCTGTGATTGGGAGGAGAGTGGACTCTGTAGGAACTGTGCTGCAGAAGAGGATGAAGGCTCTAAGCCGAAGCATCCTGGACAATCCCAGACATCCTCTCCATAACACAATGTCTGCACAGAGGAGCACACGGAATTATAGGCTCCTTTCACTGCGCTGCAGGACAGAGCGCTTTAAGAACTCATTTGTCCCTTCAGCCATCAGGCTGTTTAACAAATCTGCATGACATAAACTGGCTTTTATTTTATTTTAATTTTTTATGAACTGTTATTTTTATTGCTATTTATTGTGTGTGTTTGAGTGTGTCTAGCTGCCAAACACCTGAATTTCTCCCTTGGGAGATTAATAAAGTCCAATCTATCTATCTATCTACTATTTATAAATTGTGTGTTCTGTTCTAGAGCTACTGTGTTGCACTCAACCATGAGAGTCCTTCCCATGCTTGAGCAGCTGAGAAAAGGCCTGCAACTTTACAACCTGGAGCAACTGATGGAAACAAATCCAGAACTTTGTCAGCCCAGGTTTGTTCCTGGGAATGTTGATTGTGTAATTATGTCTTCTTTTTTAACTTTGTCTTTTTTTTTAAATCTAGTGTTTCAGATATTAATGATTGTATTTGTGATTTGTTGCCATAGGTTGACGCAGCCTTTGTTGGTGGAGAAGTGCCTACCAGACTTCAGTGACAAGAGCTCTGTGAAGTATGGTAGAGAAGTGCAGATCATGAACTTCTTTCAGGATTTTTTACAGGAAATTGAAGATTCTGGTATGTTTAAGTCACTTTGTTGTAGAATTTTTTAACTTTTCTTCTATGTTACTGAAACCCTGTTTGTATTTCAGAAACGGATGGCCAGTCTGATGATTCTCAGCAGTTGTCAGTTGCCAATGTGATGCAGTGGATGACGGACAGGGACACAAACCTGTTCTTCCCAGCGATAAAGAAAGACTTTTTCATCTCTGTGAACTTTCTTCACGACTGTGGTGAAGATCACACCCCGTGTTAGCCAACCGTAAGTGCCTGTAGTCGCATTATAACGTTTCCAGTTGCTCACTTAACCACTTATGGTGAATTCAAGAACATAATGGAAACAGCAATATGCCACGGAAACCTTTTTATAGAATTTCAACTACTTTCAAATGTTTTACCAAAGCTGTTCTCTTGTTCTGCATTAAAACGTGCTTTACATGCTGTTGGAAGGTACGAACATTTTTTAGTAAAGTACTCGTTTACTTTAATAAAATGGGTACAATGATTTTTACAGAAGCTATTTTGATAGTTTCTAAGCCAAGGACAAGCTGTTTTTGGCTTCCGTGGATGTTTGCAATATAAGCTTTTTGATATTTAGCTTTTTCAGTCTAGGTTAGCTTGTTAGGCATCTTCTAATTGTAGCACCAGTTTTACAATTTTTTATTAAATTTTTGCAAGAGTTGTTTGAATCCCGCTTATGTAATGAATGTTTAACAGGTGATTCTGTAATTACCTTGAATGTTTGGTCCTTCTTGAGGAAAATGTATGTTTGCAGAAATAATAGTCTTTTCATTTTTTTTTTTTTTTTTGTTTCAATTCAGAAAGCAATGAACTACTCAGATGTAAGTCAGTTATAAATTTACTGAAACCTCGAAATACAAAGTCTGTATTTTTCCTGTTAATCTTATTCATAAGCTTCAATAAATTAAGAGTAACATTGACATTGAAAGGTGAAAACTTTTCATGAGTCTACACTTTATTTGTCAAAAAGCATTGTGGGAAATATGTGTGGTGTGTGACAGTTTATGAAGTCGCTAAGTGGTGTGACTTGTTCCAGCAAAACTTTGAACAAGCTGAATCATTGTTAGAAACAAGTCTCTCCAAAATGACTGAGATGGTGCCAGAGGGTTGATAACGGACTTGATGGCTTCCATTGCAGCTGGATCCAGAGGACACTCGGTTTTTGGAACTTGAACCCCAGCAGGTTTCTCTCTGACACAGTCAAATGTCTCCCAATCAGTTCCAAACAGCTCCAGGTTCTGTCCATGGTAAAATAAGAATATTTCAATACTTAGAGATAAGTTTGTGAGTGACATTAAAGCTAACATGAATGCATTAATTAGAAGTTTTAAATTATACCTGTGGGTCTTCTTCAGTCTCTGCAGCAGGTCTTTGTACCACATCGTTGCATTCAGCATTCTCATACAACACGGTAAAGCTGTTCCCACCCTGACTGGGTGAGAGGCCCCTCACTCTTCAGAGGGTGATTGTCCCATCCCTCTCTGAAGGTATGAAGTGTATTTGCCAATAAAGGAAGAAATGCATAATATACACAAAACAAGTGCAGGATATCCTGGAGATTCAGGAGCCCATCTTCCTCTAGGCCAGGGGTCTCAAACTCGCGGCCCGCGGGCAATCTGCGGCCCGCGGGATGATAATTTGCGGCCCCCGTCTTCATATGAAAGATTACTGTTAGTGCGGCCCGCAAGCCTGATATGAATGACAGTTGTGTGCAGAGCTGAACGAACCAATCACGGTAAGGTATATGGCTCTGGAGGGCGGGACATCGGCGTGCTGTCCGAACCTCCTCACTCTTTAATTCATTCCTCCAGTCAGCTGTGCGGAGGAGGAGCTATGAAGCTGCTGGAAGTGCTTTCTCACTGAACGTGATTCGCGGCCCCGCTCCTCTTTCGCCACGTGACAACACGTGATACACAGCCTGCCGCTTGTCAAAAAGCGTGTTCCTGACGCCGCGCGACTATTCCGCGCACGCATCAAACATTCCGCGCGGACAAGTCTGACCCTCGCGAGCGCTTTTTCCTCCTCCACGAAAAGAAAAAGTCCTCGCGAGAGAGACTGACTACTTCCGCGTGCGTGAGTGATGCCCGCGAGCGAGCAGAATCACCGGAGCAGCGCGGTCACGCACGCAGTAGCAGAGGAGATTCTTCTTCTATGGTGTTTATCATTAGCGCTGCTGCGACTGTGCGTGAAATATTGAACCGGGTTGAAGACTGAGCGCGCGCTCAGCGCGTGCCCAATTTGTCTGCAGAGCTTGAGACCAGATTTAAAAACTTGCGTAGCAACGCGCGCTCCCGACGCGGAGGCCAGGAATTCTGGTGCGCGCGTTTGCATTGAGCTTTCAGTGAGCGCGCTGCTCTCAGCTCAGAAATGAAGGAGGTTCTGTATGGGGTAAGATAACTGTCAAAAAGAAACGTATTCATAAATAATATTTTATATTCATATAAATAAATTTGTATTCACAAAAACAAAGTTGTGCATACATTTATATTTTGTGTACAACTTTACAGAAAATATATAATACAACATTTAGTTTTACATTTATCATGTCTCTTTTGAATACGACTTTTCTTCGTTTAGAATACGACTTTCCTTCGTCTTGAATACGAATTTCTCCTCTCTCAAATGACGTCACGGGGTCACAGGCTTATCCATCGAGTGCTGGAACATCGATGTGCATGCGCGTTGCGACTCATTCATTAAACTACGATGACATGAAAATGATCTTAATATTCTAGCTCTGGCGGGGAAAATAGAAGTTACCAGTCAAGTCCTGCCGCTTATATTTTATTTATTTTGACAACAGCGAGCATATTAACAACAAAACGGACCCGGAAGTGGTGTCAAAAAAAGAAGCTCTGACTGAAAACGGCAGACGAGGCGGGGGATCCCTGTCTCTCCACTCGCCCAGTCGCGGCATGTTAGCATGGGATCCCGCTTAGCCGAGCAGTTTATTCCCGGGACAGGCGCACCCGCTCCGGCTCCTAGACAGTCTAGATGTACCCTCGCTTTCACCCAACACTACCCGAAACAGGCTCTAGCAGCAGCGTGACCCAGATAGAGATAGCCGCTTGAAAAAGGAAGGGAATGACACAATCAACCAAGCTAACTCGGAGCTAAAGAAGGCTAACTGTCGGATAACTCCGACCTTAGTAAAAAAAAAAAAAAAAAGATCAGAAGCAGAAAGAAAGTTGGGCTTTCTGATCCTACTGACTTTTTTCCTATGTGTTTCTTTGTTTGTTTATGCAGCACCAACGTCGGCTGGCTCCGAGTTAGCTTAGCTGTTTTTAATGTCATCATTCTCTTATTTTCAACTAATTTTACGGACATATTTTCTTTTCACCTAATGACTGGACAGGCATGTGTGCAACTCCCTTTGGGCTGTTTATCACCACTTCTGGGTATAAAACTATCCGCTGCTACGTTGTTTACACAATCAGCTGACAACCCCAAAATGCGTCGGAGATCGATGTATTTTTATTTTATGTTTTATTAAATTTTCAACTGCTTTGGTTTTCAAGATAATGTTCCCGTTATGGCATCAATATCATTAAATATATATATATATATATATATATATATATAATATATATATATACTATATATATATTATATATATATAAATTCATGTTTTATTGTAAATGAATAGACACGCAAAGCTGGATCAATCGATGTTCCGGCACTCGATGGATAAGTCTGTGACCCCGTAACGTCATTTGAGAGAGGAGAAATTCGTATTCAAGACAAAGGAAAGTCGTATTCTAAACGAAGAAAAGTCGTATGCAAAAGAGACATGTTAAATGTAAAACTAAATGTTGTATTCATATTTTTTCTTTAAAGTTGTGCACAAAATATAAATGTATGCACAACTTTGTATTTATGAATACAAATTTATTTTTATGAATACAAAATATTATTTATGAATACGTTTCTTTTTGACAGTTATCTTACCCCATAGTTCTGTAAATACAGACGTTTGAAACTGAATAAAAATAGTTTTCTCTTGTCCAGTGTTTGTCAGGTGTTTTCTCTTAGACACCCCCCCCCCCTTCAGCTGCAAACAGTATCAGTTAATTTGCTCAAGTTAAACATATATCTCCTCAGAATATCATACTTTTATTATCATTAAAGAATAATAATAAAAACTTCTAAATAATCAGTTTTATTAATTTTTCTCTTTCTTTTTTAGAATACTTCCAAAACTTCCAGACAAAATAAAAACAAGTCTTTCCTTGTTTCCCTCCACAGTAGTGATGGTCTTTTCTCAGAGATTCAGTTCTTTCGCACTGATTCACTGTAAATTGAGTTTTAGGTTGTTTTTGCTGTATTTAATTTACTATGTAGGATTATGCACAGTATCCATCACTAATGTAAACATGTTTTTATTTGCATTCCTTCCAGGAGGGCGCGCCCCACCATTTGAGAAACACTGTTGCAGTCAGTCAGTCAGTCAGTCAAAATGTGGTTTCTGCAGTCGTCTGTGTCTGCTGTATGATCATTGTTATTATTTTAATTATTAATGATTGATTTTCTAATTCATTTTTTTAAATTAATTAATTTAATTCATTCACTATTTTGTGTTAAAAATAAAGATATTTGAGAACATTGGAATGTTTTATCAGCGATTTTCTTATGGAAATCCTGATGCGGCCCGGCCTCACCCAGACTCTGCCTCCAGCGGCCCCCGGCTGAATTGAGTTTGAGACCCCTGCTCTAGGCTGTGAAGGACTTCATAGTAAAGCTGCGTTACACTCGTCCAAACATCCCACCATAGACGCTCAATCCTAAAGCAACAAAATTAAATATATGATTAGATGGCATCAGAAGCAACAAGACAGTAAAATAATTGATTCACTCATTTCAGATGAGTTAAATGGCCAAATGATGTGGTGATATTTATGTTTTTAAGATAAACCAGTGATATGATCACTTGTGTATAAAAAAAAAACCTTAATATTGATGGAGTGCAAAGAGTGGAAAGAGAGATTGTGTACGCTCTTCCCAGGAATGAAGCTGCCTCTTCCAGTCCCTTTCACACTAAACATGGCCTCAACTATTCCCACGTTTTCAACACCCTCTTCGCCTCTGACCCTGAAATTACAAAAGAAAATAAGAGACCAAAACAATTTAAATTTAAGAAAAATTGAACTATTTTACAAGATACCTGGATGGCCATCAATGATTTTCCACAGCCTCCAGGAAAAATGTGAGAGCAGTTTGTGATCTTTTATTTGTTGCAGGTTCCAGGTACATGATCTTCTCACAAAAAAGTAAAATAAATTTATTATAAATAATAATGCACCACAAGCTGTCTTTCTAACAAGGGTGCGCTTACCTTTGTTGAGAATCCATCGATTGTCCCAAAAATGACAATATTGAACCTAAAGAGAATACATTATTAGGTTTAAACGTACATAATAATGGACTTTATTCTGAAAATTATTATTTACCTGATTAACTTGTGATTGGTGTCAATTTGTACTAAGGACAGTGGATGTTGCACACTGTATGTCCTTATGACAATGCATCCAAGGTGCATCAATCTGTTCAAAACTCCAGCTGCATCCACCGTGTGCATTACATTTTTGATGCGCTCCCATTGAATTTTGTGACCCTCTGCTTGCAAGCAACCTTTAACCATCCTGTATCCTGCATTTGGTCGTATGTTTTTTATCAACAAAACTGCATTGTCTAGTTCTGAGTCAGATATATTGCTGTAGCAAGATCTTGATGGCAACCCATGGTCACACATGTAGCAGAAGACTGTGGATTCACTCACTCCAAGCAAGTTTTTAATACATGAAACAGGCAAGGACAGTTCTATCATTTGGGCCAGAATTTCTTCAGAAACTTGCAATTTGTGTCGCCATGTCCACCCCTTTCCTCTGTAACAAAAGCTCTAGGCACATCTTGCATATCTTGAGAGAGAGAGCTTCGTTAATTTTTCTTTGAAGGCTTAACAGGCACTCCACAATATCCAAGGGTATCGGAAAAATGGTCTGAGTGGATGTCAGTATGAACACCTCCTGATTCACAACATACTGAAAATAGTCCAGATCCAAATTAGCTTGACCAACAACCTGACTGATTCTTGACTGAGGAGATCTCATTATTTCAGAGAGCAGTGATTCCTGTTAAAACAAAATTCAAACAGTTAATTATACACATATATTTCTCTAATAGATTTTTAAGAATTTTGTATCTTACATTTTTATTATTAATATTTTAAGAAAAGTCCACTTTTAGATATGTTAAAAGTACATAGCTAACATGTTTATACAGAATGCATGAGTAAATTCATCTTGATGAAATAACAAGTAAATAAACTAAAACATCACTATGATCAAAATACACAACTTTGTTTTTCTTTTTATTATCAAAAATATATTTATTGCTAGTGTGAGCGCCATTATATGAGTTTACAATAATACAATAATTGTTTTTTTTTTTAAATCAGACATTTATGCTTTGTATGAACACTAGAGATTTGTTGTTTCATGTTGATGTAGACGATGTTTTGTTGTTCGTTACTTTGTTAATAAAGATGTACAGCGGGGCAACACGGAAATTTTTTAAAGGGTCCCCAAACACTAGCATCGTGTCCAAATTGCCTTTAAAATCCAGGGCACTATATAGTCCTACACTATATTAATATTACGAACTGATTATGTTGGGAATTCGGTCATAGCCCGGGAATTGAAGCTCTACGTGAGAACGAGAGTGGCAGTGTGTAGGTATCTATATGTGCTTAGCCTGCAACAGTGGGGGCTTGCGACTTGGTGATGTGTAAGATTACGATTGGTCCAGACCATTAGACCACCATCCGTGACATAGGATATGACATACATGGCCATTACGATGCTTGGAGTCTTCCTGAGTAAAGAACCGATGAGGTCCGAACAAGTACGCAAAGAATCACAAAAGAGGGCGCAATATTTGCAATCAACTGCAAAAACCTTGACAACAAAATAACCCGATCGAAGGAAATCATCACAGGATAGTAATTATGTTTTAATAGAGAGAAATCAGGCTGGAAAACGTGAAGACATGCTTTTATAACATCTAGAATAGATTATTGTAATGCTCTTCTTTCTAGTGCTAAAAAAAACTGTCAATCAGCTGCAGCTAGTGTAAAATTCAGCTGCACGCCTTTTAACCAGGACCAGAAAGAAGGAGCACATTTCTCCAATTCTGAAATCTTTACACTGGCTCCCGGGCAGCTTCAGGATCAATTTTAGGGTTCTTTTAATGGTTTACAAGGCCCTGCATGGTATTGCACCTTAATTTTTATCAGATTTACTTTTAGTTTATGACCCTCCCAGAACCCTCAGGTCCTCAGGTGCAGGTCTGCTGGTGGTCCCAAAAGTTAGAACTAAAACCCACGGCGAGGCCACATTTAAGCAATATGGACCTCGCCTGTGGAACAGCCGGCCTGAGGATGTGAGAGCTTCATCCACTGTGGAGGTTTTTAAGAAAAAGCTTAAAACTCATCTTTTTAGTATAACTTTTACTTAGTTCTTACATGCCCACGTTTTTATACTTTTTTTTAATTACTTGCGGGATGTGTATGTTGCTGGATCTTTAATGGGTTTTTATTTATTTTATTCTATTATGGCTGTTTTTCAACTTTTTGTCTAACTGTTATTTATGTTACCGTGGAAAGCACTTTGAGATGCTTGAAAGTAGGACAAGTACTATATAGATAAAGTTGAATTTGAATTGCCAGGCCAGTGACGCGATTTACCCTTGCGACTGCAGGCATTCCTCTATTTCGGACACCACTTCTGCTACAAATGCCCCAAGAAGTAGAGGGGTAGGGAGAAGGGAAGAATTAAGACTGGGCTGTGGTCTCCCTTGCGTGTTCAAAGTCTCCCCCGGGGCCTCTGCCCTGTGGGATATAGAACACCTCCTCAGGGAGGCGTCCTGGAGCAGTTGTGTCCTGTTTAGAGTTTTGGACATTTTCCAAGCCCTCCATCAAGGGGACGGGTTCTTCTCCTTAGATCTACCACAGAAAGTACCTGCGACTTGACTCACACATGAAGAAAGATACCAGAATGCATGAAGACAGCATTTGCAAAATTTGGAGCTTTGCATAAAAATATATAAATATAACATTTGGTTTTAGGTCTGACATGTCTTTTCTTTTCCCTTCAAGTCTGCTTTGCGGATCACACTGGTTTCTGAAAAATGGGAGCGATATTCATGCGTTGTCAGCTAACCTGTCGTGCATGAAATTTTCCAGGGGGGGATTCAAAGATTTTACTGGAAGATATTACCATCATTTTACCCAAGGTTTTTAACTCAGCTGTCTTGAGTTGCCGCCTTTTATCTCTTCTGACCATGAGCGGCTTCATGAGCTCCACCCAGTCTAGAGAGGATGGCTGACTCACTAGAGAAACCCTCTCATGAAGCAATGTTTGTCACATTGAATGTAGGAAGCTATTATCATGGCTGGAAAAGAGAAAGGATTGGAACCCCTGCTAGTCTGCTGGCTCATCCCAAGTGTGGAATGTCTTTTATTTGGGCACTGTTTCAAGGAAGTTTGGTGGATGAAATATGTGATGCTGCCAATTGGACATCAGCCCATACTTTCACCAAATTCTATAAACTGGATGTGACTACACCGACTCTGTCTCATGCAGTGTCAGGTTTGGCTTCTGGGAGCATCTTAGTCTTTGAGTGAGGTTGTCTGACAATATAAGAGCCTCTAAATCCTATAGTGGGATACCGATTGAATGTTGAAGAACATCAGGTTAAGAAATTAACCCTGGCTCTCTGAAGCCTGAGTGAGGTTTCTCACCAAATAACCCTTCTTACCAAGAGCATGAAGAGGTGTGCTTTCTCAGACTGAAGAGGAAAAGGTGACGTCCCACTCTTATACCAAAAGGGAGTCTCTCCTTCTAGAGTGGGCGTCACTTTCATGCTGCCAGTAAGGACTGACTTAATGTGATAAAAAATACCTGGGGAACGCACGTGTCCATCGTGAGATCCATCCATCCGAAATCCTCTTAACCACCAACAGTGTTTTCTACTCAGATGTTTTGTTGATGGTTTGTTGGAGTTGGCATGCACCTCTTACACCCGGGCCTCCATGAAATGCCTCTCAATCACGGCTCCTATTTTGACAAGCTGTGCTACGATGGAGTCAGTCCCTCTGAGACAAATAGCAGCGATGGGTTTGAGACTATGTCGCATAATTTCTTCTTCTGACATGTGTCACTTCCACTTCAAAGACCAACAGCATGTCATCCACGTAAAGGAGATGACTGATGGTTGCCGCATTCCCAAGTCTATAACCAGTCTTGTTTTTTTTGGGGGTGAAAGAGTTCAGACCTTCGTGGAACAGCAGGACAGAGCGTCTTCTTGGTATATGCCACATTTCATGGACACTTGTGCAAGGTGTTCACTATTGGCTTCCACAACCTTATCAAGTTCCCTATGAACATTATTAGAGTCCTGATTATGGTGTACAACTCCAAACAATCAAGAGATTGGCATCATGGATGTGAGGACGCCAAATCTGCAGAAACTGTCATGTCAATATGGACCAAAGTCTCAGAGGAATATTTCCAGTATCTTGTTGAATCTATGCCACCAAGGATAAAGGTAATTCTGGAGGAAAAGGGGTTCGACCTGGTACAAGCGTGGTGTATCTGACAGTGCCTTCCCAGTGGTCTTAACCAGAGGTTCCCAACCTTTTTGACACTGGGGCCCAATTTTCCCGGTACAAAGTGATTGAAGGCCCATTCAAATATAAACATGTTGATGTAAATTGATCCACATCTTGTTTGATTTGTATTTGATAATTAAATCAAGTCATTTTATGGTTTATCAAAGTAAAATATTGTGGGGAAAATGATACAACGTGATCATCTCAGACATTTATTTTCATTCTGAACAGGTAAACCACAGTTGTCAAACTCAACACAAATTAGAATTCCAAAAATATTTATAAGGCATTTTGATAAATAAAATTGTGTCGTAATAAAACAACACTTCAAATAATTTTCAAATGAAACAAACTGTAAATGACTTAAATTAAATTTAAATTATTATTATTATTTTTTTTTTTTTTTTTTTTTTGGCTGGCGAGATCATGCTGTAGCATCGCGAGACTGACAGGTGTGTGGGTGAGTAAATCTGGCGGCGCGTGAGTAGCTAAACAAACATTTCCAGCTTTTTTCATTATACCGCCATACAAAAATTCCAAAAATTAACACATATTTGGAAAAGATTAATACGCTTTTGACAGCCTGGAGGACTTGGAGAAGTACATCGACGACTGCTTTGATACCGTAGTCATGAAGAAGGGCTCCTCCCACCACGCTTCCACCAAGCGGACCGTCCTGAAGAATCACCCGGGGCCGTCTCCTCTCCAGGCAGCGGAATCAGCGACGTGTTAGATTCCATTGATAAGAAGCTCTCCAGCCTTGATGCCCGCCTCAACCTGCTGGAGATCCTCCACCAAGAGTTCCAGGGCCTGCGGGAGTCTCTGGAGTTCAGCCAGCAGCAGGTGCAGGAATTAGCCGCGGAGAACCAGAGCCTCAGGGAGTCCGTGAAGGTGCTAACCTCCGACACCACCCGGCTCTCTGAAGAGAACCGAGCCATGAAGGAAACCTCCTGGATCTTCAGGCGCGGAGCATGAGGGACAACCTGGTCATTTCGGGGATTCCGGAGGAGGCGGGGGAAGACCCAGAGGCCATGGTGAAGACCTTCATGGAGGCCCAGCTGAAGATCCCGAAGGAGGAGGTTCAGAAGATCACCTTCGACAGAGTCCACCGGCTCGGAGGGAAGAAGCCTGGAAGCCAGCGTCCGCGTCCGATCGTAGCGAAGTTTCAGTTTTACAAGGAGAAAGTTTCAGTTAAACGCCGCGGACCGGAGCTGAAGGGAACCCACTACAGCGTAAACGACCAATTTCCCGCGGAAATTTTGCGTCGCAGGAAGCTGCTTTTTCCCCTGAGAAGACAACACCTGACCGCCGGTCCCGCGGTGGTCGCGGTTGATAAACTCTTTGTAGATGGTCGGCTCTTCCGGGACCCCGAGATCACCCCGTGGCTGTACTGAAGACCCCCCCGCGCTGCTGCGTCCGAGCTGCGCTGAAATCACCTGCTAAGCTTATTTAAATGAATGGAAACAGATCAACCACAACCACCCCCCACACCTCCTCTCAGGAAAGACTTTTTTTTTTTCTCCTCTCCATGTTTGTGTGGTTTTTGTGTTTTGTTTTTCTTTCTCTCTTTTACTCCTTCTGTCATTTCCCCCCCTCCCCCTCCTCTCTCCCCCCATACCATCAGATGACATCACACCTCCAGGTAAGCTCTCGCTCACTCACGGAACGGGCGCGCGCGCACACACACGCGATCCCGCACACACTCGCTGACATACTCCATATGCATCACATAGGTTTATACAGGACACACCCACACGCAGCTCACGCAGCCAGAAAACACCCACGCGCTCCAACACACAGCGCTTCACCGCGCACCGGTCAGCGGGCGCGCGCTCACGGGCACAGCAGGTGCACGCACTATGCAGCCTCACACCCCTCAGTCAGTGTAGTCATGTCTAATCTGAACATTATCAGCTGGAATGTTCGTGGAATGAACTCTGGACCCAAGAGGCTGAAAGTTTTAAACCACCTGAATGATTTAAAAGCAGATATAGTTTTACTGCAGGAGACCCACTTATCCAAATCAACTGAACATCTCATGTCCTGCTCTCAGTTTCCATCAGTTTATGCTTCTAGTTACAATTCCAAACAAAGAGGTGTAGCCATTTTAATTAATAAAAATATTATTTTTACCCATAAAGATACAGTTATTGATCCAGAAGGCAGATTTGTTATTATTATTATATCAATTCAGAATAAAGATTTTTGTATTAGTAGCATTTATGGACCGAATTTGGAGAGCTCCTCTTTCATTCACTCACTGTTCACGTCACTTTCAACTCACTCTGACTCCACTTTTTTGACAGGAGGAGATCTGAACTTGGTCCTTGATCCTGAACTTGACAGACTCAGCACAGCAGCACACCAGCGTACATGGCAGTCTGCAAGTATTCTGAAGCAATACATGAATGATCTGGGTCTCTGCGACGTTTGGCGCTCATGTCACAAACACTAAAGGGTTCACCTTCTTCTCTCCAGTTCACCACTCACACTCTCGTTTAGATTATTTATTAATCAGCAAATCTCTTCTAAAAGATGTTAAAAGCTCCAGCATTCATCCAATTGTTATCAGTGATCATGCACCAGTTTCTGTAAATATTGTCAGGGAAGCAGCAACACCTTCGGGTTCCACCTGGAGGTTTAATACATCTCTGTTAAAAGATCAAGAGTTTATTGAATTCTTTAAGAAAGAGTGGGCAACCTTCTTAGAATTTAACAATACTCCTGACATCTCACCATGTGTTCTCTGGGAAGCAGCAAAGGCAGTGATGAGAGGGAAGATCATTTCTTATTCAACTTATAAAAAACGTAAAGAGAAAGCAGAATTAATAGAATTGGAAAATAAAATAAAAATAATGGAGACAGCTTATGCTGCTTCTGCACAAGAACAGATTCTGGGAGATTTAAAAAAACTAAAGCTTCAGTTAAACGACATAATTAACAAACAAACACAATTCCAAATACAAAGACTTAGACTAGAAAGATTTGAAAACTCTAATAAATCTGGTAAATTTTTAGCTAATCAGCTTAAAATTAATAAAGAAAAATCAACAATAACATCTATTACTGATGAGTCAGGAAATGTCACTCATGACCCGATCAAAATTAATGAAACTTTTAAAGATTTTTATAAGAACTTATACACTTCAGAGATCAATCCATCAGAGCAAAGCATCAATTCATTTCTTAATAATGTAAACCTTCCCAGATTAAATGAAGATCAAATCACAGACTTAGACTCGCCGCTCTCATCATCTGAACTTCATGATGCTCTGCTGCTTATGCCGAACAACAAAGCTCCGGGGCCGGATGGCTTTCCCGCCGAGTTTTACAAAGAATTCTGGGAACAGCTAGCAGAAACTTTTTATAAAATGGTTACATTTATAAAGGAAAATCAGTTACTTCCACCAAACATGAATTCAGCAAATATAATCCTTCTTCTCAAACCAGAGAAAGATCCCACAACTCCTTCCAGCTATCGCCCCATCTCACTGATCAATGCAGACGTCAAAATTATCTGTAAAGCATTAGCACAGAGAGTAGAAAAAATCACTCCCCACATAATTCACCATGATCAAACTGGATTTATTAAAGGTAGACAATCAAGTGACAATGTCCGCAGACTTATTAACGTCATAGACATTGCCACTATTAAAAAACAGGAAATGAACATACTCTCGTTGGATGCTGAAAAAGCTTTCGACAGAGTCAACTGGAAGTTTCTCATCGCTGCTCTCCACAAGTTCGGATTTGGAGAATCATTCATTGATTGGATTAAAATATTATATCACAACCCAAATGCTTCAGTCAGAACGGACAAACAGACGTCCAGCAGGTTTTTTCTTGGAAGAGGAACCAGACAGGGTTGTCCACTCTCCCCCTCTCTCTTTGCAATATTCATCGAGCCTCTGGCTGCAGCAATAAGACAGAATGAGAACATTAAAGGAGTTAAAACAAAACATGGCAATCATAAAATTAGTCTCTACGCGGATGACATATTACTTTTTTTACATAAATCATGTTCTATAAGTGAAACGATAACAATTATTAACACATTCTCCTCCATTTCAGAATATTCAATTAATTGGAATAAATCAGTTTTATTATCACTAAACAGTAACGCTGAGCAATCACTCTCAATACCGGTCAAATCAGGCAATATCAAATATCTAGGTGTTCACTTCTCTCCCAAACTATCAGAACTGGTGCAGCTAAATTATACCCCGTTACTGAAAAACATTCAAGACGATCTAACTCGCTGGGTCAACCTGCCCCTGTCGCTTATGGGCAAAGTAGCCACAATTAAAATGAACATTTTGCCAAAAGTTAATTATCTATTCTCCATGATTCCCACACCTCCACTAAAATGGTTTAAAACATTAGACTCAGCTATAACCAGCTTTCTCTGGAAAAATAAACCAGCAAGAATCAGCCTTAAAACTCTAAAATCTGCAAAACGATGTGGAGGCTTAGAATTGCCAAACTTCAACAATTATTATAATGCTAACAGATTACAGTACATCTTAAAATGGTCAAGAAATAATCCAGAAAATAACTCATGGATGGACTTGGAACAGGAGTTATGTGGAAAGATCAAACTGTCAGATCTACCATTTATCAGCCAAACAATAAAAAAACATGATTCTTTTCAAAGTATTAACATAAGATCCACGTTAACAGCCTGGTGGGATTTTCTCAAAGTGTCCAAGTCCTCTGTCGTACCATGTAAAATGACACCCATCTGGAACAACCCAGACATCCTAATAAACAAAAAGATGTTACACTTCCCAGCTTGGCAAGCAGGGGGCGTAACACTACTAGAGCACCTAATTATTGATAGAAGATTTATAACACCCCAGGAACTACAAGATAAACATGGAATAAATCACTTCTTGGAATACCAGCAACTGAAATCTATAATTACTAAAAAAGTTAAATACAATGATAATGACTTAAAATTACCAGAACTAGTTATCTCTTTCTTTAAACTTTCAATGAATAAGATTTTCTCCAAAATATACAAACTCTTATGCAACCTAGATAATAATATTTCAATTCCAACAACCAAATGGGATGCAGACCTGAGTAGCAGCACAGATCAAAGCTTCTGGACAGAAATGTGTCTGAACACCTTTTAAACTGACTAAAAGCCCAAACTTACAACTAATCCAATTCAAAACTCTCCATAGAATTTATTATACTGGTCAGAGGATGTTCAAGATGGGTCTCAGAAGCTCAGACATATGTGAGCACTGCGATGGTAACTTACCTGACAGTTACATGCATGCACTGTGGTTCTGCACACCTGTCCAGGCTCTCTGGCAACAGGTTTGTGCGGATCTATCAGTCTGGCTTAATGTTTCTATCACTGCTTCACCGTCACTTTGTGTGCTTGGTGACATGAGTGCCATCGATATAGATGTATCCATGAAGTGATGGTAAGATTAAGTAAGGAGGATTAATGTATAATCTTCATAAATCTTTGTATAGCAAAAAAAACTATTTGTTAAATTGGAAAACAAGAAAAACATCAACGTTAATCAGTACAGGAATCTGCTTTTTGATCATATCAGTTTGGAAAAACATCAGCTAAAAGTTCAAGTAATTTGAAAAGAATTCAGTCTCTCTGGTCTCCCATAGCTGATTCATGATTTAGGGTGGGGGGAGTCGCTGCGCCTTGATTGTCTGCTGGGGCTGTCGGGTGGGTGGCCGGGCCTCCTGGTGCCTGGCTGGGACGTGGGGGGGCGCTGCTGGTTGGGGGTCCGGTCTGGCGTCTGGATGGGGGCGGGCGGGGGCGCCGGGTGGCCTCCTGGTCCCGGTGTAGGTGGTATGGGGTGCTCGGCTGGGTGGGGGTCTGGCGCGGCGGCGGGTGGGGTGGTCCGCCTGCTTGTGCTGGGGGGCTGGCGTGGGGCCCTTCCTGGGGGGGCCCGCCCCCGTCGGGGGGGCGGCTCGCCTACGCCTGGGGGCCGGGATCACTCCCTCTCTGGCTCTGGGGCGGGTTGGAGTAACCCCCTTGGGGCCGCCCTGGCTCCGGGCGGCGCCTGTCCTTGCGGCGGGGTCTTGGGGGTGGCGGGGGGGTGGGCGGTCTGGCCCCGTCTTGTGGGGGGGTGTCTGTGGGAGCGGGGTCCCATTAGATACGGGACCTGGGGGTCTGGCTTGTCGGGTTCTCCGCTGAGAAATCGGTGGGGGCCGCGGCCGGTCTGGCTGCCTAGGTCCCTTGGTGCCTGACCAGTACACCCACAGGGGAGGCTCTTGGGGGCGGGGACTCGGATTTGTCCCTGGGACTGGCTCCTTCTTGGCTCCTCCCTCCTTGTGGGGGTGGCGGGTGCTGCGCCTGGCGAGTCGGCTCTCGGGGGTGGGACGCCTGGGCTGGGGGAACTTGGCCCAACGCGGGGGGACAGGGGTCTGCCATCGGGGTCAGTCTGCCAACTGACCCCAACATATCCCCTTCCTCATACAAACATGCAATAGGGAGAAGGGGAGGGTGTCTGTATTGCGGTGCGCTGCGGGGGGTGGACTACCTGCCTGTGGCCCTCCTCCTGTGGCCGCTGCAAGGATTTGCCCCTCCCCTCGATTTTATTTGCACCTTAGACATTTAGGACCCTTGGTGGGGGGTGCTTGGACATCACTGCCAGCAAACAGTCGATGTCCTTTCAGTGCCCCTTCCGCCAATTTTAACCGCACCATAGACATGTAGGGCCGCTGGTGGAGGGTGACGGGGCATCTCTGCGAGAAATCAGGAGATGCCCTGTTAAGGCCTTCTCACCAATTTTAACCGCACCCCTTTAGTACACACACCTCTAACACCACAAACATACACTCTAACAAGCAAACACGCACGCATCACACAAGGAAGGTGGGACCTTCGACCTTCTGTCCCCTACCCCATCCCTGGCGGGGGTGCGGGGAACCTCGGCCTGGTGGTCTAGTCTCTTGGGTGCCGGTCTCCTGGGCCCGGCAGTCTCCTCCCCACGCCGGAGTGGGATCCCCGAGATTTAGCAGGGGATCAATCTACATCGGAGCCGGGGGGTGTCCAGGTCTCGGTGGTGCGGAATCCGGTCCCTGCTTTCGAGAACTAGTCCTCTCCTTAACTCCATCAGTGGGTGTGCCTGGTCGGGCCTTGTTTTGTACATCACTCCTTGGGGCCTCTGTTTCTCTTGGGTTCTCTTCTGCTCGGCGGGGGTGGGCGGCCTCTGCCCTGCTTCTCCGCTGGACCTTCGCGGTGGGGCAGGCGGTTGTCTGGAGTGTGGGGTGGGTTGCCCTTGGGGGGCCCTGGCTCGTACCTGGGGTGGGGCGGGGGGTCCTCTGCGCCACTGGGTGGTGGTGGGCTGCTCCTCGGGGGTTGGGGGGCTCTCCGGGGTGGGGTCCCGCGTTGGCCCTCCTGGCGGGGTGGGGGGGCTGCTCCTCTGGCTGGGCTGGGGCCTGCGCTCTCCGTGTTCCTGTGCCTTCCTGCTCTTGGGTGTGGGGGGCCTCTGCGGCGGTCCCGCGTGCCCCGGTCTGGGTGCTCGGCGGGATTGCCCGGCGGGCGGTCTCTCTCTCCGCGGCTCCACGGCGGGTGTTGGGGGATCTTGGCTGCAGCTGCTGCCCCGGCGGGGGGTCTTGGCGTGGGGATGGCCGGGCGCTCTCCCCCTGAGTACATTCCATCACCACCCACCTCAGTGAAACATAAACACTCACCTGAGCACTAACCGTTTGTGTGACAGAATGAAAGTCTTTATCTGAATGGGTTTGTATGATGGAGTGTGTGAGCTGCTGTTATAGCTGAATTGCGTACATGTGTAGTATATGTATAGTATATGTGAGTATGTTTAGTTTAAATGTAGAGACTATTTTGGCCAACAAGTGTGTGTGTAACTATTAGAGCGTGTGTGTAGACAGCCCCGCCCATTCTAGTTTATCACTTAGTCCTGGTTGTTTTATGATGTTGCTTCCCTCTGTTGCCATCTTATCTCCCCCCCCACCCCTCCCCCACCCTCTTCCCTTTTTCCGTCCGGTCCAACGACAAAGAAAATAAATAAATAAAATAAAACATAATCAATATAAATAAAGTTTAGCATTAAATACAACAGGAGTTTATACTCAATAAATCCCTGTTGTGACAGTAACATCTGCCCACACAAGAAGCTCTCAGCCCACATCTGTTGGCTCAGCTGTTGGACAGGACAAGTTAAAAAAAAAAAAAAAAAAAAAAAAAAAATTAAATTTAAATTAAAAATAAATGTTAATTTAAAGATTACCTTATAACCTGCTGATGAACTTGACAAATTAGAAGTTTTAATTTCGTACTAAATATTTCTCTCCAAATCTGTGACAAATTAACAACAACAGTCACAACAGTCTGTTTTTTTTAAAAAAAAAACTAGACATGAACTGAGGCAAAGAGCCCCGATGTAGAGAAAATATGATGAGGGGCTGATAGCTGCATATTTTTGGCGCATGCCACAACCCGTTACTGACGCCGGGTTCACACTGGACGCAGAACAGAGGCTGCCTATTCGGTGCCCATGTTAACCTATGGCGGCATTCACACCAGGCGCGGAGCAGTGCGGGCTCGCGCCATGCAGCGGATCCTTATGTCGTCTGCTCTATTTTGAGCGCGAGCCGCGAGTGTTCCGCATCAATTCTGGCAGGAAGTTACATAAAGATACAAGAGAAAATATTTATTAATTATTTTTAAAAGAAAGTGTGTATTCGCACGTAATTTTGGAAAACCGTGCGGCCAGTGCTAAAATTTGATTTTAGTCGCTCAGACCCAGAGGAAAGGGGTTAAGGTTAGGATTATGGTTACGGTTCCTGAGGTCGGCTGTCTCTGCAGCTCACAGCTCCACCAGGGGATGGGTCAAATGTGTGGAGAACACATTTAATACATTTAGGAGCGGGACAGTTAATGGGACTTTAACTCTAAGTTGAATTTTAAATACATGCGTTTTAAGTACGTTTTTTTACAATAAAACGCCGCCATTGACAAATGTGATCATGTTTTTGTATCTAAACAGACTGTAGACTGGTAAATAAATGTACAACCACAACAAGTACGTGCGTGCGCAAGCACAGACACACACAATTCTTACGCCAGGTTCACACTGGACGCGGAAGCACAGCGAAGCCGAGTGCGAGCGGCTCTGCGGTTTATAGACGATAATAGCTTTAGTTTATGAATTAACTTACACATGCAAGCGCTTGCGCACAGACACAAACAAAACAGGCAGAGACGCGCGCACACAGATCAATGCAGTGAGCCGGCTCTGTAGAGGGTGGGCGGGGGCTGGATTTTGGGTGTAAAACAGCAGCAGAGAGGAGTTCCTCTTAGCAGAAACACGAGGTAATATCTTTAGGTTATTAACTTATCACTCATGATGGCAAAAACAACAAAAGTTCCCGCTGAAGCGCCTGTGGACCGCCGCGGAAAAATGCGCGTCTGGGGCCCGTTTCAAGAAGCAGGTTTTGTTGGAACTCTGAGTTCGCGAACTCCAAATTCAGCAGAACTCTGAGTTTTCGGTTTCAGAAAGAGAGATAACTCAAACCCGTGAAAGTGGGCGAAACCAAGCCCGTTTCAGCGGGTAAGCTGGGTTAAGCTGAACTCAGAATCAATCACTGTGGCAACTGAGTCTGTGAACGAAACCTGGTCTGGAGCAGGTTTTCTTCAGGAAACTTAGAGTTCTCTGCGGTCTCCGCCCCTTTTTAAAGGGAAAGATGTTCAAATGTAAGTTCTTCATTAATATTTAGACAACATTCATATTAGAGACGTCACGTTTCCACCAGCAGAAACCCAAATGACATGTCCATTCATAGAGGATCATGTAGAGAGGAGGCTGGATTAATCCAGAGGAAATGTTATTTATGTCGGGAGAGGATTTGAGGACACGTGTCGATTGATGCAGTTTCCCCGATTCATTTTTATTTGAGCGACATTATAAATAGTGAGTTTTTCCAGGGATTTACTATTAAAAATAAAGAGTTTTATTTTAATCATTTGAAACCCTTCACAATGGAAATCATTAAATTTTAAACACCGGTAAATAATTTCAACTCTGCAAGACACATTAAGTATTAGCTCAGTTATCAGCAACACTGCCTCTGACCACGGCGTCTTAGGTTCGAATCCCGGCGCCGGCACATAGCTTATACGGAAAAAAAGTTTTTCATCGAATATTTTTTTTAAGTCTTGAGAATTACATTTAAGTAAAAGCTTATTTTAACATATCCCAGGCAGCTACAGTGTTTCGTTTTAGCGTGCGGTGATATCCGTGTGTGTATGTGGTGGTGGGGGTGGGGGGTAAGGAAAACGGTCATTCATGCGATTACGGAGATGACTGGTTAAATTATTAACAGATCAAGAACCATTCCTTACTTTACAAGTGACTACATAACCTTCCTGATATTATTATTTATTCGTTATTTGAAATGATTCAAATGTAGACGTATGCATTAACTCTGCAGATGTTTTCTCTCTGTTTTACCGCTGCAGCTGGGTTTCTTTTCCTGTGGAAAATGTTCTTGTAGTCTGCATATGCTTGGAGGAACTTATCAATTTCCGTCGCCGGAAGTCTCAGTTGTTTGTTCACGTTGCCATGGTGAATCGTGCTGTCTTTGCTCCATTGATCAGGGCTTTTAATGGTTGCGACGCTCGCACCTGATTCTGGTTCCAACAACTTCAAGTTGATTGAATCAAACATTTTCAGCTGTTCTGAAACCGAAAACTCTAAGTTCGGGAATTTTGAGTCCAGTGACTCTAAGTTCAGGTTTCAACTCTAAATTTGTTGAACCTGCTTCTTGAAACGGGCCCCTGGTCTATAAACCACAGAGCGGAGCGGAAGCCGCGCGCACTTGACTTCGCGGTGCTTCTGAGTCCAGTGTGAACCCGGCCTGACGCTTACTGCCACCAAGTGGTAGGAGGCTGTATTCAGTTCCCGCGGCCCTCACGGCCCTGAGGTTCAGAACTGATTTCTTTTCGCGGCAAACTAGAGGGCGCCCCATGGTTGGGAAACACTGGTCTTAACTATTCATCTCCAACAACTGCAGCCGTCTGCTGAAGTAAATACTACTTCGTCTGACTGTAAACAAAAACCAAAATGTTTAAAGATTTTCTTCACTGTTGCTTAAATATCTGAACTCCAAAGTAGAGCTCATCTCAAGGAATTTTTTTTTTCTTTTTTAACTTCTTACGTCCTGTCCAACAGCTGAGCAAACAGATGCGGACTGAGAGCCTCTTGTGTTGGGCAGATTTTACTGTCACAACAGGGGTTTATTGAGTATAAACCCCTGTTGTATTTCATGCTAAACTTTATTTATATATTGATTATGTTTGTTTTTGTTTTGTTGGACCAGACGGAAAAAAAAAGAGGGAGGATGTGGTGGTGGTGGTGGGGGGGTAATCTCTAGGAATTTTAATAAAAATTATTGACAAGAGTTTACTGAAAAGACTTTTAATGTCTAAAAATCCAAACATAAGCTTCCCCTTCTGTTAGCTAGTTATTTGAATAATTAAATGTTTCCATGATCAGAGGTGAAAGTCACTTTCATTCATTTCTTGGTTCAGATCATTAAAACAGAAGTTCCTCAGCATCTGCTTAGCATCTCCTGGACTCAGTTTGAGGTTCTACTGAACCAGATATTCCTGAAAACCACCAAGAGAACAAATTAAACTTCAGTTCAACTGGACTCATCTCACCCAGCTTCAAGGCAGAGCAGAAGCTTCACCTTCTTCTTGTTGAGTCTCATCTGGCAGCAGGACAGCGCTCCCAACACCACGTAGATGGCAGCTGCGATGAAACAGTTGTAGCCCACCTGGTTGTACAGATCATAGACGCGCTGCGGGGGGTTTGGGCTGTGGAGACACAAATGAATTTAACCTAAGAAAGCTGATGGAACTGCAGGAGACGAGTAGGAAGTTTTTCTGAGTCATTATTCAAAGTAATATGCAATTCCCAATTCAATTTGCAATTTACAATTCTATATTAAAATGACATTTCAGGACATGGTTTTCTTTAAATTTATTTTAAAGTAACTTAAAATCTATTGTATTGTAGCGTACCATGATGTTTTTGTTTCCAATTTTAAAGAAATGGAATAACAGCGCCCCCTGGTGTGATGCATTTTAATACCATCCTGCTTTCTCTGTGTCAAAACACCAAAGTTAGTAGCCCAAAGCTAAAAAGCTCATAAAAACCAAACAATTAAACATATTTAGAAAGTCTCTTTGGGAAGAGAAAAGATCCAGTGAGGAAACTGAAGAGCCTTCGACTTCAATAAAGCTGCTGTTTACAGACGAAATAAGGAGTCTTCCTCCACTTACAGATTTATGAAGACTGTTGCTCTCATAGCAGAAGCCGCTCAGTCTGATGTACAGCGACAAACTCTCAATGATTTAAAAAAAAAAAAAATTTAAATGTTTGACAGAAGCTTAAATAACTTATTTTCAAAATAAAAGAACTCTGTGCCAAACAGGATCATCTCAGTGCAGCTCTGGGCAGCTTGTAACTGATGTTATGAAGTACAAGACAATATATACAATATGACAGCTCATTAAAGATCAAACTTTCATATGAAATCTATTCATTCTGGAAGTAGCGTTGAGCAAACAAGACGTCTTCAGGTCAACAAGGATGTAGAATTCTACATAAGCTATCCTCTCTGTGCACCTCGGGTACAAATTAATACATTTAACTTCTCTAAATTTAATAAATGCTAATTAAGTAATCCTTAAAAATTGCTATTTTACTTTTCATTTCCTTTTTTGTTCTTTTTCCTCTCTTTGTCCTCAGCAGTCTTACACTGCTGAGTTTTGTTATTGTAGTTTGAGGTTGGTAGTCTTATTTGCGAGCTTTGTTTATTTGTTTTCTTTAGGTAGTTTTGGATCTGGGGAGCTGCTGACTCAGACGGTCAACATGGCTGAGTCAGCAGTCTCCATGACTTCTTTTATGTTTGGCCAAGGAGCCACAATGGAGAGATAAAAGAACCACATGTGGATCTGGAGCTGCAGGTTGAAGACTTCTGATCTTTATACATTATGCTTAAAAATGCTCCCTCATAATCTGAGGTGTAGCAGATGATATGAGTCCTGATGAACGTTTGACTGTTTGCATTTCATGTTGAATTTTGTCACAAGTGTGATGCCATGTAAGTGAAAATGGATTACACTAGGGAGAGCTGTTTTACAATTTCATTTTAATTCTGACTCAAACGCAACATGGCACATTATAATGCAATAAACTGGAAGTTACTTTAAAATGAATTTAAAGCAAGCCATCTACTGTGATATATCAATATTAGAATCAATTTCATAGTAAATTGCTAATGCACGTTCAAAATGAAATTTCATATTGAACCAAACTTGCAAAATGTATTGTCATTTTTATGATGGCATCAAAAACTCATGATAATTTTGATAATTTCAAATGTAATTGATTTTGTTTTTATTTAATGTTTTATTTTTACAATTTTCATATTGAACTGCTCATTTTAATATTGAATTCTAAATTGAAAAAAAGTATTTTTATATTCCAAGCCTGAATTGCCATTTTCAAAATGCATTTTTAAATTGCAGTTTTAATTGTCAATAAAGAATTGCATATTACGTTGATTTATGACTCCATGGCGAGAGTTTTTCATGACAATGATCAACAATGTAGCATCTTTCTCATCAGATGAACAAAGAACTTTCTGGTCACCCGATAACCCGGTGCCCCTTTTGTGTAAGTTTCAAAATGTGTAAAATCTTCATGTGCAACTTCAGGAAGTCTCCGCCCGGTTGACTGTTGGACCATTTCTGGCTGAAACAGGGGCGGCGAGCGCTCGGGTGATAACGCTGTGCACATTTTAAGGGACACATGTGAGTCGCAGATAGGGATTCTGGCAAGTCGTTCACTTGGGAAACAATGTAGATGGCGGTAAGTTTACCACATCTCAAGTTTCTGCAGAAACCCACCTTACAATACAGTGTGTCTTGTGTATGAGTTAAGTACAGATATAAACCCTCTAATTGAGACAGCGCCTTATAATACGTCAGGCCCTATAGCGCAGAAAATATAGAACTTAATTGATTTTTTTGAACATCTCAAATGTTTAAAATGTAACCTGCTTTTATAATTAATAGCTCTATTCTAATTTTCAGGTTTGAGTTGCAAGTTTTAACCAATTTGATGCAAAACAGCAGTAAATGTTGCAGTACCTCAAATAACCACTTGAGGCAGGTTACAAGGAGTGTCGTTTTAAGGGCACTCTCAATAGTATCACTTTTTGTTTACTGTTACGTCCTGCTACAACTGTTGCATCTTTTTTTACTTTCTGCTCACCTTACAGGTGTGGCCATTGTGTCTTCATTGGCATCTGCTGTCTTGATGTGTTGCTGGTTTGTTATGTTCTCTTTTACCCCTTTTGTCCTCAGGAATCTTAGACAACTGGGTTTTGTTATTTTAGTTTGGGGTTGGATCTTGGTAGACTTGATTTGCTGGTTTTGTTTATTTGTTTTCTTTTGGTAGTTGTGGTTAGGCAGCCCTTAGCAGGGAGCTGCTGACTCCGACTCCATGGGTCAGCAGTCTCCATGATTTATTTATGTTTGACCAAGGTTCCTACTACCTTTCGGTTTGTCTTTTTGAACCAGCACACTAATTTCATTTTTGTCTCATTTATTTAATAAATTGTGTTTTATTTTTATTGGTGTCCAGTTTTTGTTATTCGGGTTCACCCTCAGGGGACGTAACATTTACCATTCCATTCAACTTAAAATCGATATCAGTAAGACTTAATTAAATAACAGTAAAAACTTTCCTTCAGCTTGGTGGATTCTCTTTGTCTCTAAAATAGATCCCAAATATTGGGAGTAATGCATTTACATTAACACACTACTTTGGAATTGTTTTCTGACATTGATGATGGGTTTTAAAAACAGAAACCAGGTTAGACTTTCTTTCAGAGATTATAAACCCCCCAGCAGTCTTCACGCGAACACACAGGGACATGCAGACATTACGAGTGAGGCCTTACTCTGGATACAGATCGTCTCTGTGCAGGGGAATATCTTCTATCAGGGCTGCTGAGTGAGTAATGAAGAAGATACCCAGCAAACCCTAAAAAGGGACACAAAATCACCAAAAACAAGTTTACTTTAAATGAAAATCAAGTACAACTAAAAAAAAAACCAAAATGTTCATGAATGCAACAAAAAAAACATTATTAAATCATTGCAGGCTTTTCAGAGGTGCTTGCAAGTTACTAGGTCAAATTAAATTATATAAAGTCAAGTTTTTTTTTTTACATCAAGAAAATTACATATTTCTTCAAATTTGCACAGAAATTAAGGAGTTTGTTCCACTGTGATTTTGTCTTTTTTTTGGATAGTTAGTGTTATGAAAAATAAAAATATTGGGGGGATAAACAGGCGTGTGAGGCTATCATTGGAGTTAACCTCCAATCCTTAATAGATTTGGCTCCAATGATAGCCAAATCTGACTGAGATAAATCTCAGTCAGATTTACTACAAGAAATTAAAACAACTGAATCATACATCCAAAACATCAACACAGCGGTTGGACAGATATTCTTCAGACTGATGAAACAAAGCTTTTGAAAACAGTGCCTCCAAAAGAATCTGGGCCTGGACTTCTGGCTATTATTGATGGAAAACTAGATAATTCCAAGGAAAAATTTTCATTTAACCCTTGTGTTATCCTAGCTATGGTTCCATACGAAGTGGGATCATCTGGACCCCATAATTGAGCAAAAGGGCTAAGCACACATGAGCTCAGAAGCCAATCAGAAGTTCAATTAGGTAGCTGCTTTTACATGAACACAAGTAATCAGAATAAATATCTGATTAGAATAAAACCTGTCATGTAAACACAACATTCAGAATATTCTGGCCTGATCAGACTCATTTGGATCAAAATTTGCTTCCAATGGAAAACCGTGCAAACAATCATGTGAATTTGTGTTTCCAATAATATTGAGACTAAATAAAGGCTGATCTTACTCCCACATAATTACATGAAGCCAAGATGCAGATTGCTGCATTGCCCACATGGATTTTAAGTGTATACAAATCTAAACTTTACCTCCGGGTACATGTGGCCAAGAAAGAGAACACTGACAGATTTAGAAAATCATCTGCGAACAATCACTTAAAATATTATTAAAAATAACAAAAGCATGATCGTCTCACTCAAAGCCGCTATGTTTGTTCACAACAGAACTCGCTACCTCTTCTTCTATGGTTGTTTCTGGTATTTTAGATACTTCTGCGCGTGTCAAAATGATTTATTCCGATCAAACATGAAGCGTGTCTAAACGTTTGTTACAATCAGATCAAGTTTTTTAGGGTCTTTGTGCATAGTTAAATTCTTATCTGATCTTTGATCCAATAAAAGACATTTTTTCATATGCAACCGCAGCTAATGTGGGTATAAAAAAAGTGAAGGTTTATTACCACAAACACTTGAATCTGCTCTGAAGAGGCTTAGATTAGATTAGGCTTTTCAATAAAACTAAAAATTGTTCTTTTTTCCCCCTTAAAATTGATCTTAAATATTTGTGTCGGATACACTTAAAAACAGTATTAAAACTACTTAACTGTATTGGCAAAACTGCTCAATTCTTCCCACTTACAGCACTGAAATGTGAAGCAAAAATGAACATAATCTTAGGTAATAATCACAGGTAAAGCCTATAAAAACTTGGTCCTGTCATGCCTAAAGTGGGTTTGTCACGTGACATGTCACGATACTTCCAGTCTAGATGATCTCCAAAATCATTCAGTCCATCAGCAATAATTCAATTTAAATAAGTTTTTGAAATACTTCCAAAATACCCCAGCAATCAAATGACACCTGAATGACGTCACAGACCCCCCACCTACCCATCCGAAGAGAAACTCACCAGCATGATCACCCCCCACGTGCTCAAAACGATCCCGCACGCGGCCAGTTTGGGTCCACAGAACAGCACGCGCATCGTAGAGCAGATTTGAATTCAGTTAGAACACCGCGATGTGAGCTTCAATGACACTTCCACAGGTATAGTCAGGTGAGCGCACGCGCCCCTGAGGTCTCCAATGATTAACCTGAAACGGATCAGGTGGTTTGGAGTTGTCTGTAAGCAGTGCTCTGAGCTTTGATGGGGAAACTTCCGACTTTTTTTTTTAATTTTTTTATTGAAGAACTAGTATACAAACGAAACTTCCGACTTTCAACAGCAGCCTATTTTTTTTCTGATGTCATCACACTATGAGGAAGAACAGAAATTTGTCCTAATTCTGTCACGTGACCTGATTGCTGTATGTGAGCTCTGAAGCCTCATGCAGATCCTGTAATCACTTTATTGTGGTTCTCTGACTTCAATGGAAAAGCTGAATGATTTCAACAAAATATTTGGTTTTGTAGTTTTGGTTTATTTATTTTAAATTATCGTGACAGGGTCGACAAAGTGAATACTTACAAGTTATACTTGTTATTTATTCATCTCCGAAGGGATTTTGTAAATAGTTCAGATTATATATATATATATATATATAAAAAATGAAGTTGTAAATAACAGCAAATGCATGGACAAGGATGTTACTCTTAGGTCAGTATGCTGTCACTCATGTATCCAAATATTAACAAGGCATTAAAGTCTCAGTCTCAAGCTACTTTAATTGTTTATGACTCTCAAAGCTTATTATTTTTGTGTTTTTTTTCCCCCTCTGCTTTTACCTAAACTCAAATGAAACAATGTTTTTAAAGAATAGCAACCACATATATTGTTCTTCATTAAAATAGAATAAATGTTGAAGAAATGGTTCAGTACTAATATTGACGACAAGAACTGCAGTTACTCCTAACTTGGATAACAGAAATTGAATTTTAGCATTTGATATTTGTGGTTGACAATTCAATGTTTTACTTTTTTCTACATGAACGGAAAACTAATTGTTGCAGAGACTTTTAAAAAGTTTGATCTGAAAGTTGAATAAGAAACTTTCCATGATTTGGGGCTGCAGTCATGACCTGTTCTGACTTCTTCAAACCAACAGGTGTCACTATTGAGCTTAAGATCAACAGATGAAGTATCTGAAAGGCTGAGTTGACTTTGTCAGTAAAGTGACTTGCTCAGCTTCATTTGTAGAAAAACTGGCAGTAAAACCATAAAACTTATCAGCAGAGGCGAGACGAGTCAGCCTGACCAGACATGGAGTTAGTGCTTTCTTAAAACCTTCTTTACTGAGAAAAACACAAACTCAGCAGAAAATAACACAGGTTTTTAGCCTAGCAAATGTTATGGAGTTTTTTATTTGTGTTTGTTTAGTTTTAAAGTTGCTTTAAAATCTGTTGTAAAAGAAGGATCTCAGTAAACTGTGTTGCTGTCGGGTTAGGAGTATCCTGAAAAAGACTATTTGTCATCCAGTTATGAAGAAACTGAGCTCTTAAAGCTTCCAAAGAAAATTATGTTCATTTGAAGTGATGTGGTGATCTTGAAATATTGTTTTTATGTGACTAAATATGTGGAGTAGCACTGCTGAAAAAAGTACAACTGAGAGAAACAGTTTTTCAGCTACAGCCTCTTTTATTTCCAGTCGGCATAGAAATGTGACGCTCAGTTCTTCCGGGGCTGAACTTCCAGCAGAGTTGACCGGAGGCTAAGGCGATCTGGAGGGAAGTGTTGCAGTGAGACTGCCGGACAGGAGCAGCACGCATCACGCTGGCAGTCCAGAAAAGTCGTACCAGTAATGATGTGCTGCTTCAGCCCCACATCCTGAAGCAGTTCAAAGAAAACTAAAGTAAAAAAAAAAAAAAAAAAAACAGAACTGCACAAAAGCAAATACTCACAGGTGAAAACATTTATTTCTATCTTTAAAATCCCCCAAAGACGTTTCTTAAAAACAAACATTCCCAGTAGTGTTTTAATGATTATGAAGTTTTGAACCAAAATCCCACAACCTAAATGTCTTAAAAAGCCATTTTCATGTTGATCTGAAGCGTCTGTTTCCAAAATCTGTCAGTCCAGACCTACAAGTTTGTCCAACCTTTAGATTAGTTGGTTGTGTTATCTACTCTTGAACAAATCAGGTCGTGAGCAGCAGACCTTCATGGACATCAGAGCGTTCCGCTGCTGAAATTCTTCACCAGGTTCTCGCTGTTGCAAAGGTTGTTGGGGTGAAAGCTCCAGAGCTCACAGAGGCAGCACATTATGGTTTGTAAAGTTCACACCTACAAAACATGATGTGCTGCTAGAGCGCCCCCTGGACATGCAGGGCAATCATCATCATCATCAGCTACTGCTTTCAAGAAAAATGAGTTAATAAACCCGGAAGAAACGTTAAATTGATTGTGATGATGCATGTATGCAACTGTCCCTCGCTATTTCAAGATTCACCTCTCACAGTCTTGTAGTTTTCGCTAAATTCTTTTTATGAAATTTTGCTGTTTTTACGGCGCAGTGGCTCTGTAAGTTCTACGTCTTGATTGGCTGTTGACCTTGTCAATTAATCTCCTACTTCCTGACACAAGCTGGTATTTAAAGACACAGGGAAGCCCATAGTTGGGTAGCAGTGTGAAGGGTCTCGCCTAAGGTCGCACACTGGATGACGCTCTTTGAACATCTCGCCGCCAGTAGCACACCAGCCAACTGAGCCATCCAGCCGCTTACTTATTTCAGGAAAATAACATTTAAAAGTTTAAACACGAAAAAAGCAACTGATTTTCTTTAGAGTAGGATCAGAGAAGAACCTATGTTACATTGAATTAGATAAAAAGGTTTGACATTTTTCCTCTTTTGTTATCCTCAGATTATCTCTCTAAACTCTAGTTAGAAATATCAGGATCTTCAAACACATTTAAATAAAAGGACAAAGAGGTTTCTTTAGATTGAGTTTTTATTGATCTTTTGGGGTGATTTTTTTTTTTTTTTTTCACCTTTTGGCTTTTTAACATCATTCTGCAAAATTAAGTCATCAAAACACAGAATTGACCCCCTTGTTTCTGCCTCCTGCAAGCAACACTTAAAACTTTTCAGTAGATAAAAACAACTTTCTAATAACAATAAAAATAAATGTATTTGATGTAAAACCAGAATAAATAAAAACATTCTTCACTGCAGAGGACTTATGTGTTTATAAAATGTCTTGATTTGTGGGACTGCCCATTGATAAAAAAATTCTGGCAGGAAAAAAAAAAAAAAATCACATAGATGGGGCATTAAAATTAAGACTTCCATTTAAATTTGAAGTGTTTTATTTGGGAAAGTGGACTGTAGAACTGAAAAAAAACTGCAAACAAGAAGATGCTCAGAATTTTGTTAATTGCAGGGAAAAAAAGCAATTACTAAAAAACGGATGAAGGCTGATATTCCGAGTGCTAATGACTGGATGGACATTATCCAGGAAATATATGTAATGGAGAAGCTAACTTACTATCTCAGATTGGAATGGGAAAAGTTTAATTTTATTTGGAGAGAATGGAAGAAATACGTCAACACGTTGTTTTTTTTTATTTTTTTGTTTTGTTCCTCATTTTGAAATAATGGTGTGAGAATGTATTGATCGATAGAGCTTTCTTTTATGAAAGGTATTGGGGTAGATGGCGAGGAGCGTGAAGATAAACGATAACATGTGAAGAATGTTCTTTGGAGTACAGTCCTATGTGATATTATGTTTGTAATCAGGAATCTCAAGGTAGAAATTTCCACCCACCACTACTCCATGTACTGTTGAAACACCTGTTGAAAAATTCAATAAAAAAATGAATATTAAAAAAAAGTCTTGATTTGAATCCTCTCTTTGACAACAGGTTCAAAAGCTGTCAAACAAACAATAATATTTAAAAGACTGCACTTGTGATTAAACGGTTTGATTGCACCTTTAAGAGAAAAGATTTTTACCTTCAGATCTTTGTAATTCAGACTCTGAAACAGGAGAATTTGAGCGAGTCTGGATTTGTTCCGCTGATCCAGATTCCGCTCAGATTTCTTCTTTTCTTGGAGTGAGGTGAAGATGGATCTACGTGGTTCAACTGAAGACATCCCTCTTCCAGCAACAACTAGGACATTTGTGGGGAAATGGAGAATAACAGCCTAACAACATCAACACCCACATTTTCTGCTCTGGAAACAAGAGTCAATTAGGCCACATTTCCTCTGAAAGGCACCAAATTTATTAAAATACTGCTTAAAATGAATATATTTGCATTACTTAGTTACTCTTTCTTAGTCACTAATATGCATATTTTTCTTTTAATATGAAAAATTAGCATAGTTTGGTCTGCAATGTTAGACAAATAAACACTTTAGCTGTGAGAGATAGAAAGAAAAAGAAGAATCCAGAAAATCCCATCATTAAATTTATGTAATAATTTGACTTGATAATATTGCAGAAAATATGGATTTATGTCTTACACAGACCAGTTCCTTCTTTAAAGAGCTCTTCTATTCTCTACCTGTATTAACATCACCTGTTTGAAATCTGCATAAAATACGCCTGTCTATACCCTTAAACAGTCAGATTGCAAACTCTCCATCATAACCAAGATCGAAGAGCTGTCAAAGGACACCAGAGACAAGATTGTAGACCTAAACGAGACTGGGATGAACCAATTTACAATAAGCAAACCGCCTGGAGAGAAAAGATCAACTGTTAGATATAATAAAAGATCTCCAACACTCTCCCTTCACCTGGGCCTCCAGGCAAGATCTCATCTTCCATTAGCAAGCTCTTCTTAGTGGTCTTGACAATTTCAGATGTAAGTGCCTCTATTTGTATTTTATAGATTTATTTTATTTTAGGGATTTAGTTTGTAATTATGTTAAAAAGTTACGATTTTGAAGTTTTGAAAATGTAGTTTTATTTTTTCTGTTTTATCATTTTGTAATCTCAATCTGGGCCCCTGGAATCAGCCACTTTCCCCCCTTTTTCGGTGCGCAGGTGCTGGTGTCGCTTATAAATTAGGTGGTGGTGGCCGCCACCAAATTCTCTATGCAGGAAAAACCCTGTACTACTAATAATAATAGTTCAGAAAGCCTTTTTAAAAGACCCACTCCAATAAAAAATTGTGTTTTAAACATGGTCTGGAACGATGGAGGAAATATATAAAACAATTCAAGCTTATACCTGAATTTTCTGTTTTCAAATCGTTGTGAATCAGGACCAGATGAAAACATGCCATTGGAAAAAGCTCTCAGTTGTAATGTAGAAACTGAGATGAGCGGGACAAATTCTCCCCGCATCCACGAGCAAACAAATAAATCTATTATTTTCTTCGTTTTCCTCAACTGAGCTGGCATCTGGTTCAAAACTGTACAGGTGGATGGCCCCAATATTTCTCAGCATTTTATTTCACCCCTAATGTTACCTTGGGGTTGAGAGAGGCTGTAAGCTAACAGGAAAGAGTTATAGCCATTGACTGTATAAGGGAGAACCTTTACAGTATTTTTACAGTCAATGGTTATAGCAAAGGGATCATGACGAATAAGAGGAGGCTTACTTCCAGTACAACAACTACAATTCGGAGTGAAATTTCTGATGAACTACTGCCACTCTGCAGAAACTAGGTCCTAAAAACAACATATCTTTTCAAAAAATTGTGGATTAAAAATGGCATAATCATAATTAAAAGACGACTGAGAATGTTTTGAAAATAGATCAAAATTAGTGGAATGGGACTTTAAAAGGTGAAACAACCTTAATGAGAAATGGTAAACTAAGTCCAACAGAGGATTTTTTAAAAAACCTATTGTGTGACAAAAAACAAAATAAATAGATGTAATGTTTTTATGCTGAAAATGTTCTCAAATTTAAAAAAAAAAACCTAAGATTACAAACGTGCAGATAGTTCCTGAGATTACATCGCATTTCTGCGCACTATCAAAATGACGAGCTCAGACACAAACAGATTTCCTGTCGGTCCGTCTTACAAAACTAAGATTGACTGTACATGAGAACTGGACAGAGCGAGTGTGACGTCACCCATACAAACTGCCTTACTTCAAGCTCCAGCTAAATAAAACCAATTCATTTGCCGTTTTTCAGTGATACTGCACGACAGAGTTGGTCTGAGTTGTCGTTTCTATGGCAACTATTGTCACCAATCATGAGTAAGCTTGTTCAAAGTCCACACAACATCCAATGAAAGCGAGCTCGGATGAACGCCGCATGAATTCACTGAGGCATCTGATTGGTCAATTTCTAACTTCTGATAAAGAAAAAACAATTGTGAAAAATTTTGATTTTTAAGAACATGCCTTTAAAAAAAACATCAGAGCAAGAATTGTAATTCTGACAAATATAATGACTGAGTAACTGTTTGTTTCTCTATATAAGTTTATAGTATATTTTGGCTTCTTGGAGCCAGCAGTTTGGAACGTGAGGTGGCAGCGATTGCTCAGTCCAGTTCTCATATACAGTCAATAATCAATTATTTAGATATTATAATCGATTATTTTTCTTTCTTTTTACAAAAAAAAGTTAACATTAGTTTGTAAGTACAGAAAAGAATGAACGGGAAAAAGAAAAGAGGGCATCATGGGCGTTGTGTTGCGCAGGCAGCTTGGTAGGATGGGGTCTCCTTGGGAGGGGGGGGTTTCCCCGGTGGGAGTGTCCGACTCCTCACTGAGCGGAGCTGTCAAACTGTGCGCGCGCGCGCTGTTAACCTGAGCTTTCTGATTCAAAACGGAACACAGTGAGGGTTTGGCTCCGCGGTCCCGCTTTAGAGTCCACAGCCGCTAAAGCCGGAGGTCGCAGGTTTCCACGAACGCAGATTCACAAACCCGCCTCCTCCATACAAAGACTGCACAAACCCTGTACATTTTAACACGAAACGACACACACATCATTAAAAAAAAAAGACAGTATTACTTACCTCCCGTTTCAGAGAGTCCACGTTAACAGAAGGATTTAAACGGAGATTATGGGAAAGCACCGCTAAAAAAATAAAATAAAGCCCAACAGCGCTGTTTTTTTTAGCTTCGTTCTCTGTCGGCGGACGGGTTTGAATGTGGCGCCAACCGCCGCCTCCTGAGCTCCGCGCGCAGCCGTCACGCGCACACACAAAAAAAAATTTGAAAAACATCTAAACGCCCGAGTAGAGATTTTCCGTCTAAAGCAAAATGTTCTCCAGAACAATAGAAACCCATACATGTATTCAGTGTGGATCAGAGCAGCTCCTGTGATTTTTATTTAATTTTGCAAAAAAAGAAAATTCGATTCGGGGCTGCTCTTGAGCGCGGTGCATGACGGGAGTTTAGGCGAGGCGGTTGAGTTTTGAATTTCTTGAGGAAAAGGGAGGGGGTGGGGGCTCTCATAACCCTCTGTGGAAAAAAGTACCCACAACTCAACCCTTCATTTTAGGAGCTTAGTCACAATTCTGAAACCTTTTATTAAAAACAGCCATACTATAAACACATGATAACAAATTAAACAAAACTGAAAGGCACCTACTCTGAACATATTTAAGAAAAAGTTCTTGTAAAAAAGATTGGCCAAATAGCATGGAACAAAACTTGATAAATATTTACAGAACTTTGATCATCATAATTTTTCAGCATATTAAGACACCTCTGGGGTCTCAAATTATCACGTAAATTGCGACTAATTGATTTAATATTTTAATTTTAATTTTGTATTTTTTTTTTTTAATGTCGTATCAATTTATTTTTTAATTTGAAAAGTTCCTTAGTCAAGCCTGACAAGGTTTTCATTAATATAAATTAATAGGGGCAGCCCTCATTGGACAGTAAACTGTGGAATAAGGAGTATGTCAACATATGTGCAGTATTAATTAGAAGTTTGTTGTAAATATTTTTTTCATTGCTCACAAAAGTGTTGCTACCTTTGTATGTGTTAAATTGGAGCATTTTGGACATGATTTTTTGTGTGTGTTTTTTTATTGTTTGAGATTAAAAAAAATAACCCTTGGTGGTGTCAAGATAAAAGTTAGAAGTCTTTTATGATAAGAAAACTTCAGTAAGACACCTTTTTAACTGTACTCTATTCTTTTAATATGCCACAATATTACAAATGTAAATAAAATCATCTCAAAATGAGACTTTCACTAAGTATGTGGTATGTAATAATTAAAAAAAATTTAGTACAGCACATTTTTTCACACTTTCAACAAAAATATCTGCTATTTGACCTTGGGCCACGGACCTTCCCTCTGACTTGTCATCTCGCATCTCAGAGGGGAGAGGTTCCAGGCGGACCGCCTGTGCTCCTGTTCTTGGCCGTGGACGTTGTCTCTGGCTCGTCTTGGCTGTGGACCTCGCCCCCATCCGTCCCCCAGTTCTAGATGAACTCTATTCAAATATGTAGTTAAGTTAGATAATCTAGTTCTTCTCTGACAGTCCTGGAACATTGACTGTTCGTCCTGGGAGAGGATCCCTCCTTCTTGTTTACATCCCTGAGGTTTCTTCTTTTTTTTTTAGAGAATTTTTCCTCACCGAGAAGGAGGGTCTAAGGGCAGGGATAACCAGTTTATATTAGTCTGTTAGTATAGCAATAAGCTGTTGTTGATATTTTATGACTGAATTTCTGCTTTTGTACAATTATTGGTATAAAGCCCATGAGACATTTGTTTTGTGGGCTATATAAATAAAATTGAATTGAAGTATGCGGTTGGACTGCAAAAATTCAGTCTCCCCATGATTCGGTACAGTGGTATAACAAGTGGTTTTGCTCTCAACCGAAAATTCCTACGAAATTCATACTTTTGCTCGCACACAAGCGACTATCACCTTTGGCGATCACTTACTTTGTAAAATTCAAATGTGCAACCCACAGTATTAGACCAAGAAATCAAAGTATCCTTTTTATTTAAAAACAAAATCTCAATGACTCACATATTAAATGCTATTTACAACCGGCAAGTTGTTACAGTTTCTAGACACCATGCCCAACGCTCTTCTGGCTCACTGTTCAGAGTCCTGTGAGTGACGTCAGAAATGATGTCTGTGTTCAGGTGAACACTCACGCTTGAAGAAGACAATCTCTTAAGACTGAATTTTGCAGTGAATCTAAACAACCTGATAAAATGTATGGTACTTTGCTGGAGCTGATGAGCAAATTTAACAAAACACATTGCACATCTAGAGTAAGTTCATTTGCTAAATTTACCAAAGGTTTACAACATTCCAGTGTTTGTGTTCACTACTTTTTTTTGGCAGAATATGGAGGTTTAGTGATCACAACTGTAATGGTTGTAATGGACATAAATGGTAGATATTCTACACTTTTATAGCACCTTTTAGCCTTATCTAGGTTCCCCAAAGCACTAAATGGTGTTTTTTTTTTAATACTTTCCTGACTCTTTGACGTCTTCCTTCTTCTGTTTCCCTTTTACAGCCTTCCATTTTTGTTTGTTTTTGCTCTAGATTTTAGATCCAGTTGACTGGAACAGCCAACATATTTTGCTATGCTCTATCTGAATTATCTTCCTGAAGGAGTTTATTACCTGTTCCATTGTTTTAACTGACAGCTCCCCCATTAAGAAATGCATGCTGTCAATGCACCAACTGCAACAGACCTGTAAGATCTCTATCTTTTTATAACTCACTGATTAGCAGTCTAGACAGGTGGGAATACTTGTATTAACAATTTCAAAGGGATATTTCTCTTCATTATCTGAAAGTAGTTGACTTAGATTGAAATCTTTTTTTTTTCAGTCAAATATTTAAATGTGTATTTTTTTTTCTTTTTTAAAAAGTTAAATATTTGTATATGTTGTTGTGCTTTGGGAAAACTGTCCCAGCTATTATCCAGTTAAGTTTAGGTGCAACGGCATAGGATAATTTAACCCCCCCAAAAAAAAAAAAAAAGTTAAAAAAAACCAAAAATCTCAGTTCTATTTCACATTTTTCCGCTACATTTACACCAAGCTCGGAAAGGCACATAAACACAACCACTTTCAATGAGAAAGTTTATGTAAAAAAGAGTAAATACGCATTTTGGTCTTAAAATTCTCACGTTAACTCATCACTATGCTAGTTTTTGACCTCCACTTACAAAATCCTCAGCCACTGACAACAAAAGTTGAAAACCAACTAAACTTGGACCAATCAGGGATAGTGTTCTTTTTAAAACACACAAGTGCCAATCATTCGAAAACGGATTGTGAAGGAGAAATTAGTAAATGCGGTTTGTGTCTGGCCAGAATTCTATGACACCATTTATCAGATTAGAGCTGTGAAAGAAAAAGCCTGAAGCAAGGTTTCCCAGATTTGCACCACTTTGATATTTAACACCAACAAGCCTCTTCAAACTGTGAGTATCAGTAAATAATAAGTAGCAACAGTCCAGTGTCAACACTCTCAACACTATATGCTAAAAGCACCTTCTTGAATGTGGATCACATGTCCGGTGTGTGTGTAGCATATAGACTTTCCTGGATACAACGTCTTTCACAAAAACAAATTTGGCTGTGTGTTCAGACTCCAAAAAGGAAGATGTACCTCACTTCCAGGTAAGCTGGGTTCTTGTGTCACTTTTTCTATGTGCTACTCATCAATTAATCGTTTGCTTTAAACCAATTGCTAAATTCCTCGCCTTTTTTTCTCATCCAATCACAATCATAATCCTGCTTTTGAATTCATGGACGTTTATCTCTACATTCTAGACCAGGGAGCGCAAACTGGTGGCCATTTGCAGCCACCAAGTCAATATTTTGCATCCCCCGCTTCAGTATGAAAGTTCAATGTTGGTGCAGCCTGAAGCTGATGAACCAACCAATCATTGTAGGATACATGACAACCCCCTCCCTAAATCATATTAATGAGTTCCTTACTTTTTAGAAAATTATGATTTTCATGTAATTTTCTCAACACGTGCAGCCACGACTGTATGAGATTCCATTTGTGCCAAAAATATATCTTTGATTCCATTGTCTATGTCTACTGATCAAGTTAATTGAGCATTTGTTCATATGAGCTACTGAATCATATTTTCTACATGTTTACACTTCTTTGATAATAGCTTAGTACTTGCTTTTTGATGTTTTATCTTGCTTTATGTTCAAAACTTTGCATTTGCTATTATCGTTGGATCTGGTCATCAGCAACAGTTGCTAGCATTGTTAGCTCATGTCGTTCCACAGGATAAGCAGAAGATATTGATTAATAGTACATAGACATGAATAAGTGTTCAATAAACGTGTCAGTAGACATAGACAGAGGATGCAAAAACGTATTTTTTGGCACAAATGGAACCTCATATAATCCAGTCTCTGCATTCAGTGGCGTCAAGGCAAATTGAGTTTGAGACTCCTTTTCTAGACCGTGCATTTGCTCGTTCAACTACGGTGAACGAACATTCTTGTTGTACTTGAACGCATCCCTCACGGATGAATTTGTGAGACGTGAAAAGAGTCTCACGGTAGATTTGTGCGTAACTTCGGCTGTGTCGTGCCTAAGAGGTGATCTGTGCGTATTTTTACAAGACTTTTGTGTGTAATTAGTTTTAGGATGTTGTAATTTTAATTTGTGCATGTGTAAATTGCCTTTTGAATTTTTTAAATTTTTGTAATTTTTTTGCTTTTGCAAAAAATGTATTATACAAGTTACAAATCAAGAATTATGCATGCACCAATCATATATACGCACGCACAGATCCTAATTTTTTACGCAGAAATCAAGAATTATGCACGCACAAATCAGAGTGAGTCTATTTTCTCTCCACAGCTGTCCCTCCCTCCAATGTGCAGTCTACTGTACATAGAGACTAGAGGACCAAAAATGTCCTCTGTGAATGTTGGATTACATAGATTGAAACAATGTGTGCTTTGCAGAGAAAACTGGTGCCGCTTCACTTCTATATTCTGCAGTGAAGACAGGATCATAGTCCATCTCGGAACGGGTTCATTTCTGTGTTTTTCTTAATAAAAACTGAATTTCCGTTTTCAGCCACGATGACTGAAGCGATTGATTCCTCCAGAGCAAACTGTGTTGCTGCTTAACATTTCGTAACTTTGCATTCATACTGTAAATACATTTCAGTGCATTACCACCTTAACCATAGTAACATATAATGCTCCTTTCATACTCTGCAAGAAAGTTGATATTTCTTCTTACATTCACAACTTCGACAACAAAAGGAAACTTCCTACTGGCCAGTAAGATTTACAATTCACATATGCTGTAAGTACATTACGCCTTTATTGATCCCTTGGGACACTGTATGCGCCCTATGCATTTCAGTACAAATTGTATTTTTGCTGTAACAGTACGGCAAAAAGTACAGTGACACCAGGGAGGCAATAAGGAAATACTTCAAAAGAAAAGAAAAACCACAAATAGTTTGAGGGAGGAAGGAAGGAAATTTATTTGAGCTATTTCAACTTAGAGAAAAAGGGTAAATGAGTAGAGACAATCATCCAATCAGGTCTGATTGGGAAGTCCAACGTTCCCACCCATTTTTTATTTTCATTCTGCATTTACTAACACAGACCTCAAACGTTTGACCAATATCAAAATAATGAATCAAAATAAGGTTCAGATGTGTAACTGAAATAACTTCAATATCAAGGCTGAGAAGAAATAAATGAACTCTTGCAACCACGCACAAGAAAAAGTCACTTCAGACTCACATGAAGGTTGAACGTTCCTCCAGGTGATCCTTTTTCAGCTTTCAATGATTTAAAACAGTTCTCAAATTCTGTATGGGGTTCTATTTATGCCAAAAATGGGTTTTTGCATCCACTGTCTATATCTTTGTTCCATTGTCTATGTCTACTGAACAAGTTTATTGAACATCTGTTCATGTCTTCTGCGTGTCCTGTGAAATGAGAGGAGCTAACGACGCTAGCAACTGTTGCTAAGGACTTTCGCAAATGCAACGTTTTAAGCATAAAGCAAGCTGAAAGATCGCAAAGCAAATACAAAGCTATCATCAAAGAAGCGTGAACATGCAGAAGATATTGCTAATAGACATTGAACTTTCATATTACAGTGGGGGTTGCTAAATATTGACTTGGGGGCCGCAAATGGCCCGCGAGCTGCCAGTTTGAGACCCTTGGTTGAAAACAAAGCCATATTTTCAAAAGAACTAAACCTAGCAGGGGTTTTTTCTGTTGTATTTGCTTGATTTTCCACTAAATATGGGGCCTATTTGGTTTACCTTGTGTACTTGTTGACATTTCGGGAAACAAAATTTTACACTTTGAAGTACATTAGTTCTGCATCTTTTACATGCCATACATTTTTTACACATTTTTTTTAAATTAAAAGCTACATGTCAGAAAGAGAATTTCTGCATCAGGTATAAGGGACTGTGTGGAAGGGAAAGTAATACACAAATATATGGACAAAGGTTAAATAAACTGTTCAGCTTTATCAACACAAACACACAAAAAGTCTTGTAGAATGGCTGTATGAAGAGTTAACCGAGTTCCATCATGAAGTTGTTTTGCAGACAAGCTTCATCTTTCTGTTATATTTTATCTCTATCTGTCCTCCATCACATATTTGATTTTTGCTGTGTTTGTGTATATTGGACTGTGACATGGTTTACTCTCCTCTTTGTTGTTTGGGTTCTTTGCTCCTCCTTCTTCGAGGGGCTCTGCTTTGTCCATGATTCTTAGAGGCAAAAGCAACCCCTCCTGTTGTTGACTTGTGGTGTTTGCCGCCTGGCAGCAGTGATTTCCCATCTTGTCTTTGGTCAGAAAATAAAGTAGAGCATTGAGCCAGGCGTTGAAGGAAGCTAAAGGCCTTGTGATCTTGTAGCAAATTGACACAGTTGTCATGGTGTGACATGGGACCCTCCTAGATACTTTTAGAAGTAGAACGATGGTTCTAGTGACGTGGAAGGGGAAAAAACACAGAGCAAACAGCAGGGTGATGGTAATGATGGTCCTGATAGATTTCCGCCTGCGATTGGCATAAGGAGAATGAGCACCAAGGAAAACAGAAATCCCATCCTCTCTCCCTACTGCCCTCAATAATCCATTACTTCGATGTCCAACTTTTGCCGAGCTCATTCTACCTCTTCTCTCCACTCCTTCTTGGGCTCCAGCTCTTGGACCTCGGCGTGATGACGGCTGAGAGTGGAGAGTCCTAAATATTGTCAGAACCACATGTGAGTAGCACCATGCAATTATGGAAAAAGGTATAAAAAAGCCAAGCAAATGCAGGATAATTCCATAGGGTACATAAACTGGAAACTCCTTATCTATGGCATCGTCCCAACAGTTCTGGTATTGCTCAACGACTACGCCTAAGGTATCACAGCTGGAGTTACTACTCACCAATGATATGTTTGAGTTTGATTTGTTAGCACTTGCACTTGTGTTGCTTCCAAGTCCTGCTAACCTTGTCACACAACCGGTCTGAGCAAACCGGAAGATGGGGCAGGTCAGAGCAAATACCACAATCCAAACCAGGACACAAGTGTACTTGACAGTTTTCTTGGTCTCCAGGGAGATCACTTTCATTGGGTGGCAAATCCCCAGGTATCTGTGCACAGAAATGCAAGTGAGGAAGAAGATGGAGCAGTAGAGATTGAAGTAGAAGAGAAAGCGGACCAGACGGCACATGAAGTCCCCAAAAATCCACTGGTCTCGCATGATATAACTGGCTATGAGGAATGGCAGAGATAGGCCGTACATGAAGTCCGTGGAGGCCAGGTTGACCATGTATATCAGAGAGGTGTTCCAGCGCTTGGTCCGGAAGGAACGATAGAGGACCACAGAGTTAAGCGTGATACTGAAGATGAATGTGAAAGAGTAACAAATAGGGAGGAAGATATACTTGTAGGACTCATCGATGCTGCAAGATGAGGTTGATTGGGTTGGGGAGTCAGTGGGATAGAGGGAATTGAAGACATCTTGAATTACGGCCACACTGATGTTTGGAGAATCTCCACCTCTGGATGACATTTTGTGGAATTAAATTGTTCTTAGTTGAGGATCAGAATTCAGCTGTCATGCATATCCTAGTAAAGCCAGTATAGTCTTTCTCTTTCATTCTTGGATCCCGTTGATGTCTTGGATAGTGATGCCTCTATTCCTGGATGAATCGTAACCTGGAAATAAAAAACACATAGAGCAGTTAGTTGGTGCTGACCTCAGAGACGTTCATTCATGGCCATTATTTAAATGAGGGACAGGCTGTTCTCCCACTGGAAAGTAAAGTAATTCGATTCCTGCTTCCTCTCCATGTATTCTCCTCATGCCCTTCACCAGGACACCTGTCTCTGATACGCACACTGGTGCGTGACTCGTTCTGGGATGTAATGAGTGTTTGTATGCAATACAATTTGCAGTGTGAGAGAACAACTTATTCGTGTAATCAGATGTTAAAGTAGAGTAACCTGGTTTTCTCATCTCAGCACGTCTCCCTGACAGATGAGTGACCCATCAGACTGAGGCCTGACTCTCCTGAGCACACCTGGGCACCACCACTGGAGGGATGAATGTGATTGACTTCAATGGAAAGACCCAGGACTTTTCGGCCCTTCCCCCTCTCCTTTGACTGCTGTCTGCCATCTTTGCACAATATGTTTGACCTCCTGTTTCAGGCTGCTGATTCATAAGGCTTGTTTGCCTTCCTGTGTACAAGAGTCCTCTGCTGATTCAGCCCCTTCTCACCCCATTAACCCAGCAATAAGTAACCACTCTACCCCAAAGGTCTCTCTTCATGTCCCTCTGTACACCGGCCTCGCTTCGACTGTAACTCATCGCAGTCGAACTCAAATTCTGACTGACGGGGAGCATCAAAACAGCCTAGAGGTTGACCTGCAGCTGCAGGCCTGCATATTAAGATGAAGGCGCATGCTGTTGCTGTGTGTTTATGTTGGTGTTAGGTGAGCCGTCAGCAGATTCCCTGAAGCTACAGCTAATGCTGCTCTGACGGCAGATCCGACTGTGACAGAGCGTCAGGAAATGCTCTCCTTGTTTTCGGTGACCATCCCCACAACAGATACCACAGATTTAGAATTGGCAGTAAACACCAAGTTTACGTAACAAGTAGATCCCATGGAAGCTGCAGGTGTCCAGTCTTGATTGGAAGTTTGGAGTTTTGTCTATCACTACAGTAAAGAATAGACGTCTAATAATGTCTAAAGAAACATTGCTTGTCCAGTGTGAATAATGAGCATCTTGTTTGTAAAAAATATTAAGAGTCAGTCTCACAATAATGTACATGCTGCGCTTCTCTAAATCTTATATCCACATAATTCTGACATAGATGTACAAAGTGGATATTTAAACAAATAAATGTTAGTAATATACATGTTATGCCTTAGTCACAACTGCTGCTGTAGGGGGAAATGGGCTGTCTGCGGGCAAAAAAATGGGCAACCCTGTACAGCACGTGTCAAGGCCCGGGGGCCGAATCAGGCCCTCCATGTAATCATACCCAGTCCTCCAGACTGTTTTATTTTATTATTATCAATGGCCTGATGTTATTTTGCGCTCATTTCTAACTTGTGTAATTTTGACAAAATGTATTTTATGGAGAGTAAAATATTGAAAGTTATTTCAGGATTTATTCTGGAATAATATTCCTTTCTTTTAGTTATTCGTAATTATGCTAAAAGTTACGGTTTTAAAGTTTTTAAAATTGGCATACGTCTAGTATTTTGGACTATTTTGATGTTTACTGAAATTCTTTTAGGCTATTCTGGACATTAATATTTTAGCTACATTGGTTAATTTAGGCTTTTTTATAACTTTTTTTTAGGCTGGTTTGGAGTTTGGCCAATATTTACATGCCAGCTGGTTTGGATAATTAAGACTTTTTTCTGTTTTTTTAGGATAATTTTAAGTTTTGCAAAATTTTCAACTACATGTTAGCTTTTCTGGCTAACCAAAGTTTCTTTTAGTTTTTTAGGCTAATTTGGCATAGCTAATATATAATAGCTAATATTTTAGCTGGCTATAAGCGTCAGTGTTTTCAGCTATTAGCTGCAGTAATTTAAGCTATCAGCATTTTAGCTTTCAATTTCAGCATCTTCCGCTTTTAGCACTAGCATCTTTAATAGCCAAATTCAACTTAAAGCATTCACACTAGCATCATCACAGGTAATGCTATATATTTAGTTCATGAATATGTTAAAAGGTTACAGTTTTAAAGTTTTAAAATTTAGTTTCAGTGCTTAATAAATGTTTATCCTGTTCGTCCCGCGACCTAAAGTGTGTTTTGGCCCCTTGTGCGATTAAGTTTGACTCCCTTGCTCTAAAATAATACAACTTTTTATATATTATAAAATATTTTTATATGCATGTTTAAAAACATTAAAACTGAGTCAATTTAGATCCTCTTTGTTTGTCTGTATGCATGCATGCAGGGTACTCAGGTGACCCGCACAAAACTTTAGTGTCATATTCAGCGTTCCTGTACAGAGAAATTATTCATGCATATCTTTTTCTATGGGCATGCTGCAAGTGGGATGTCGTGGTGTACATACAACTCGTAAACGTGAAATAGGTCACAATTTTCTGGATTATTTCGTTTTGGTAACCCCTTTGAAACCTTTTAGCGTCCTGCTAGCGCTGATTAAGGGTAACTAGGACTCCTTAACTTTATTTCCACTGACCGGTCTAGTCTGGTAGTTGGAGCATTACCATTGTAAAACGGACCCATTAAATAGTACCGAACTGTACCTCTTAAGGGCCCCCCATCAGTTTCAGTGTCAGTTTTCTTTCTTAACACCATTTAGAAGAGTTTGAAGAGATTCAAAGGGTTTATTGTCATATGCACAGTGAGGAAACGGGTTTCCCTGTACAATTAAATTCTTACTTTGCAGCTCACTCTGAATGCCATAGATAGAAAGAACATTACAAACACGCATAATAGACAACAAACGAACAACCAAGAACAAGTGCAACAGAATATAGTGTTCAAAATAAGGTTGGGGAAAAGTTAAAAGAAAACTTAAAACCCTCTTTACTAACTTAAATTAAATTTACTGCAACTTTCCAACAAACTTTGAGAAAACGAGGGCAAAAAACAGACAAACAAAAAGCGTATGAACAAGAGAATACACATGTACATAAATACCCACACATAGTAGATACATATGTATACGTGCTAATACGTATGTACACTTACTTAAATATATGCACAAATATTTGTACATACACGATTATCAATGATTTATTTATGCCTATATAATCATTAAAGGTTGTTGATCTGTATTGGAGTTTAAATTGCCTTAAGTTGGGATCTGTTGTAGGTCCATAGAAAAATGGAATGGTTGGGGCGGAGCCGCTGTAGCTACTTACTGATTGGCTGAAAGTGGTGACGACATTAGAAAGCACCAATATAGAGCTAAGATGGCAAATTCTGTTTTCCTCTTTTCTTCTAGGATGCCCAGAATCTTCTTTCAAACAGCATTAAATTCCTGTTATACGCGACTTACAAAAAGTAAAGCAAGAAGAAGTCGAGTTGATGGATGACCTCATTGTTGATTTTCTAGTCATTGCACAGTAATGACACACCAGCGGACTACACCATGCATGCGCCATGAAAACAAACCGCTCAGTGGAAGCGAGGCTTAATTGAGTGGAAACACTGGCCAGTAATAACTGGACCATACCACTCCTTACTGTACCACACATACGGTAGAGAGTGGTCCAGTCCAAATACTGGACCAGACCACTCAGTGGAATTGAGGCTTTATACCTCCCAAATGCCTCGCTTCTACCAATATTTGAAAGCGTTTCCATTATAAAATGGACCCATTAAGCTGGACTGAACCAAACCGTTTTTGGATCCCAGGTGGTTGTAGGTCCATAGAAAAATGGAAACTCATTGATTGGCATCACAACAAAAGAATACTTCAAGAAAGCAGTTGTATTCCTATTCTCCACCCGCAACAACATTAAATGCTTTCTATACAAAATACCAAAAGTCAAGGAGAAAAAAAATGAGCTTCTGGATGACCTCATTTGTTGTTGTTGCTGAATTGTCTGTTCCCTTCTGAACCTGCTTGGTGAAAACGAGGCTACCAATTAAATACCCCCCACACCATTACACCACTAGCACCAGCCTGAACCGTTGACACAAGGCAGGATGGAAGTTTTTCCAGGAATTTAATGAAACCCATACCATCATTCTTCTATTGCTGTGCTTCATAGCTGATGGAAGGATTCTCTTTAGAGTAGTGTGTGTACATGTCTGAGTGTCGTCCAGATCAGCAAATGTGCTTTCTGATGAAAAAAACATCTTCAGTCAAGATGGACTTTTCCTCTCCTTTCAACTTTCCTCTTTGCTGTTGGCTCTTTCTTACTCTGGGAGAATGTGAGAGCTGACATTGGGAGGAAAGCTGGCCACATCAGGACACGTGAGAGATCCACAAACACTGTGGGTGAATGTGGAACAGTCCTGACCTGCAGCGTTGAAGCAGTCTTGAGGATGCTGGACTCCATGAGTTCTGAGACCTGCACCTGACTGAAAACTTCCTCCCTCAACATTCTCAGAAACCTCCAGTTTGAGCTGTTCTGACCGCGACAGAAACAGATTGTTGACCTGCAGCTCATCCACGAAGAACAAGACAAACAAATCAGCCTGGTGGTTTTTCTCGGCTGGTGTTTGCTTTACGAACGGTTACGGAGGTATTTCCAGAACTGACTCATAAATGCCTGCATCACTCCAGACGTCTGCTAGACAAAGCCTTTACCTCTTCCAGCCGTGCTTTTCCCTCCATGTGGCTCGCCGTCCACCTGCCGCCCGCGAGGATCAGATCCAGCAGCCGTGCGACCCGTGGAGCCGATCAATCCCACCGCTTCAGTGGTCACCTCCTTCTGCTGCCTCTCTGAGCAGACAGGACGGTTTCTATGGCGATGCAGTCCCTCCCTCTGTCCCCGGTTGCTCGTCGTCTCTCCATCTTCCGCTCCTCACCCCTCCGAGTCGCCCTCACCTGCTGAGGGAGGTCCGTCTCCGGCTAAAAACAGATACTGATGAATAATCTCAACATGGCCGTTTGATGCACTTCACTGACTGAGTCTACTCTAAAGAAACACCTTGACATGACAGCATGGATCCATCCTGCCTTGTATCAACAGGTCAGGCTCCTGGTGGTGGTAGTGTCATGGTGTGGGGGGCATTTTAGCCTAGTTTCCATTGAGCGTTGAACCACCTTCTGAAGGGGTTTAGCGCAAAAAATGGATGAATGAATGAATCCACTTCTATTCCTACAATCCAACCAATCAATGTGCTGTAGACGGATTGATCTGTTTACATAGAAGGTTTATATAATGGATAAAGGATCTAAAGGCAACAGTTTTATTTAGTCTATTTAGTTTAGCAATTAGCTCTTGTTTATCATTTATTTATAATCGACCTTCTGCTTCTGTAAAATTACCGGTATGAAGCCCAATGACACCATTTTTTTTTTTTGGGGCAATATAATTTAGGCCTTGGAGTTTGACTCCTCTGTTGTAAACAGAGAGCTCTCAGAGAGAGCACGGTGAGTGGGGTTGTTCCACATCAAAAGCCCCGGCCGCAACTCAGAGGTGAATTTCAGCCCCTCTGCAGAAACTATGTCCTAGAAAACAGTGCAGGCTTTTGATTATGGCTAAAAGTTACAATCATAATAAAAGACGACTGCTTTAAAAATAGATCAAAAGATGATCAGAGTGGATCTTAAAAACTGTTTTTTCTGGAAATTGTTCCAAAAACGTTCCGTCTTTAAATCATTTTTTTCTTCGGTGTAATCTGATTACTACTCCATGTTTTCAGATCATAATAAATAAAGTAGCAGCATTTGTGTTAAAGTAAGACAGCAAAGAAGCAGTTCAGGAGCGCCCCCTCATGGGGCAGAAGAGTACTGTCCGCCTCTCCTTTGTGTTTTAGGCACCATCATCAACACTGCGGAAGAAATGACCTGAAACAAATCCGTCTGCATTCTGTCAACACACTGAAAAGCATCAGAGTCTGCACCACTCATAAACCTGCTTTGTTAGATTGGAAAATGCATCAATTCATAAGTATAATTAGATTATACAAGAAAAAAACATTTCTGTCGCTCATTAGTGGACAGATAACTTATTATGGTATTTGGTAGTATTTGTGTTGTATTTTTGGAGGCCTCTAAGTGGATTTATCCAATAGTTTTAGTCAAAAAAAAAAAAATATCAGGAAATGAGCAAACGCAGACGGTGCAAAGTCAAAGAGGAATTCATCGTAAAGTGGAGCTCAGCCATCCTGAAACGGAGTTGGATCCAGTCCAGCGGGATGAGAAGGAAGTGACCGGCACACTGAATGGGACGTGTCACTCGAGCGTGGCGGGAACACACCGCAGAAATCACGAGTCACGCGCTAAGGATGCCGCCCCTCCACGCTCCTCTCAGGATAAATGAACAACTGCATCCGGAGAACTTTGGGACAGACGTGTGACCGTCTTCATGGAACATTCTGGTTTTTTATGCCTCGCTGATACTTTTTCTTCTTCTCTTATTAGAAGATTATATTAAAAAACACAGTAGACTTTCAAGTCTCAAAATGCTAATTGACATAAAAGAATGAAAAAAAAAAAATTAAACCAATAATAAAGACTTCTCCCTGTGATCTGTAGACATAAAATCTTAAGTTCATGTTGTGTCATCCCCGTGGAAATCCTGATTCATTTTTCCCAAGTGATGCATAGAGGGAAATCCTTATATTTAAACTAAATTCATTATTGTCAATTTTTTTTTTTTTGAGTATTTTAATCATTTAAATACATTTAAAACAGTAATATTTTGAATAATCAAAGTAAAGGCCCGGGGGCCGGATCCGGCCCTCCAGATCATTTTATTTTATTGTCATTAATGACTCTATGTTATATTACATTTATTTCAAACTTGTATAATTTTGAGAGTAAAATAATTAAAGTTATTTAAGGTTTATTTATTCTGGAATAATATTCCTGCCCTTTTTATTATTCATAATTATGTTAAAACGTTATAGTGTTTAATTTTTAAAAATGGCAATTTTTCTAGATTTATTGACTATTTTCGAATTTGCTAAGATTTTTTAGGCTATTTTGGAGCTTAGCTAGTATTTCAGCTACATGCTAACTGTTTTAGCTAATTCAGGCTTTTAAAGTTTTATTTTTTTTTAATAGTGCTTTAGGCTGTTTTGGAGTTTGGCTAATATTTGACTGTTTTGGCTAACCCAAGTTTTTTTTTTTTTTTTTTTTTAAGTTTTTTACGCTAATTTGGCTCTTAGCTAATATTTTAGCTAGCTATCAGCTTCAGCGTTTTTAGCTATCAATTTCAGCATCTTCAGGCTCTTGCAGACCCCTGACTTAAACGAAGCAAAAACATCTTGGATTTCATATATTTTTAACTAGTATTGAGGAGAATTTTTGCCTTACTGGCAGTTTTAGAGCGGAGGGAGTTTGCGGGAACAGCATGGACGTACTTTGAGCTAACAGTTGTATCAATAAAGTTTGATTTGAACGCATTAGTGCCCAGTGTAGTGTGAAGTAAACCCTCCCTTTCAAATAAACAAGAACAGCTGATGCTGAGGAAAGTTTCCCATCAACAGGAAACACGTCTGCACAAACGCACGTCACAAGTTCCTGGTTAAAAAATGACAACCGAAGCTGAGCCGACTTTTGACCTCTGGTTCCACCAAACCGAGCTGGCCGCGGAGCGCTGACGCGACCTTCATCTGGTGTGACGGGATCAGAACCAGAGGAGGGTCAGAGATCAGCAGTCCATTTTAAACCTTGTGTACAAACTTGATTTTTTTTTTTTTTTAGAAAACATTATAACTTTATTAGCATTAACAGTCCCTACCACCATCACAATGATTACTTTCCTTTACATCACATTTAGTCAAACTAGTAAAAACGATGATTAAAAAATGAAAATGTTAATCAGAATTGACTAAATGTCAGTCGGACCATCTTCAAAACTGCAACTGGAATTTCCCTTTGTGAGTAAAGAGCAGTCTGAAGTTTCAGATTGTTTTTGCTTCTCATGGATTAAAGTTCAAATAATTTCAGGATTTGTTAAAATGAATGAAAAGAATCCTAAAAAAAAAAAAAAAAAATCATCCTGAAAGTGCAGTTAGACGACATGTACCAGCTCCTTAAACCTCAACAAATCCAGACCGACTTCCATGTTCGTCTGGACTCCAGATGGAATATTTAGAATATTTAGGTTATGACAGCAGAAAATGAAACGTCTGGGAGGTCAGAGGTCAGAGATGATGCAGGGGCGATCAAAACTCTTTCTGATGAAACCCCTCATGAACGGAGGAGCGGAATAGTTCTGGAAAAAGCGTCTCTTTCGTCGACCATCGCAGTGGAAGGCTTTAGGAAGCGTTGGGACTCGTGACTGACGGGCGGTGGGTGTCCGGCGCCTCACAGGGACGTCAGGTCCTGCACCTCCAGCAGCATGGCGTCCTGCTCCGTCCTCAGCTGGTCGCGGATGTGGAGGCAGCTCACCAGCTCCGAGCTGAGGTCTGACAGAGCAGAGACCACATCAGAACCTTTTCTTTTTTTTTTTTGCTTACATGGGATTTAAAGGGGGGAGCACCTTGAATGGCCTGGCTGAGAGATCCACGGAGCGCGCTCAGCTCCTTCACGCTCAAAATCTGCACGTCGCTGCGCTCCAGATGCTTCCTGAGGACTCCTGCTCCTCTGCCGGCCGAGTTCTGAGGAAACAGAGTCTGGCTTTAACCAGCTGATGGTTCCCCCCCGCTGCTGGAGGAGGGGCAACAGTCTGGACAGGAAGCACCAGTCACCAAAAACCCATTGGGTTTAGCTCGTCAGGTGACCTCAGAACCACCAAATATTCCCCACTTCCACCAGGACACCCCAATTTTCTGTTTTCTCCACCGCATGGAGGCAGAATTCTCCCAGCAGGACTTTGAGAAGTGGGAGTGTCTCATTTGGTTACGACCTCTGACCTAAACCCCATAGAGCACGTCTCAGAATTATCACAATAACATTATATTAAAGTCTATTCTCAGTTATTCTCGGAAAAAAAAGGACAAAAATCTCATTTTCTTAACCCTTTAACATCGGCGCTCCAGTGTTCTTTGATTGACTGTAATTATTTAATCGTTAACATGATAGATTCTGAATCTACTGGAATTATATTGATCATGTTAATGATCAAACAGTTACATATTACAGATTTTGTGTTTGTTGTGTCATAACCAAGCCCTATTTCTAGTCTGTTGACCTCTATAAATAAAAAATACTTTTTAAAAGTACTGAATGTTGGTCATTGCTAATTTTTTTTATGAATTATACTAAACCATTTGTGTGCTGCCCCCTGCAGGTTGAATTGAGGTGTTACAGTTGATTTAAAAACTGAACCGGAGAGTATATAAATAAACTCCAGCCCCGAGCGTGTGGTTGGCTGCAGGTCCGTTCCTCACCAGGGTCTTGTGGTCGGCCCTCAGGCGGTCCCGCAGGTTCCTCAGGGTGTTCCTGAAGCCTCTGGATTTGGGACGCTCAGGCTTGGCCGGATTCTTCTGGAGCTGAGTCTTTCCTCTCTGTCGACGAGGAGACACAAAGCTGAGGAGCTGATGGAGGTTCAGAGGAGGAGTGGAGCTTCGACTACACCTGGATTCTGGTTCTGGAGGTCTTACCCTGGTACTGCTGCTCTCTTTGTTACAGGCGTCTCCTTTCTTCTCCTCCTCCTCTTCCTCACTTTCACTGTTGTTGATGAAGCAGAGCTGGAGGTTCATCTGCGTCTGCAGGCTGGAAGAAAACGATCATGAAGGTCATGAAGCATGATACCAAACCGGAGTTCATCAAAGTGCGTTCTTCTTCTAGAGACGACAGTAAAACTGACAAACCTTTAGTTTTATGATTCATCTTTTTTTCAGAGTTAACTCCCACAAAACAATTGATTTCAAAATGTTTTTGCTAAAGATGAAACACGGAGAAGATCTCGCGTGTTTATCTGTTTCAGAATATTCGGACCAAAAATGTTTCAGATATTTTATCCCACAAAAGCTCGGTGTGGATCCGGTTCTGCAGTAAAAATGTTACAATACTGCCCTCTACTGGTATCTACCTCAATCATTTGTCACAAATTTAATTTAATTAGAGTGAATTAAAACCAAAATTAAAAAAAAAAGGTATTGACAACGTGAAAACTATTTAAACCAGAAAGAAAACATTTCTTTTAAACGTAAAAGAAATATTGCAAATTTGAAAAAAAAAAGTAATTTTGAAACTTGATTAAAAAATTATAAACTGTTTTCTACGGTGGCAGCAGGACACAAATAAATAAGTGTTCAACCAAACTACAGCAGAAGTGGATTGTAATGGTTTTACTGTGAGGACGAGGAAAAGAACAGAAATACACATTGGAAAATAAACGAGAAAGTATGTGGTGTTCAATGTCACCATGGATACGTTTTAACGTGTCTTTGGTCCGGTCGTGTAGCTCCACATTTGAAGATAAAACAGGAGAATGCCTTTTTATTGTTAGCTTAAGCTAATGTGCAAAAAAAAAAAAAAGATCGATCCACGCATACATCTAAAAGTAAATGAACATCTTTATAAACTCACAGGTAAGAATTTTCCAAAGAAAATATTTTTTAAGGTAACCATTTGCGGTCCCCTACTCCCTATATAGTGCGTTTGCCATTTTCTAGTGCTCTCCGAATCTACTAATTCCAAAATCGAGTACACTAGAAATTTCCCAGAAGTCTTTGTGAAAAACTAGCGTGCATCGATGCTCACTAGATGAAACTGAATAAAGCCTAAATTAGTCAAATTATGTGGTTGAAATATTAGCTGAACTCCAAAATAACTGAAAAAATCTTAGTAAATCCCAGAATATTCCAAAAAGCTAGCAGAATGCCTATTTATAAAACTTTAAAACTGTAACTTTTTAACATAATGATTAATAAAATGGCAGGAATAATATTCCAGAAAAAAATCAACTTAAACTTTAAACAACTTTCAATATTTTACTCTCTGTAAAATTATGTTTTATGAAAATTATTCATGCTAGAAATAAGAATGGGCCATTAATAAAAATAATATAAAATGATCTGGAGGGCCGGCTCCGCCCCCTGGGCCTCGACTTTGACCCGCGCTTTAGACGGAGGTGCAGCAGCGTACCGGGAGGTGAGCGCCAGCACGTGGCTGTTGCAGGCGTCGTTTCCGTCCTCCCACCTGTCCGGTCTCCTGCCGCGCTCCTCGGTCCAGTTCACCGGGGCTGTGCCTCGCTCCGCCGAAGCTCCGGCCTGAAACGCAAGAAGGTCAGCGCCGCAGAAGCGTCCTCTCACGATGACCGGCGCTCAGATCGATCACCTTTGCTTTCCGCTCTTCTTCCTGCTTCTCCAGCTCTGCGATCCGCAGGCTGAGGGCCTCCCAGTGCATGATGGGAAGGCCCAGATCGTCCTTGTCGGGGCCTTCTTGCCAGCTCAGCACCGCCCCTTCAGAGTCTTCCTCCTCCTCCTCCTCCTCTTCATTGTCAGCCTCGTCGTCGCTCCTCCTGTCGTCTTCAGCTTCGTTGCTCTCCTTCTCCTCCCTCTGTTGCTCCTTCTCTCCTTCCATCTGTGGGGAGGAGATCAAAAACCTGCTGTTTGGAGCTCCAAGGAGGAAAAAGGAACCACAGATGCAAAACACTGAGATTATTCCTCATCAGTCTTCATCAGTCTCGACTACTTTTGACATCAAATGACGACAGAAGCTCTCTCTAATCCCATTGTTTGCAGCAAACTAAATCAAGACAGTTTACATTTTTTTACAAACCAAAATTATGGTGACTGCATACGAACTCTTCTATCCTATCATGACTGTTTACTCACTCCAACGGGGTGTGGGGTGTCTTGATCGAGGGGCAACTCCACCTTTAAGGTGGGGTGGAAACTAAAAATTAAGTTCAACGTGGCTTCTAATTAAACCAAATCCAGTTTAAGTTGGTGTCTCTACAGCTGAGTTTTTAACACGTGAGGCATTTTTCTTCTGAAAGAGAACAAATGTAAGAAGAAATCATTTCGTTTATGCATTTACGACTATTTCTCCTTTTAAATCGCTGTCAATCAAACTGTCACAGACAGGCTCAGTATGATTAGGCGTGTTTGAGATCATGCAGGCGGACGCGGCGCTGCGCAGATCGCCTGGATTGCGGTGCATGCTGGGTAGTTTCTGTCACCGACGTCACATTTGCGACGACATGAAGTATCGCGACAAATGGGCGGGTTCAAGGCGCCTACCTAAGCCAGCGCAGCCAGAAAATAGGTACTGCGCTGGCTGCAAGCCGCCTTGATGACTACAAAACAATGCATTGTGGGAAACGGTGTCCCGAAAGTTTTTGTTGTTTAATGTGAAATAACTGGCGCTAAATGAAGGAAATATGTGTATGTTTTTACTCTTTCTGGAAGGTAGTGAATCACTGATGAAAAAATATACAAGATTTTAAAAAATCTGTGGTTATTTGTGTCATAGTTGTCTTTAAAATGAACTTTAATTTTTGTTTTATCTGTTTATTTGGGACTGTGTACATGTAATGAATCCCCCGACTATTTTTTTATCTGTTTTACTCTAAGAGATGTAAAAAAAATACTATAAAAGACATAACAGCACAGATCATACTAGGAGGAGTGGTGTATTAAAATTCAGCCGAATGTTGAGGACAACCCCCAACTCCTCGTTCTCGTGCAGTCTCGTCGTCCACCTTCATCTCAGGCGCCTTTCTCCGCCCCCTCCTGCAGCAGCTTAGTCTCGTCGACGATGTAGGCGAGGCGCAAGTCAACTCAAACACGCCTAATGAATGAATTTAAACAGCTCAGCTCCAAAAGCCACGCCCCCTCAGAGGAGATTTTGGAAACAGAGGCTTCAGATCAACATGAAAAATGGCTTTATAAGACATTTAGGTTGTGGGATTTTGGTTAAAAACGTCATAATCATAATTAAAACCCTACTGGGAACGTTTTTTTTTTATTAAAAATTGTCATAGGGGGACTTTAATGACCTAATATGATCATCTTTTGATGTGATGGCTACACTATTTTTTTTTTTTTATCTCTTTCAGATTCACAACAATTTGACTACAATACAATTTTAAGATTTGTTTTTATTAGATATGTAGATATTCCATTAAAAACACATTTAATGGAATTGCTGAAAACCAACCACAACTGTTTGACCATGAACTCGTTTGATTTTGTTGATTAAACCAATGATTCCTGATTCCACGCTCCAACAGAAAAACAAAAGCTCTCAAACTAAAGAGAAACCCTTAACATAACATGATTCACATTTCCATTCTGCAGGACACCAGTGAGTCAGGCTGAAGGCGGGACGCTACACCCTCCCGGTCTGGATAAAGGAGATTTCTAAATCTAAAGCAGATGTTCAGTGAGTGACTGCATTATAACCCTTAAACAAAGTGTAACTTTTTAAGCCGCTTTCCTCCTTCTACTGGAATTATCGTGTTAAAAAGTGACTGGAGCTCTGGTTTTAAAGGGTTAACCACTGAGGTCCATGAGTCTTTCAGGTGAGGCATTCAGGGGATGCAGATTCTGTCAGGAAAATCTTCAACTAATGACCACAAAGCAAAATATAAGATTTAAATCAATTTTCTGATCTATTGTAAAGGTCTTTTAATTATGATTCTTCTGACATTTTTTTGCAAAAAATGTATAAAAATTGTGTTGTTTTCTAAGACATAGACTGTGTCTGTATTCTTCTCATTATTTAGTGCGTTTTTCTATTTCCATTATCTACTGATTCCAAAATCGAGTGCATTAGAAATTTCCCAGAAGTCTTTGCGAGAAACTAGCGTGCATCGATGCTAACTAGATTAGCGAATGTAGACCACAATGCATTGCGGTCAAAAATTTCGAACAAAAAAAAAAAAGAATTTAAACATATTTTTTGAATAAACTTCCATTTTTTTTTTTTTTTTTTTACGATCAAATCAAAGTGGAGTCATAAATAAACATCGTGAAATGTTTGTTTTGATTTGATTTTCACTTCATGGAATCGGTGGCGTTATATCTGGCGTTTAGAAAAACAAAAGAAAAGAAGTGAACATGACTAGTACGTGACTAGATCGTCACGTACTGAATAGTTTTTTAATGAGTAGGGGTTAGGGTGGGAATTTGGACGAAACAACCCTAATTTAAAAACAATTTATCTCCGAATTGTGGGCGGGACTAATGGCGCAGAATGACACCATCCACATTTCCCATCATGCACCTGTTTACACTCTCTCCCGCTAGATTACAGCCCCCTCACAACCCCAGGCTAACATTACCGCTGCAACAAAAATGTATCGAAGTCATCCAGACGTACAGTTTTGATCCAGATTCCAGCTCAGAGCAAGAAAACAAAGACGTTCATGGAGCTATTTGTCTGCATCAGAATGGGGCGGAGCAGGAGGTGTGGCCTCTTCTAAATCGCAGCTACTAGATTTGATTCAAATAAAGAAATAATCAGAAAAGCAAAAAAAAAAAAAATATCTTTAAACGTGTCCATCCTCTATCATGAGAAAAATAGTGTTAAAAACATTATTTTTATTGGAATGGGTCTTTAAAGTATTAAGTAGATTTAAGAACAGTTTTATTTCTAGATTTCTAATTTAACTCAATCTCAATTTTTATCCCAGATTTTTTTTTTTTTTTTCATCAGATGATTTGTTTTTTCTAAGTATCACTTATTTACTTGTTTATTGGACGGCTACCTTTTTAAAAATGTATTTATTTTTCTTCAACAACGACGATTCTTCTTTTAAATGTACTGAAATTCAAATGTCCCAGCTTTGTAGCAGCGCCTGAACGCAGCGTGTTTGCAATGCTGGAAAAGTAAAGAAAGTTGGAAATTCCCACCTGTATACACGCAAACACTTCTGACCACAAAGTAGAGTTTTAATAATAATTTTATTTTAAAAAACTATTGGGTTTAGTTTACCGTCTGTACATTTATCAAATGTTTATAACTGAGAACAAGTAGAAACTGGAAACAGATTTGTAGCGAACTGACAACAAACAAACATGACGTCCTAGTTCGGGTTCTGTAACCAGAACCGCATTAGGGTTCGGTAACATGCGGGTTCAGACGGAGAAGTGGTTCGGTTCTTCGGTGGGTCGTTTCTGCCATTTTTAATTAGGCTGTTTTCTGGCGGTTCTCTCCCCGTGAAGGAATCTTACCACTTCATCCTCCGCTCCTCCTTGTCCTCCTCCTCCTCCTCCTCCTTCTGGGACACTTTTCTCCTTCGAACTACCGTTAAAGTTCTGGGTTCGACGGTACTCCGTCTCCGTCCGCTGCCCTCATTCCTGCCGCCGCGGGTTTACACGGTAGTAGAACAGAACCAGCGAACCCCGAACCCCCAAAACACACGGAGCGGAAAAAGTTTCGGGAGCGTTTGGGGGGGATTAAAAAAAACAAAAAAGAACTGGCATCTCTCAAGTTTTCTCAAGACAGCTTCCTGCTGCCTTCAAAATAAAAGCTTTCCCTTTATATGGGTTCACGTCGCCCTAACACTGAGATAACTACTTTTCTATTATTATTACTAATGTATGAGCATTTGGGTATCGATCTGATACTGGTCAATATCGCAGATATCGATACCAATATCAATATTTTTTTTTATGAATGTTGTGGATGTGGCATAAACCTGAAAATTTCAATTTTTTTTGGTAAGTTTATCTTTTTTAAATTACTTGATAAACATAAAAACAGAGTTAGAAAAATATTTTCAATTAAATGGAAAATAGTTTACAGGTACAAAAAAGTTTCAAACAGGAGTGGAAATATCTATATCTGCGTGTCAGTATTGATCCAATACTGATACTGGTTTTGTCCGCCCAGCTCTACTAAAATGTTTTAGTTATTCTTATGACTTTCTTCATATAGGAGCAAAAATGTCACTTCCACCACATTCTTAAAAACTCGCAAAATTTTGTTTGGACAAAAAATAATTTTGGGAATAGTGAACGACTCCCCAAAAAACAATGACACCGCCAAGTAGGGCTGGGTAAATAAAATCAATTTGAATTGATCAAAGCCTAATAGATCAAGAATCAATTCATAACAAATATAAATCAATTTAGAACATAAAGCTAAAGTCTGCTAGCTTGATGCTAACGTTTAATGGAATTTCCCATAGGATGGCTAATGCTAACGCTAAGTTGACCTAAACGTACATTGCTGACTAAATTAACATCTTCATAAACTCACAGACATGAATTGTCCAAACTTTTTTAAGAAAATATTTTTAAAGTAACTATTTGTGGTCTAAAACATAATTTTCTTCCGCATACTTTCTTCTTCTTTTGGAATAAGTTGTAACGTTATAGCATGATCGCCACCTAGTGGTCAAACTGAAACTTCCTCCAGGAGAAGCAGAACAATGTTTACAATGTTAATGATCTGAACATTTTTGTTAGAACTTCTCAGTATGTGAACTGGATCAGATTAATGTAAATATATTCAATTCATATATAGATTATTGATGTGTTTCAAAACAAAATGTGTATAAATGTGTAAACTCTAAATTGAATTGAAATATCGAGAGAATCGGGGAAAAATAATTAGAAACGAATCGATTCAGGCTCTTGTGAATAGAATCGAATCATTTCTGGAAGTTCTAATTAATACCCAGCCCTACCACAAAGGCAAAAAAATAAGGAAAAATTAAATTAAATAATGAAAAAAAAAAAAAAAGAATCCTACCTAAAAGCTCTTACGGGGTCCAAATATTTTTTCTTAATCCACAGAAGAAACCACCTCACCAAAAAAAAAGTTTTAAATGGAAAATAATTATGGGTTGGCCTCAGTGTTATATTACTTTATGTAACATTTTGGATTTATCCATCCATTAGCACACCATGCATTGGAACCTCTGGGGGCTCATAACTTGTTTAGTGTTGCATCTTTACCAGCAAACTCAAAGAAAATGGAAGCTGATGGAGGAAATAATCTTTTTTTTAACACTTTTATTAGAAGAACAATTAACTTTCTTCAGCAAACGTTTACCTGTGTTTGGAGGAACTGATCACAAAGCCACGTAAAATACTTCTTTTGCTGCAACAAACTAATATAAAGCATTAAAAATAAATTTCAAGGTGATTATCACTCATTAATGTCCAGTAACATGTGTATCACAACAGACTCACCGCTCAGAGTTCTTCAACAATGAAAAAGAATGAGGCTTTTGAGGATCAAGATCATGTTTTTTTAAATTCTTATATTGTAGTGAATTAAATTTCCTGTTAGCTTTCATGGTCCCAAACAGCTTCATTTTTGTTTTTCTTTCTTTTTGTGGTTTGTAAAGAAGGACTCTGTCTCTGTGATCCCTATTTTTTTGTATGGTCAGATAAGCTCATTCTTCTCTAACAGTCCTTAAGGTTTCTTCTTTTTTTTTCTGGAATCAGATTTTTTAGGAGTTTTTATAACCAGTTTAACTTAGTTTAGCAATCAGCTTTTATTTATATTTAATGACGACTGCTTTTGTACAATTACCGATATGAAGCCCAATGAGACGATTGTTATGTGATATTAGGCTATATAAATAAAATAAAATTGAATTGTTACCCTATAGTAAAATTCCTCAAGCTTTCATGTTAAGAAGTTAAATCGGACACTTTCTTGAAGCATCCACTTGAAGTGTCCACAATGAAGTTTGACTTTCCTTTTTAAACAAACAGTCCACAATGTTTTTAACATTTACAAAAATTTGGCTTTTTTTTTTTAATGAACAGCTGTGACGTCAGAAGAGACTCGCATTCGACCCCAATATATTACAAGTGTTCCCACAGTTCCTTAAGCTGAAGACTATTTCCTGAAGTTCTACTTCCTAACAATTCCTGAAGTTGATTTAACTTGACGAAATGGTCATAAGGACTGCTTTATCCACTTTTTCCATCAAGATATCGCAAACAAGCGTATTAAACCATGGAAATGTTCATTGACCTGCATCACTTTTGATTGTGTGCCAGCAGAGGGCAGTGTTTCTTAAAAAAAAAATCATGGTTTTGGTTCTGAATGACCAGAAACCTGGTTATTGAGGCCTTATGTGGGGACTTTTCACATAATTTCACCTCTGAAATGAATTTATTTAACTATAGCTGAACCATCCGTATCTTTTATGTAATAAACCTTAACTCTGGGTCGTGGACTAAGTTTGCTAAAGGCAAGATGAGGCTGCAATTATTAAAAGAAACATACATTTTACCACATTTCAAAGCCTTCAATTTGATTTATTAAACCTTTAACTGACTCTTGATGAAGCTAATCAATTCTTAATCATTTTATTTTCATTTTTTAGACTTAAAAAGAAAGATTAGCTGGTAACTAAGACAGCTCTTTGGCACTAAAATGAACTGGAGTATTGTTTTCTTAATATGTCTACCATTTGCAATACAAACCACTACTTAAATTTATGTCACATGAACTTTGTTTTTGCTGATCTGTGGCTGGCTGTAGCTAAATATGAGCTTTTAAAGCTACCAAATCTGCTGCACCTGTTTGCCCATATTGACTTAAGTTAGGACTGAGCGGGTTAGCTCGCTATGCTAGCTGGCCACTCAGTGGACAGTGTAGTGTGCTAGTGAGCTCTTCTCTAGCATGCTAGCGAGCTCCATTATGATATTGAGCTCTGCTGTAGCGAGCTATAGCGACCTCCTCTGCATTGAGCGAGAAAGGTCAGCTGTAGCATGCTAGCAAGCTCCTCTGTTGCAAACAAGTGAGCTCCGCTGTAAATAGCCAGGAACCCGCTGAATTGAGCTAGCAATCTCAGCTGTAGCGTTAGCGAGCTCTGCTGTATTGAGCTAGTGAGCTCCACTGTCCATCAGGCGGCTGGATAGCATGGCGAGCTTACCCACCGAGTGTCCACTTAAGTGAATGCGGACAAACCCAATTGGGGCCCACATTTTCTGCCCACTTTTAAACCATATAGGGCCCACTTGACTTTATTTGCAAGGAGTATACTTTATTCTGGAGCTTTGAGGACTTTATTGTCATATTTGCTTGTATTTCCAGATATTGACTATAAAACAACAACTTTTGTGTTAAGAAAATGACCTCTGCTTGGCTAATTTAGGATAAGTATTTTTAAAATTTTTGCCAATTTTGCAAGTTTTTTCTCATAATTCTTCAAACGTCTTTGCACTACCTGCAAATTTTGCAAGTTTGGTATCAAAACTTTCAGGATATTCTGTACTTTTGGTGTTCATACCTTTTACACATTTAAATAATTTTTTGCATTTTTGTAATATTTTTCACTAAAGTCTTCAGATACTTTGTGTACTCTAAAATATTGGTATCAAAACGTTCTGCACGTTCAGGAAATTCCAGCATGTACTTTTAGTATTCGTACATTTTACGGTTTTTTTTTAAATCATTCACAATTTTTGCTATCTTTCAGCCCAATGGCAAATAATTCAAAATATTTAAAAATTTCTGCAATTTCTGCAATTAAAGCATTGAGCATGTTCAGGACGTTCATGCTTGTTTTATTATTTAAGCATTTTTGGAAATTTTACGCAATTTTTTGCCAATTCTGCATTTTTTTCACATAATTCTTCAAATATTTGTGCACTTTCTGCAAATTATGCATGTTTGGTATCAAAATGTTTAGAACATTTTTCTTTTGGTGTTCATACCTTTTACGAATTTAAATCATTTTTGAAATGTTTTTCACTAAAGTCTTCCGATTCTTTGAGCACTATAAAACCTTTGCGATATTGGTATCAAAACGTTCAGAAAATTCCAGCATGTACTTTTAGTATTCATACATTTTACGTTTTTTTTTTTTTTTTTAATCTTACATAATTATTCTATCTTTCAGCCCCATGGAAAAGGAAGGGAAATCTTTTCAAATTTCTGCAATCAAAGCATTGAGCATGTTCAGGACATTCATGCTTGTTTTATTATTTAAGCATTTTTGGAAATTTTACGCAATTTTTTGCCAATTCTGCATTTTTTTTCACATAATTATTCAGATATTTGTGCACTTTCTGGAAATTATGCAAGTTTGGTATCAAAACGTTTAGAACATTTAACTTTTGGTGTTCATACCTTTCATGCATTCTACATTTTTTTTTTCAGTTTTTGGGATCTTTTTCACAAAATTCCTACAATTCTCAGTGCACTTTGAAACTTCTGCAATATTGGTATCGAAACTTTAGCCCGCTCAGGACATTCATGGTATTACTTTTGGTATTTATTCATTTTAAGCAATTTTTGAATTTTTTTCAGGAATTTTTCGCAATTTTTCCCAAAAAATGTTAATACATTTTTAAAGAAATTGTTCAAATTCTTGTGCACTTTCTTTTGGCATCAAACCGTTTCCAGAAATTATACAGAAATTAAAGTTAATTGCTTCAGTATCTTCAGCGACCACACTCAGCAGAAGGATTCACACTTACATTATCGCAGGTGATGCAACTTCTGTAGTTCACCGTTAGTCATTAAGAAAGGTCAGAAAAGGTCAGAGCGAAAGCCTGAATGAGGACTCAGAGAGCTCGGGTGCAGCAGGGTGTCTTTATTTGTGATGTCTTAGCTTCGTCAAACCAGCATTCATGATACACAGCGACAGAGAAGGAAGCTACAGAAGCCTTTCAGTGTTTACAGTCATTGACACTGGGACCGACAACGACAAGGCAGAAAAGTACGAGCCGAACACAAAGGTTTCAGAAAAACAGCTTTTTATGGCACTCGTAGTTCATTTATAGACTGAATAATATTGCTTTGAAAACACCACTGGATCAGTCCTCGTTGCTGATTTCAACTTTACTGTATTTAAATATTAAATATATTCCTTTACTAATGTATTTATTGCTAACATCAAACATCACTAAGATTAAATATATATATATATATTTATATATATTCATTTATCGGTTAATAGTTTAGTTGAACAGTACAAATTCACAGGAAGTTAACAGTCCGAGTTCAGCAGGATACACGGAGGATGAGAACATGCAGAGGGCGGGGCAGGAAGAGGCGGGGCTTAGGTGGGCTTTTCTACCTGTCTCTCATGCATTTCCCTCTTTGAGGAGACACAAGCTGCGATCTTTACTCCACACAAAAGGTCTTTTTGATCGACTTGCGGCCGAAAAACAGAAGCTTGCCATGCTGACATGAAATCACGAACGGAACCCCCGGGAGCTGGCTCTGACACGCACAAACGCAGGTGACGGCTCGGGGTGTGTCTTTCCAGCTCGCCATCAGAGCGTCAAGTGTGAAACGAATGATTTCAGGACTAGAACAGTACGCAAACAAGCCACCAGGGGGTGTAGAAAAACAGTTTTGAGCTGAACGGTTATAAAAGGATGCAAAATGAAGATTTTATGTCTGTCGTATAAAGGTCAGAAAAGAGGAGTGTGTGGAAACTTTGCTGTCAGTGCCGCGTTCAGGCGCTGCAGACTCCTCCTCTGCAGTTATGCAACCGCGTACACCTCTGTCTCCTCATCTCTCCATCACATCTCCGCCTCCTCCTCTCCTTTGACTCCCCTCAGCTCTGCCACCGCTTGCTCTCTACCTTTTCTGTTCCATTTTCCATCAACCCATCACGCCGCGTTGGCCGCGAGCCGGAGGCTGAGCCAGCGCTCTGCCACATTATCCGCCGCTGAGTGAATTACTCTGCCTCCATTAGGCTAACAAGAGGGTGGAGGGGGTGGGGGTGGGGGGGGGGGAGGAAGGATGGCGAGGAGCAGAAGCAGCACGGAGTTGAAAGGATGGGAAAGAGGACGTAAACAAAAAGATGGGAAGGAACGACTGAGGGGACGGAGGAAGAGGAAAGGGGAGGAGGCAGAGGGGCGTGTCAGGTGGTTTCGACAACTACACAAACGCACACAGACGGTCTGAGTTTGGACGGAAGCCAAAGTGAGCGTGGAGAAAGCCGCCGGTTGGTCCGAGACGGGAAGAGCGGCGGCGCCGCGGTGACGGAGCGAAGCCTGCAGCGCCGATGGAAGTCGTGGTCCTGAACAGTTTATACTCTGAACACAAAACCTGGTTGAATCTGGAAGGAAGTGTGATGAGACGATCATGAACAGGAGTGTCTACAGAAAACCAGCACACACTCACACACACCCCCACACACACACGAGGTAATGAGCCTTAACATTTGCATCGAGTCCCTCTGCAGCCCCGCAGCTGCACAGCGCACACACAACCCCAGAGAGACAACATTGAATCCAGACAATAAATAAAATAAATAAGGAGGAGCGTCGCTCGGGTTTGTGTGTGCGCTTGAGGTGGGACACGACCGGGGGGGCTCCGGAGGGCCGACGGCGGCGCTCAGCCTCTCAGAGGTCAGTGCAGCGCTCCTGTTTGCTGTAGTGGTCGAACTGACTCTTCCAGTGCATCATGTAGGAGGACCAGCGGTGAAACTCCACCTTCCACTGGCGCTCCGCCTCGTCGATGTTGTCTGGGAGCAGAAACACGGACACGCAGTCAGGAGACGGAGCCAAACGCAGCGGGAGTCGGTGGGCGGAGCAAACACGAAGGGTGTGTTTACACTTCGTTCACCTTCCCGTCAGTCAAACTCAAGCAAACGCTGAACATTTCTCAAACTCACATAGTTGACTGTCAAGGACTCACACATGATGAACCCTCCACCACCGTGCTTGTACAACTAATAATCTTCATTTCATTGATTGTATCTTTGCGCACAAACTCGTCGAACATGTTCTCAAAAATTTTGAACGTCCATTTTAAATATTACCATGTTTTGCAGTTTGTACTAATTGTTTTGAGAAACGCCTGAGGAGTGCTGCAAACTTCAATACTGTTGTGAGAAATGTACTAAACCAGGGGTGGGCAAACTCCGGCCCGGGGGCCACATGCGGCCCCTTAAGCTACTTAATCTGGCCTCCTCCAAATTAAAATACATTGAATCAAAAATCCTAATTATTGTTTTATTTTCACTGTATTTCTGGTTGTTTCTCTGGCGTTCGTGTGTGTTTTTCTGAGTCAGATGGTGATTTTTCTGATTTCTTTGAGTTTGCATTTTCCTCTGAAGAACATCAACCCATTGGATCACCAAAAAGAGAATAAAAATCAAAATTTAGAAATTAAAATCCCCAAATTTTCTGTTTTTAAATGAATATATGTGCATTTTAGTCCAAATTAAAGCATGTTTTTCTCTAAATTCCATATTATCCTTTTTGTTTATGAGGTTCATTACCAAATCACTCCTTCCATCTGCTCCTTGTCCGGCCCTTATGCCAAATTTTAGAACCCTTTCTGGCCCACAAATCAAAAAGTTTGCCCACCCCTGTGCTAAACCGATTGGAAAAAACTGTAACAAAACTAACACGTCAAAATAACGGAAGGTTTTTTTTTCCCCAAACAGTTTCTTAATTGTGAATGAATGAATGACAAATTTGTCTATAACCAACATACAACACTTTTAAAGCCTCATTTGTAGATGTCAACAGCCAAAAAAAAGTGTATTTAGGGTTTGGTTACCCTTTAAGCCTTTCTGGTAGAGGAAGAGCAAGTCTGGTTTCTTCTGTCAGTAATGATCAGCTCTGTTTTGGAGAAGGTTCTCTAAGGTGTCTATACAGTTGTGGAGGCGGTTCTTAAGGAATTATTTTCCTGCACTCTTTCTTTGTACTATCAATTAAAGTGAAATAGTTTCAGATTGTTTTTCTCTGTCTTTCTCTCATACTCGGTCCATGTTTTGCTGCAGTTTGCTTGAATTTGCATTAATAGTTCTTGTATGGTTGGTTGGATGTGTGTTTGAATTTAATATATTTTTTTGTATCTTTTATATTTCTTTTTATTTATCTATTTATTTTTTTACACCAAAGAGGATTGCACTCAGTTTCGTTGTATATTGTACAGTGACAATAAAGTTATTCTATTCTATTCTATTCTATTCTAATAGTTGCATCGCAAAACCCTAGAGGGCCTGTTAAACAGAATCAGGCAATACAGAGGTGAGAAAAACAACACAAAGAGGAATTGTATGTCAATATATGAGATATTTGTTGCTTCATTTTTGTTCCCTCTTCGCTCTCTCTGTATAAAGTTCAATATTTCCTTTAAGTTTTCATCATGTTCAGTGTTAAAAAGACATTTCTCTGATGGCCGTGTGACCACTGGGTCACCAGCGATTACAAAAAGTATACATTTTAAGAAGTATAAACTGACCACAACAGGAAAATGGACAACCATCGTGTCAGGAGAGTGGTTTTGTTTGAGAAAACTGTCATCAAAACGTGTTGTTGCCCGTTAATGTGAGATTTTGAAGAGAGAACGTAGCTTCACAGGGACATCTGTCGGGTTGGAGTGCAGGGAGGCCCCGGTGCTTACCGGTGATGTTGAGGAGGCGCGGCAGGAAGCGGTTCCAGAACGCGCACATCTGGTTGCGCAGACCTTTGTGGATCTTCAGGGGTTCGGTGTTGAGCCCGACGTGTTTCTGCTCGGTGAGGGTGAAGACGGGCCACCGCCGTCCTCGGTCGAGAAGTCCTTCGTTGGGATTCCTGATGAGGACGAGAGCAGAGATGAACCCTCGTATCTGGATCAAACGAAGCTTAAAAACTGTGTTTTTAACATGACGATGGAGGACGTATGTAATGATTCAGCTGTGACTGCAGCGCTCCACTTTCTCCAGGGAGGGCGGTTTTTGCAAACCTCTCTCTGAATCGCCTAATTAAAGATTTCCTGTGAGAGTTATCGTCAAATGAAGTAAACCAGAGAAAAACCTGAGAGAGGAACTGAAGAAACAGGAAATCAGGGTCTGAGGGAAATGTGGCGTCTGGCTGCAGGAGGAAGCGGCTGTGATGGATCGTGTGTCATCAGCTCAGAACAAGAGCGAAGGTAGTCTCCAACCAGATGATTGATGCTGACTGTGTTTGAAAAAAACTGGGCTCTCTGAGGTGAACGCGCAGGGTCGGCCGTTTGTGTTTAATCACTCGTGATGCAGTGGAGTCACAAACGGACAATACACAGACCAGAGAACCACAACAGAGCTGAGGAGATACGACAACATTTACCAAACAGGAGGAAAGTAACTCACTGAAAATTATATTAGAAGATTTTAGGATCAAATCACTGAAAAGTAAAAAAAAAAGACAAAACTGAGTTTGAGATTCATGTATTAAAAAAGGACCAAATGTAGCATTTAGATCAGGGGTGGGCAAACTTTTTGATTTGTGGGCCAGAAAGGGTTCTAAATTTCGGCTTAAGGGCCGGACAAGGAGCAGATGGAAGGAGTGATTTGGTAATGAACCTCATAAACTAAAAAGACAATATGGAATTTAGATAAAAACATGCTTTAATTTGGATCAAAATTCACATATATTAATTTAAAAAGAGAAAATTGGGGAATTTGAATTTCTAAATTTTGATTTTTGTTCTCTTTTTGGTGATCCAATGGGTTGATGTTCTTCAGAGGAAAATGCGAACTCAAAGAAATCCGAAAAATGACCTTCTGACTCAGAAAAAAAACAAGAGAAACAACACCATTCATGGGAAGGAACCAGAAATACAATGAAAATAAAACATTAATTAGGATTTTTGATTCAATGAATTTTAATTTGTAGGGCCGGATTAAGTAGCTTAAGGGGCCGCATGTGGCCCCCGGGCCGTGGTTTGCCCACCCCTGATTTAGCCTACTGCTAATCCACCTGCTAATCTCCAATGAAAACTGTGTTTTTAAGATGTTCTTGTGTCATTTTTCTGGTGATGGAGGACACATATAAAGAAAATTAAGATTAAAATTGCATTTCTGAGTATATCATTATTGAAATTGTTGTGAATCAGAAGCGAAATTCCATTTAAAAAAAGAAGAAAATCCACCGCCCCATTCTGACGCAGCAACTTGCAGACAAATAGATCTGTGAACATTTCAACTCAGAGGCGAATTTCTGATGAATTCCTGCCAAAAATATGCACAGGTACGAGAAAATGAAACATGAAATGAAAATGAAAAATGACAAAATCATAATAAAAGACCACTGCGAACACTTTTACAAGAGATCGAAAGATAATCTTTAATGTTTTTTCTGTAAAAATAAAAACTAATGCAAGTAAAAAAAAGTTTAATTCTCTCATTCTTATAGTTTGAGTTCTATTGTACGGTTTAAATTACACATTTTGTGTTAGGTAACTCTCTGATGTTTTTTGCAGCAATCCCAACTGTTGGATGAACGTCTGCTTCGGTTCCCACCTGGCTCCTGTTCCCGTCAGAGCATCTGTTTCATGTCCTGATCATCTCAGCATGTCCAGCTGCTTCGTTTGTTCTCGTCCTCCTTTTAATCAACTAATAAATCTGTTGATCCTTCAATCTGTGTCTTTACAACCTCTCCATGTTTAGTCCTTTAAGCTTCAATGTGCTGGATTTCAGTTTCTCAATATTAAATATACATATATCTATATATAAAACAACATTTTTAGTGTTTAATACAAAAATAATCTCTATAAACGTGAATTTAATGTATATTTCAGGACGAAACACTGTTATTCTACAAAAATCAAACTGCAGGAGAAGCTCCACTTTTACTGCTGGTTTTAGTGCAGTCACTGCAAAGGAGCTGACAGGTTTACAGCACTTGCCTTTATTTATTTCGGAGTCTGTCTAACCCTAATGCTCTGTTAAACGCACATAAAGAACCATCACATGGGTAATTAACCGTTCCACTGCCATCAGCAGCAGCGGAGGAAAACACATGGAACTAAATGCTGCTTCTCTCCCAAAGTTGGCATAAATTATCGCCTCATTTTATCCGGAAATCTTTCTGTTTTCATTTGCAGTTTAAAATACATTCAAGGTTTTTTCCAGAACTAAGCCTGTATTTTGGAGCAGCTTTTTGCAGCTTCAACTGGATCCGGCCCTCCAGATTATTTGATTTTATTGTTGTTAACGGCCTGATGATATCTTACCGTTATTTCTAACTTATATAATTTGACCAAATACATTTTTCTGGAGAGTAAAATATATAAAGTTATTTGAGGTTTAAGTTGGTTTATGGGTTCATCGACCGGTCTACGATGTCAACATTTCGGGTTGTTAAACAGCTGGATAATAAGAAATACAACCTGCAGCTGATAAATCACAAATACTCAAACTTAGAGCATCACTAACCCTCCTGTCCACAGACAGGAAATCAAAACATTTACCTGAAATGTTTTCAAAAATCCTAAAAAAAATAAGATTTCTGTAACCGTCCTAAGCATGCGAGATTTTCCACCTTTTTCTCAGCTACTGTTGTAAACATGCTGAGATCAGACAGAAGAAGTCCTTCTTTGAATGTCCCAGATAAAAGTGGATCTAATCTTTCAGACCTAATTAAGACACCGATCGTGAGGCTCGTTCCACCTTCAGGACGCTGAGTTTAATTAGTGAAGTCAAACTGCTGCCACAGCTGCTCTCAGTCAGCGGAAGCTTCCATTGCCTCACAAATGAAGAGGACCTCCTCCACGATTCCCCATCATTCCAAACAGACCGGAACAACCTTTAACACTCAAAGAGACGTTTAGGTCAGTTTGAGCAAAAATCCAGTGAGATTCACAAAGTCCCGCTTCAACTATTGAAAGAGTACTACGAATAATGAAAATCATTGAAGAATGATTGAACGAATCCAGCAACCCCAGCGTAACGCTGCGCTTGTCAGGAGTCAGAGACACTGAAACACTACATCTCCCAGCAGCCCCAGCACACACTCCCGCTGAGCCACACTCGTCCAATCGGTTCACTCCAGAGCAATGCTTCATGAAGCTTCATGTGACCTCTAGTGGTTATCAGTTGAATTTGATGTGTGGCGTTTTGAAAACAGTCAATGAATAAACATCAGTATACTTTATTTGTGTGTGCTTACAAATGTATTAATCAAAAATAAACTCTTCGCTTTCTCAACCTCAGAAGAAAATGATGAAAACGATCATTTCAAATGAGGTGAGAGTCTGAATGGATTTGATTTAATGGGCGTTATATATGAATTAATCTTTTTAAATAATATTTTTCTTGTATTTTTTCTTGAACTTCTTTTGTCACTAAGTATGAAAAGTGAGATGTAAATAAATATTGACGATTCATTGAAACAGTTCTGGTCTTTAAAGGATGAAACAGGCGTTTCAAAGAAGATAAATAAAATAAAATAAAAACTATTTATTCCAAAAGTATATAAGTATGACAAAGCAGTGTGACAGGGTGAAGGAGAACACATAAAGGTGCTTAAGATGCTTTAGTTCTGACAACCACTGCAGTTCTGCCTCTATCTTCACGCAGGCAGAACGCTCACTTTGCTTTGCTTCACTCGGCCACAATCACTGGAAAAGTCAAATGATTGGCTAGAATACAGCAAAACTGAATAGAAAGCAACTGATTGTCACAATATAGTATCAGTGTGACTTGGAGCTGAGTTTCAGCACTCATCCTGATGTGAGGGGGTCCGGGTTTGGACACTGATCCTGCTTTGTGTTTAAGGGACTGATATTTGTTTTTATAATACTAAAACTCTAGACCAGGGGTCCCCAACATTTGTAAAACGGAGGGCTACTTCATGGGTACTGAGTCATGCAAAGGGCTACCATTTTGAAACAACCAATTAAGTTATTGTTATATATTATTAATAATGAATAATGATACCCCTCCATGAAAAGACAAGGATTTCTCACCATAATTATCAATAACAACAACTAGGAAACAAATATCAAAATTCAGCACTTAATTAATCTCAGCAATACATTTTCAGATTATGAAAAGTTTCCCTATTTTCACTACATTGTACCATGTTTATCAATTATGTAATGTTAAAGAAAAATCAACTTAGACATTTTTAAACAAATCCTTTCAAATTATGAACTAATGACCAAATCTTCAGTATTTGATCTTTGAAGTGGATTAGGTCAGAGGTCACCTAAATCTATCTAAAGTTCACGAATCATGAACATATTTTTAAGACCTTTTCATTTTTAAATCTATGTAATTAAAGTGTAATTTAAAAAAATGCAACAGAATAACATTTAATTCTAGACTGTCACTGACCGTAACTCTATCAAACACCCACATTATGAACGGGGAACAGTCTGAACCCCTCCATGAATCCGTCACATGATGCAGTCAGGCTTTGGATGGATGTCGTCATTTTTGGCTCCTCCCATAGATGAAGCAAGCCTCGATACGTGCTGAGTATTCTATCTAAATCTGATGTCCTGTTTATAGGCTAATAACTAAAAAAATGCATTTGATTATTTACTTTAGGGACTTTGCTTCTCAACAACAACTTGACATTAACGATAAACAACTCTGACGGTTGATTTTAACTTTTTTTTAACCATTTTTTTGAGGAGTGAAGGAAAGCACACACGGCCTTTTAATTTAGTGCAACATCAGCAGTGGTATAAAAATAAAAAAGAAAAAGGAAAGAAAACCGACACTGCTTTTTAAATTACAGTAGGTTGATAATCTTAAAATAAACTACAAAACAAATGAACCTAAACTCAATGCCCGTTATTTATTAGTACATTTCTTCAAGACCAAGGAGGGACAAAAGAGCACGTGGCTCCAGATCCCTGAGGACCTGCATGTCAGAAGTCAAGACAGAAACCAGTGCTGAGCAAACAGAACCCAAAACATGAGAAGACAAGAGCTAAACAGCCTTAAATCTGGAGTAAAAGAACCTGACAGAAACAGTCTGAGGCTGTTCTGCTGCTTCAGGTCCTGCTGGAGTAAAATGACAGTGCACTCCAATGAAAATGGTGCTTTTAACATGTTCTTGTTGCATTTTTCTCATGATTGAGGACATATGTATAAAGGAAATGTCATCTTAAAATGGCACTTCTGACTATTTCTCAGGTTTTCAAGATCTTTATTAGTGTCAATTTATCCATTACTCTTTAATTCAAAATCTTTTTTCTGTCAAATATTCCATATAATATTAATTGTAATTAAAGTTCAACAAACATGCACTCTATCATTTGTGTTTCAGGGTGAGGACAAACCCCTCCTAAACACACTTTTTTATCACTTTTTTATCCTCACCCCGTCCGTGCGAAGTTGGCCCAGTATCTCATCATGCGTCGACTCAGTTTCTCCTCCTCTGCGGTGTAGTTGAGCCTCTTCTCCAGCGGCAGGCCGAAAACAAACTCGATTTCGTAGCCATGGATCACACCCATCCACTCGGGCCAGGCCAGGTTGGAGGCGCGGTGGTCGAAGAAGTAAAGGTAAACCCCTCCTTTGGAAGAGAGGAAGACGAGAACATGCAGAGCAGTGAGGCCACTCTGGAATGAACCTGGACAGCACTGGTGAGGCCATACTTCCATGTTTCAGATAAAAAGACAGTTTTATGGTTCATAAAATATAAGATGAAAAGATGAAAACTACTACACCTGTGGGGAGTCTTAGTTAAATAAAACCAGGTAAAACAAGAAAGATGCAGAAATCTAAACAAGTAAACAATGACTGTTTTCTTTTTGTGGTCTTGCAGATTTTTTTTTTAAGTGCAATTTTGAAGGCTTTTTATATTTCTGTCAGTCAATCTCGTCCATGCCATGCCACCTGTACAGAAGTTTGCCACATTCACAGAAATGTTTGAACACGTTCAGATCTTTGTTTTTTATTCTATTACACTGGATTTATTTTCCATGAAGGTTTGAACTTTGAGAGTTTAAATAATAGAGAAAAATGGCAAAATGTTTGTTTTTGTCTGAGGAAAGTGTAGAAAGTGGATAGAAAGGAATTTTACAGCCTTAAAAAAATCAATAAATGTATTGCTGGTTATTTATGGAACGTAACTCCTGAGAGAAATGGGAGAACACTGCATAAAAACAATTGCCTTACTTGAATTATTTACCATATACTTTTAACTATTGTATGAAATTAAATCACAGAAATACAAAAACATATGCTGTCATTTCAGACTTTTTATGAAATTTTACCTACTTATCATATATCTTCCAATAGTGGCCGGTCTCTAACAGACACTGCTCAATTGGGTGAAAAAAGGTCAAATTTTAGCAAAAAACCCGCTAGATATGAGTGGAAAACTGCACAAATTGTGCGGTGGCATACGCCAAAGAACATTCCGGTGAGGAATCTGCACCATATTTAAGGTGGATCCTAAACGTATCTGAGAATGGCGCAAGCAGATAAGATCGCGGCAGAAACAAGGAAACAATTTCCTGGTGGAGGTGCAAAGAAAGTAAATAAAGAATGAGAAGAACTGGTTTGGATTATTGAGCATTATATCAGCATTTTTCCATAAAATGAACCCATTAGCCATCACGATTCTGTCTGTGATGGAATAAACGTGGTCTCCAATCGCCGTTCTCTAATAGACATCGGGTCGGCTACCGAATTTTTTAATTAAACTTGGCATCCGGGCTACTATTAGAAGACATACGGTAATTTAAAATAAGACATTATTTGACAACAAATGTCTGAAAAAAGGTACAAATATCTTTTAAAAATTTTAACCAAATATAAAACAAAATAAAACATGATGTCCAAACTGTGCTGGACAAATCAAAAGGCTGTTAATATTTGATTTTGACGTCCCAACAAACAAGGGGAGATGATGGACCCCATTAGGATAGAAAAACGAGAACACAAACACACACCAGTTACCTTGTGAATTTCCTGCGTTGTTCAAGTGTCCATTACCGTTGTTGGCCTTTTCGGCGTGGTGCCTGGCATAAGAGGAAGCAAAGAGAGCCAGCGGACAGATGACGTTGTGGTCGCCCACGATGTCATCCATGGCGTCACGGTTCTTCTCCCCGTTGTTCTCGTCCATCCAGTCCGTGTACTGCAGCACCACCGCCTCCAGACCGATGTCGTTTGCGTGTGGAACGCCCATCTTGACACCTGTAGTGCAAAAAGAGGAGAGAAGCCTCAGGAAATTTAAACTTAATTATGTACATCTGAATCTTAGTTTTAAACAAATTCATATAAGTTCCAATAAAAGTCAAGGTCGTTTCTTGAACTTTTTGCCGAGTTTTGGAACCTCATATTACACCAAGATGACAACATCCCTAAAACCGAGGTTTATAAACGCTACAGAAAGTTGACAACATTTAATATCCACCACTTCCCAGTTATCGATATCCATTCATAAAAATTAATTTACTGTCAGTATGTTATTGCAGATCTAAAGGTACTGCCTCTTACACTTTAACACCAGAGCTTTGGCTCCAGGCTCGACATTCTTTCAACTCCAGTAAATCTTTAACTGTTTATGTAAATACTGTGATTCCAGCAGATTGTGTAAAATGGTTTAAGAGTTATGGGATGTCAAAGAGCGTGTGTTATTAATAGGGATGGGCTGATTGGATTTTCCGGCCGATACTGATAATCGATATTTCTCCTGCATCTGTGGCCAATAGTCGATATTTGCCGATACTGATATTAAATATTATTAGTATCTACAATAATACCATACCACAACAATCGCTTTAAAACTCTGAAAATACACACTCTCCAAAAACATTAAGACCATTTACTGACTTTTAGACGTATCTATAAATAATCTGCTTTTCATTACCAGGTATCTATTAGGAACAACTTGTATCCCCATCAAGTTTACATGAAAACGGTCAGAACAATTGCTGACTATGACTGTAAACATTAACTTCCCAGTGCCAACGATTTATTTGGATCCATGTCAATAATAAAGTAAAATAAAAATAAACCAGCGGCTTTCTTTTACCTGCTAGAAAGTCTTTTCTGGAAATGAGACTGTCGTTGTCCTTGCTGAAGCCGGGTGCTCCGTACAGCAGGAAGTAGGAGCCCTCGTCCTGGTTGACTCCAAGAAGGATCTGGGTGTCTTTAAAGTCTCCTGAGTTCACCATGGCCTCAGGAGTGTCCGGAAGAACCTCGCCATCCACCACCGGTACAAAGGAAAACCGGAAGAGGGCAGGCCAGGGCAGCACCTGTGTCAGGATGGTTAAGGCCTTATGAGTTTGTGCGCCTGAAGCCATAAAACATTAAAACCAGCAGTTCTAATGTGTATCTGAAAGACTAACTGCAGCATGTTAAATGGGAACGACTTCACTATAAAAATTGGTAAATGAAGAGAACCTTAACGACTGAGGGATGGGAAACTTCAGGTCCAGAGGGCCACATTCCGACATAATCGGAAATAATCTGGCATGTTCTAATTGGCTGGACACACCTGAAGCAGGTAATCAGTCATGACTAGGGCTTATGTTGTGCCAGAATCTAGTGCTTTCCGAGTCTACTAATTCCAAATTGAGTGTACTTAAAATTTCCCAGAAGTCTTTGCGAAAAACTAGCATACATCGAAAATATAGACCACAATGCATTGCGGTTGAACAATTTCGAGCAAAGAAATGTGTTTAAATATAATATTTGAATAAAGCATCCACATTTATTTTCACTCTCAGAACACAGTGGAGTTGTAAATAAACGCTGTGAAATGTTTGTTTTTATTCGATTTTGTGAAATCGATGACGTCATATCCGGTTTTTAGAAAAACAAAAGTAAAGTGGTGAGCATCGTGTCCGAATTACCTTTAAAATCCAGCGCACTATGTAGTCCTGCACTATATAGTTTGATAGTTAGGGATTAGGGAGGGAATTCGGACACAGCCTTAGATATCTGGAAATCATCCAGACACAGCGACCCTCAAGGCCTGGAGTTTAAGTACTGGTTGGACTACTACCCATGTAACAATTCTTTGTGAATCGGTAAAAAAATGATTCAAACTCATCAACATGGTCAGCTATGTAGAAAATTAAAACATTGGTTTGACTCTGCCTAGATTCAGAAATGCAGAGCTGATTACATTTCTCCATGTAGGTTTGCTGTGAGTGTGCACGCCTGTGTGTGTGTGTGTGTGTGTGTGTGCGTAGCGGACTGGCTGCGTGTTCTTCATCTACGCTTCGCTTTTGGAAAATTCTCGCAGCTTCTTCGGATTTAAATGTTTAACAAAAGTCAGTCCCTCCAGGATTTCAAGATGTTGCGATCACAACTATTAATGCAAATTCAACCCAACCCGAGATTTGTTCCTCACCCGGCAACGTTAAAATTTCCTACAACTTTGATCAATGTACCGTTACAGCAGTCATGGCTGACAATGCAGCTTTGGACTATTTTGCCATTTAGCAAGATTTTTTAAGCTATTTTGGAGTTTAGCTAATATTACAGCTACATGCTAGCTGTTTTGACTAATTTAAGCTTTTTTTTTTAAGTTTTTTGCAGGCTATTTTGGAGTTAGGCTAATATTTACACGCTAGTTATTCTGGCTAATTTAGGATTTTTTTTTAATTAAATGTTATCTTTTTTTCAGGATATTTGGAAGTTTAGCTATTTTTTCAGCTCATTGCTAACTGTATTTCTTTTTTTTTTTTTTTTTTTTAGTTTTTCTAGGCTAATTTGGAATTTGGCTATCAGCTTCAGAGTTTTCAACTATCGTTTTCAGCATCATCATCTTCAGCAGCCAAATTCAGCTTACATCATTCACACAAGCATTATCCCAGGTAATGCTATACATTTAGTTCATAACTATTTTAAAAAGCTATGGTTTTAAAGTTTGAAAAATGTAGTTTTATAGTGTTCAATAAATGTTTATTCTGTTCGGTTGTGACCTAAGGTTTGTTTTGGATTTTGACTCCTTGTGCGATTGAATTTGACTCCTCTTCGATATATTAAACACATATAATTCCAGCTGAGTAAAAATCACAATTGTTAACTTCTCCCTCATGATTGATTTTGAAACAGTTGGTACTGCCATGCTTTGAAAAGGAGATTCACTACCAAATCAGAGTGAGAAATTGGTCAAAGTTCCTTGACTTAAGTTTCCAATTGCAGTTTTCCAATTGGTCGATTGCCGCACGGTTTGTACATAGAGTCCACACACAGACGTAAAATCAAAGAGTTTACAAAGTCATTGGAAGCGGTCACTTCAACGGAAAGCAAAAACAGAAAAAACACATAAGAGAGCAGAGATCTCTAATTCTAGAAAATATGACAAGTAGGGGGAGCGGATGTATCCGTCTGGTTTGGACTCAAGTTTTAAAAACGTTGACAAATCTGGGAAGCAGACGTGTGAGGGGAGGAGCGTCTTCGCTATCTTTAGACAGTTCAGAAGAGTCTGTTACCTGCCATTCCTGATCGATGAGCTCCTGTGGAGTTTTACCACGCAGACAGTCAACCAGCTCAGTGTCATTGCCTCCATTACAACCAACCAGCGTGGCCAACAGCGTGGCACGCCTCCGAGCCTCAGCGTAGGTGACCGAGGCCCAGGGACAGTTGGGGACGCCGCTCTGGAGAATGGCCCTGGTGAAGTAAGGCCTACTCTCTGGAGACAGCAGGTGGTATCCCACAGAGGCACCGCCAGCACTCTCACCAAAGATGGTCACCTGTTTTACAAGTTCAAAGAAAAACAAAAAGAGTTCAGTTAGTCTGTATTTTTCCACACATATGGGTAAAAAACAAAAACACCAGCAGAACACAAGAACCTGTTTGGGGTCTCCTCCAAAGTAAACGATGTTTTCCTGCACCCACTTTAGGGCCATCCTCTGGTCCAGCAGACCCACATTCCCAGGAGCCTCGGCTGTTCCGTCCAGAGCGAGGAACCCAAACGCACCGATGCGGTAGTTCATAGACACCACAATCACGTTCTCCACACTGGCGAGGTAGCGACCGTCATACACGTCCAGAGAAGAAGAGCCGCTGTAGAACCCTGAAACGGTGACGTATCTCGGTAATTCCACCAATCAGCAAAGATTTAAAGTACACTGTCTAAATATGGCAAACGACCACACAAAAAGGTAACAACACATCTTCAAATGACAATAACTTTGCATCCTTTTCAACCTTTCATAGATCATTTCAAGTGCTGTAACAAATATCAAAATACTCGAGTATTTGCAATCTGTTCCAAAAAATACAAATATTTACGACCTCTGAGATCCCTGTTTTCCAATCATTATAAATCTAATTGTAGTAGAAATACACTTCAGGCTGTGCAGTTCTTGCTCTAAAATGCAGAATAATGTTGGCTTTTAAGGACATAAACTAAACTGTCTTAAATAGAAGTAAAGCGTCTATAAATGTTCTCACTTTCAAAGTAAAAGTGTTTTTTATAGATCGGGAAAAAAGAAGACTGAAGTTCAGTTTACTGACATCAGTATAGCTTAGTGTTTTTGATGTGTTTAAAATATAGATTATAAGATTAAAAAATATGATGACTATGAATTTAGGAATATTACAAATATTTAGTGATCAATTTCCTCTAAATATGAAATAAAGTCTATTTGTAAAACCTGTTTTTTAGGAACACATTAGTTTTAATAAAAGGACGGTGAAGATTTTTTGTTGTTCAATCTTTATCTTGTCTATTTTTTGTATCATATATCTACGAGAACTGTAGTCAGCAGAACTGTGAGGATGGAAAACTGTTGAGAACATTTTCAGGATTTGTCCAATGATCCAAAGCAACAGTGATGTTTGTGTGTTGTTTCCTGCTGAGGTTAACCAGGAAGTTTACAGATAATCACAATATCTGAACAATATCAGAAAAAAAAAAAAAAAAATAGAACGTAACTCCTATAATAAGCGAGAGAACACAGTTCTAATGTGTCTTGCTGCAGCAGAAGACAAAAGAATTTGACTTTTTCATCAAAAGGCAAATTTTATATTTTAGACTTTTTCTGTGAAGATATCAGAAAGAGTTATAATAATTGGTTACATGCGACTTTCTGGAAAACCAGAAATGTTTACGTTCTTTAGTTAACCTACAAAGTGACCCCGGAAAGTTTGTGGAATTCTGGTTTAAAGTGATAAATATTAGATCTTTTTTTCTAAATTTTAGGGTTTTTATCTGCTATGTTGTGTTCTGATCTCCTGTTCTACATAAAGATATAACTGATAGTGATTAAACACATATATTATTTTTCATTCATCCAGTAAAAAGACAAACTTACAGGAAACATTCAAACATATTCATATTAAATTGTGGTTCGCTAATCTTGATTCCTAATTATTTCAAAGTCACATTTGTCTTGATTCATTTTGGACCGTACCATGTGGACCCATAGCAGGGGTCGGCAACCCTTAACAGTAAAAGTAAAAAAAGAGTCATTTGGGCTTGTTTGGTACTTCTTCACTTTAAACACGCTGTGGTTCAGCCCCTGGAAAGAAATCCAAACCTCGGTAACACAGTAATGGATCATTTCAGGCCCATCTCCAAACTCCCTTTTTAATCCAAAATCCTCGAGAAAACGGTCTACACACAAAAGCAGTCTTTCCTGGTCAGACACAATGTGTTGGAGGTCCTCCAATCAGGTTTCACAGCACAGATCTGCTTTGCTGAAGGTCTTTAGTGACATTCTCAGAGTAACTGACATGGGAGGTCCTTGTTTTATTGGATTTATCTGCTGCTTTTGACACGGTAGATCACACGATCCTGCTGTCAAAGCTCCAAAATGTGGTGGGGGTTGGTGGTTCAAATCATACCCGGCAGACCGAACCATGAATCTTTCTAAATTGATTTCCTGTCCTTTGGGGTCCCACAGGGCTCAATTTTAGGACCACTTCTGTTTTCCCTCTATCTTTTTCCCCTGGGGTCTATCATACGGAAACACGGATTGTCCTTTCACTTTTACGCTGATGATAGCCAAATTTATCTCCCAACAAACAAGAACGGCTCCTCCCTTAAACAGTTAATGTCATGTTTACATGAAATCAGAGCATGGCTGGAGAGTAGTGCCTTGAGTTTTGATGAGAAGAAAATGTGGTCCCCTGGCTCCACATTTTAAACACACTGTCAAAAATGTGGGTTTTATTCTGGATAGTGATTTTACTATCACTTCTGTGGTGAAGCAGAGCTTTTTCCATCTGAGGCGGTGAAACTATTTTAACTTTAGCCAGACTTTGAAACAGTGATCTGCACTTTTATTCGGGGTTAGCCGGTCCTCTCTTTCACGGTTACAGCTGGTTCAAAATGGCGCTGCTCGTATGCTGGTTGGAGCACCAAAGAGAGAACACATCACACCCGTCCTGGCTTCCCTCCACTAGTAGCTGTGTATTTTAGGGTTCAGTTTAAGATTCTTTTGTTTGTTTTAAATCTTTGAATGGCCTTACCTCTGAGAGCTTCTCTCCCCCTACACTCCACCGGTCTGCTGATCAGATGCTCCTGGAGGTACCGAGGGATAAGAGGAAGTGCAGAGGGGATCCAGCCTTTTCTATTTGCGCCCTGAAGCTCTGGAACGCTCGGCCTTTTAACTTTCATGATGCGTCATCTCCAGTGTTGGGACTAACGCCGTTTAAGTATAACGGCGTTACTAACGGCGTTATAAATCAAGTAATTTAGTAATCTAACTAATTACTTTCATCCTCGCTGTAACGCCGTTATAGTTACTTCGTGTAAATCGCGGCGCGTTACTTCAAAGTTTGATGATCTTGCTGGAGCTGGGCGCTTCGCACCCGAAAGTTGCTTGTGTAATGCGGAGGGAGATCTCGAATGCGAGATCGTGATTGGTTAAAGTGTCAAGTGGGCGGATACTAGCTCGCGCGCATGAGCCAGTAACCACTGGACGCGGAAGCGCTCGAAGCGGAGCGGAGCGGAGAGCGGAGCCCGCGCCGCTTCCGCTCCGCTCTTTAGTTCACACCAGACGTGCATTTTTCCGCGGCGGTCCACAGGCGCTTCTGCTAGAGATTTTTTTGTTTTTTCCATCATGGTTGATAATTTCATAGCCTAAAGACATTAACCCATGTTCCTGCTACGAAGAACTGCTCCCTGCCTCTCCGCAGTTGCTTTACACCCAAAACCCCGCCCACCCGCTCTGTCGGCACACTGTATTGATTTGTGTGCGCTCGCGTGCGTCTCTGTTTTGTGTGTGTCTGTGCGCACACGCTCGCAGGTGTGTGTGTAGGTAAATTAATATACTAAAATTATTAACCCATATTTCTGCTAAAAGCAGCTGCTCTCTGCATCTCTTTTTCTCTCCCAAAAACCAGCAACCCCGCTCCAGAGTCTGCTCACTACGTTGATCTGTGCGCGCTCGTGTCTGTCTGTATTGTGTGTGTTTTATAAATATGACCCCCTGTTTCTGCTAAGATGAGCTGCTCTCTGCCCCTGTTGTAGTTTTTTTAACTCCCGAAACTCCTCACCCCGCACCGGAGTCTATCCACGTTGATCTGTGTGTGCATGTCTGTCCAAAAACTTGTCTTTTCACCAAAGGGGAACAGGCTCTCAGACCAAAGATTTGAGAAGTTGCTACTTTTGCGCTACAATCAGTGGTTCAAAAATTAAAGCATTGAAACCATTCAACTGGCTGCTTATGCTGGTGGCATTGTTAAAGTTCAGGTTAAGGTGCAATAAAAGAATGTTAAAATGATCAGACATAAAGTATTGTTACTGTGCTCCTAAATATTCTTGTTATAGGATACTTGTGTTATGTTGATACTTGGAACCTTTACTTTTATTTTTATACAAAGTTTGGTTTTATCTAAGTTTATTATTGTTGATATTTATATTTTGCGTGTATTGTTGTTAAAATTTTATAAAGACAATGTTAAAGCTGTGGTGTGATATAAATAAAGACAGCAGAGATTTTGTTACTTGACAGTTATTTATAATTGTTTATTGTTTTGCACTTTCAGTTTTTTAAGCCATTTTGTTTAATTATAGTTGTAGGTAAGATACTTGAAGTATGTTAATAGTTGAAACGTTTACCTTTTTTGTGTGAAGTTACATTTTTTATATACCACTTGTTGCAGTGTTTTGTGGGATAATTCTGACAAATAAATATTGAAAATTCTTTCCCTAAACCCTCTCTCATGTGTATCCTAAACTTAGACAATATGACTCCATTGGAAAACTATACAGAGTATACTATTGTCGGTTATCATCTATTATTGAATGTAAATAATTTTTTTTGTTTGTAACGCAGGAAAAAATACAAAATATTACAATATTTAAAGAGAAATTTAAAACGAGTTACTTTGCCAAGTAACTAATTACTTTGAAGATGCAGTAATTGAGTTACTAACTCAATTACTTTTTGGGAGAAGTAACTAGTAACTATAACTAATTACTTTTTTGAAGTGAGATGCCCAACACTGGTCATCTCTGTCCATTTTTAAAACGAAGCTTTAAACCCATTTTTACAGCCAAGCTTTTAACGTTCCACGAGACTCTGCTCAGTTTTTTTACTCTGTTTTTACTTGTTCATACTTTGTTCTCACTCTGTAAATCTGTTTTTACTGTCTTGGCTTTTAGTTGTTTTTATGCTTACATTTTATCTATTATTGTTCTTGGTTTTTTTAATGTACAGCGTTGTAGCAGTCTGGCTGTGTGAAAGCGCTTTATAAATAAACTTGATTTGACTTCTACTAATCAAAACCTAGAAGGAGTCACATAGTCTAACTTTAGCCTTTAAGAAATAAGGATTTGCATTCATGACCTTTATTTTTTTATATTAATATGAATTTTGTCAATTTTTTGGCACAAAAAAGCAAAAATATAAAAAGAGCCTAGCATTTCTCAAAATGTGTTTTTTCAAAAAGTTATTTTCAAAATTAAAGATGATCTGTGCCAAACAGGATCATCTCAGTGCAGCTCATAACCAGTGTTGTGCAGCACAAGACAATATGTGCATTTAAGAAATAAAACTTTTTACCATAATTTTGCTTTGCATATAAAATCTGTGCATTCTTTAGGTAGTGTTGAGCTTATTCAGGTCAACAGGAATGTAAAAACCAACATAGTTTATCATCTATGAGCACCTCAGTCATCAATTTATAAATATAACTATATAAATTAAGTAAATGCTAATTAATTCATCCTTACTTTATAAAAATTGCTATTTTCTTTTTCTTTTATTTATTTTGTTGTTTTTCCCCTCTTTGTCCTGAGCAGTCTTCCACTGCTGGGTTTTGTTATTTTAGTTTGAGGTTGGTAGTCTTAGTTTGCAGGCTTTGTTTATTTGTTTTCTTTAGGTAGTTTTGGTTAGGGGGAGCTGCGGATACCAATGGTCAACCGTCTGAGTCAGCAGTCTCTATGAATTATTTTATGTTTGGCTGAGGAGCCACCATGGAGAGATAAAAGATCCACATGTGGATCTGGAGCTGCAGGTTGAAGACTCCTGATCAATAGGAAGCTGGAAGATCATTGGTGGTAAATATTTTCCTGGAGGTGATTGTAAAGCACAGTGAGCACGTACCTCCCCCATAGATCCAGACCATAACTGGCAGATTGTGGGGCTTGACTGATGAGGGCACCCAGATGTTGAGGTACAGGCAGTCCTCACTCATCTCCCTGTTGGGATTCCACATCTCCATGCCCGGAAAGCCAGGATACGATTTGTCGACAAACTGGTAGCACGCGTTGGGGTAGGAATCGGCTTTGTACACGTTCTGCCATGGGCGCTTTTCCACAGCGGGCCGAAAGCGCCTCTTTCCCACCGGCGGCTCCGCGAACGGGATCCCCAGAAACCCGATGACTGGGCGGCCCTGGTCCGGCACCGCCACCTGGAAACCTTTGACACGACCGCTTTTTGTATTGACCAGGAAGTCTGCCTCGCTCTGCGTGAAGCAGCTGGGGATGAGGAAGAGGAGGAAGGTGGAGAAGAAGACGAGAGGGCAGGGCTGCATGGTGGAGGTCAGAAGTGTTGGCGTGGTCAAAGCACTGGTAGAAATTTCCTCTTCAGTCAAGGAGGACAGGGTCTGCTCTGCTTCCCCTCAGATCTACGAAAGGACAGAGGCAGACGGAGACGTAATGAGATTTCTGTGATTAAATGGAGGACAGATGGAGAGAAGGAAGAAGACACAACGAAGGAAGCTATCAGAAAAAAAGTTAATAGGCAGCCAGGAGAAAACTTAAGACAAATAACCCAAAACTTAACATTTTTAAATTCAACCATGGTTGAACATAGCTTATTGGGGATATGGAGTTTTTATATAAATATAAATGATTTTTCATTTCATCCGATAAAGATTCTTTAAACATAACAAATGCACTGAAGGAACATGATCCAACTGTTTTTTTTGTTTGTTTTTCCAGAAAACTAAGTAATGCAGGTTTCCTTTCCTGTGTATAATCAAAACTGTTTTGTAACATGTTCTTGTCACATTTTCTGTGCATGACGGACATATATAGAGAAAATTAAGATTAAAACTGCATTTCTGAGTATTTATTAATTCAATTGGTTGTTAATCAGGAGCAGATGAAAAAAGTTTGTAAAAATTCATATTCATGACATTAAAAAAAGGCTGGGTGGGCCAACAGCTCCCTGCTCTTGGGAGAGTGTAAACAAAGGGATGATGGGAAGGGGGCGGGGCTTACTTTTACAACTCAGAAGGAATTTCTAATGAACTAAAACAACATAAATTTTTTTGATCATCATTATTAAATAGACCACTGAGAAGGCCTGATCAAAAGATGATGGGAGTGGGACTTTAAGACCGGTCGGTCACAGGTCAGTCGGTTGTTGTTAATTTAAGGTCATAATGTTTTTCTTCATGTTTCATGCTCACAACATAACTTCCTCCTCTGAATCCTGAAATACACACACGTCCATGTCCTCCTCCGACCACCAGAGGGACCCCTCTCCTGAGTACTAACAATCTTCAGCACTGCCCTCACTACAACTCCCATCAGCCACCACTTCAGTCTTCTCCATACAAAGCTCATCATCATCATCCTCATCAGAACCACCAGCATTTATACCCACTCCGGTGTTACCTTCAGTGCAAAGTCTTGATTGTGTTTATCTGTTAGTCTGAGCAGTTTTCCCTTGTTTCATTCTGTTTATTCGTCTTGCCTTCGTGTTTTTGACCATTTCCTGCCTTTTGTCTTGGCCTTCCTCTGCTGTGATCAATCCATTGGTTTCTCAGAGCAGAAAATAATGAAAGCTAACATCCAAATGCTCTTTCATTCATTTACAATCCTTTCCATCTGCGGTCAAATGAGCCGCCGTTCACATTTCCGTGGTCACATCAAGAAGCTCCGTGGAGTCTGGTGGAGATTTTCCAGCGTTCTCAGGACTGCTACCGTAAGTATTGGATGAAACTCACACCAAAAATCCAGTGACAGCTGATTGGACCACAGAAATGTGAACGGCGGCTCATTTGACTGCAGTCAATGTGAAGATAGCATCTTCTCTTCTCCAGAACCTGAACTCGACACGCTAGCCGGACCAGATGAGGGTTTAGTGCAGCAGAAAGAAGATCATTCATGAAAAACAGAGTCTGTCCAAGACTGTTTGATGGACAGAGATTTAAAAGGAGAAATCCGGAAAAACAAAATGATTTCTTCAAGTAACAAGTAGAGGATAACAAGTCTGTGAGAAAAAATTCTTGTTTGGAGGAGATAAATCCGTATCTTCAGCAATTTTATCAAAGCAAATTATTTAAAAATCAAGCAATGTGATTTCCTGGATGTTTATTTTACATTCTGTCTCTAACTATTGTAGGGTTTCTACATTAAGCTTTTTTAGGGAAACAGCTAAGATGCTTTTATTGTCTCAACTTTATTTGTGCTTTGGGGCTTATTTATGTCAAGACTTCAAGCAATCCAATCCACCGTATTTGAAGCAAAGAAGGAGACTTCAATGGAGAATCAATTCCCTATTTTCTCTAGCTCCACTGAACGAAAAAAAACCCTACACTTCTGAGCTACAAAAAAAATGAGCTGAAGGACTGAACACTGTCAAATCTCTGACAACCTGGAGTCAGAAAAATGCCAGCAGAGACCCAAAGCTCCACGCCGCTCAGTCAGTCACTCAGAACCTGGACGAGGTCACAGGAAGCCGACCCACCGCCACAGCTCGTGTCAGAAAATGACGTGTCTGTTTTCCTCGGTGAGGTTTCTTTTGAAGGGGACGGGGAAAGTGACAGGCGTGACATTGACACGCTCACAGCTGCCTGTGATCCTTTAAATCTAAGCTGATCCTCTCACCCCTGCTAAACATAAATGGCAGTCTACATTCCAACAGGTGGGGGTGGGGGGTGGGGTGGGGGGCTGTCTCCACCGTTGGTTTGTCCGAGTGTGTCTTCTTCCACAGATTTAGAGCATTTTGTCTTATTATGGATTAAAAACAGAATCAAATATTTCTTTATCTGTGCAGACAAATAGTTTGTAGACCTGTAACAAAGCCCAAAAGTATGGCATGGTACCAATGCAACAAAAAATAATCCATCTGCCGCAAAGATAAGAACAAATGAAGAAGCTTGTAGAGAAATAAAAACAGAAAAGAGAAATATGATTAGGGCTGTAACGAGTATCCGGGTGCTCGGGTATTCACAACCTGAAAATCCAAGTATGAATATTTGCAACGTCCAAGATTGCTGATTCACAATGTTTATAAGAGTTGTAAATTGTGGTAAAATATGATCAAAATATCATCTGTGGACGATGTATTTTTGCTCTGGAATGCAGATTATGTTAGATTTTAAGTTTACGAACTAAAACAAAGCCGAAAGAGCCGCGGTAGTCACCGGAAGTAAACGCATCTTTGTGACGGTGAAGATTCTGGTTTTCAAAGTAAAACTGACACTGACATAACTTTTGAGAAAATGAATTAGCTTTAACATCGGAGCTTTAGCTCCAGTGGTTACATTCTTTTGGTTATGATAACTCTTCAACAGTTAACTAAACTCCATCTTATTCTGAAGAGACGCAGCCTCGAGCTGCTGAAAGGAGGATGTAAACAACGTGAATCAGATGATTCTGAAGACTTTTATCACACGGGCTCTGAACCGTAAAATATTGAAGAACTTCGAGGATAGAACAACTCTGGAGAACATTTTCAAGTTTTGTTGTTAAATGATTAAAAAAATCCTGTGATTTTTATCCTTTTTATGTTGTTTATGTTACTGCAGAACTTCACCAGAAGGTGGAAAAAAAATGACAAACAAAATTTCTTTCTATCTGAATCTTTGTGTTTTTTTTTTTATTTTTTATCAGTTTTGTTAATTCTGATTCTGGTGATTTAATATAAATAATCTAAATTTTCATCCATCTAGTAGATATACACATAGCAATAAACATAATATTAAAAAGTAAGAATCGTGGTTCGATACGTGAATCAACGATCCACAGCCCTAAATATGATGCGGTTGACCAAACAAATCTAGATAACAGAGAAGGGATCTGGAGAGGACGTTCCTCTGTTCACAACAGAAACTTTAAAGAGAAGAAATGCCTAAGAATGTCAGTGATGTCCACTCCGATCATCTTTTGATCTACTTTCAAAGTTTTCTCAGTGGTCTTTAGGGTATTCAGCACGGAAAGTCTGTTGGTTCGGATCGAGTCCTGAAGGTTGCATTTAGTCTTTATTCAGACTGAAATCCAGCAGAGATTTCTGTTTCAGACCAAACATTTTGGTTCGACAGAGGAATGCTGCATGGCACTTATTGGGGATGCTATGCTAATAAAAGTTATGACCTATAATGTTGGGAAAACAGTGAGAAATAAAGTGTATCACATTATATCTGATCGTTGTACTATGATAGGATTGTTTTTGAGAGGATACTAGCATGACGTCATGACACTTTAGCGGTGTTTTATTGAAGCTCTAACAAGTATTCAGTCGGACCATTTACTTCCTTTTTTCTAACACGACAATCAATGCTTCACATTTGTCCGCGGCTCACCGATCGCCTCGTTCCTGACGTGTTTACTTTTACGGTGGTCGTTTTGGTTCAGTTGTTTTTTCTCTCGGTTCTTTTCGTATTCAGACATCTAAGAGCGAACCGAAGTTCAGTTCGATTGGAAACGAACCGACACCACCTGGAGAGATGGGTCAGAGAGCGGTTGCTGGTCCCGGACCAGGATTCGTTTGAGCGTATTTAGATTGAAACTTCGTTCATTTTGCTTCACTTTAAGTGGGCCGAGTGTGTCCAGGCAGAATACACCGTTAACTATGGAGTTTTTAACCTAAATCATAAATCAATGTCACTTTCTAAGACTCAGTTTCTGCAATTCATAAGAAATATTCCTCTGAGCTGTTAGGAGCATAAACAAGAGTTCTCGCTCATAGAAACTTGTAACCAGCTCAGCACATTTCTGCATATAACTCTTTTTATAAACTGTATTTTTTTGTCTGCTCCTGTTTTACAACATTAACATACTCAGAAATGCAATTCTAAGCTTAATTTTCAATATACATGTCATCTCTCAAGAGAGCATTTTAAAAATACAATTTTCATTCCAGTGGATTTTTAAATGATACTCTACAATTCTGTGCTGTATGGGGAACATAGAGAAAACTTTAACGGAATAGAAAAAGACAAATGTTAGCTTCAAGCAATGGGAGAGAAATCCAGAGTTAGACTTTAGCAACGGAAAATATTATTTAAAAAAAAACAACCATATCTCTCCACTAAGAAGTGTGTTTCATCAGGTAGAAAAAGGTAGCCCTAACAAAGAACTAAACTCTATATTTTTGGTCGTCTATTAGTTTATAATTAGTAATGATCAAGTTATAATTAATCAAATACATAAAAGGGATGGGTTTATATCAGCTCCTTATACTTCCTATCAAGAAATTCGCTTTTATAAATCAGACAGAAAAGATTCTAAAGGAGCTAAAATGTATTTTTTTAATACAGAACACACACAAAAAAAACATTAATCAACCAATTAAAAGATAAAAATAAAAAAACAAAGACAGATTGCCCTTATAACTGAAAAACTGGGTTAAAGTAATCACATTTATCAAGAATTCTCTTTAGTTTTAGGAAAAAATAAGTTTTAGGAAACAAAAAAGATTTACCAAATAGTTTAAACTGATCATTAAGATCAACCAAATTATATTGTATTGTTTCGTTTTTTTACATCTATGATCCTGAAGTTCATTTTTTCATTTCCAATGTCCAGTTTTATTGACAATAGTGGGAATAATCAGGAGTTATCGACTTTCTCTTCCAGAGGTGAATGGAATTATGCAATAGAGGAAATAAAGATTATTTCCTAATCTTGAACAGTTGAGACTTTTTATTGGGGGGGGGACACTTCCAAAATCAAACCATAGACCCATGAAGAAGTCTGACTTCTGTCTGCAGTCATTGTCTAAACTTAGCCACCGCCACAACAACAGAGCAGAAGTGGAGTCTGTGAGGACTGTAAGAGAGAGCGAGGGCTGGGATTGAGGACGGAAAGAAGTTTTGTGTGGCAGGCTGCGCTTATTAATAGCTGTGACAGCTGCGTGGAAGGCAGAAAAGAGGGTGGAAAAAGAGGGGGAGGCAGAACAAGGTTTCAAGTAAAGGATAAGGATGCTGGGAGTCGGTGGGCTGCAGAGACTCAAAGCAACGCCGTTTTCTGGAGAGTTATTTCAGTCAAACTTTACTTTTTTTTCCATCAGATCACCATCCTGACAGACAAGATGATGGGTCAAATCAAACACTTTTCTATGTTCCTCGTGTTGATGTTTGAGCGCTAAACCAAACTGCAGAAGGCTTCAGCTCATCTTCTGATCCAAACAATGACTTCAAGTTCCAGGCCTGGACAGTAGATCCAGCAATCATCTGGAGGCTGAATTTTTGCCTCGTCAAGTCTGTGAAAACCAGAGTTTATCACTAGTATTTGCAGGAGTTTCCAGTGAGTGCTTTCAGTTATTGAAGTACCATATTTTTTAAGAGTTTAAGGACTTGTGTGCACAATCATGGGAGTGGAATCGTCCCAGTCAATGCAGAATGTGACTCCTGCTGCTGACGTCACCCATGACTGGAATTTGATGCAGTTGCATCCAAATCACCTCATTTAACTTGAAAGTATTTCAGCGATTGGACTGTGCAGCTACGGAGGAAAATGTCCAGAAAAATGTCTGAAGATGATGAAAACTTAACTGGACACGTTACTGGAAATCCACACAGAGAGTGGACGACTAGATAGAAAATAGAGGAAGTAACTGGACATCTCTCATATCTTGATGCGTTAGAGCAGGGGTGGGCAAACTACGGCCCGGGGGCCACATGTGGCCCCTTAAGCTACTTAATGTGGCCCTCCAAATTAAAATACATTGAATCAAAAATCCTAATTATTGTTTGATTTTCATTGTATTTCTGGTTTCTTCCCATGAATGGTGTTGTTTCTCTGACGTTCGTGTGTGTTCCTTTCTGAGTCAGATGGTGATCTTTCTGATTATTCCTACACCACATAAATGCAGCATTTCTTTGAGTTCACATTTTCCTCTGAAGAACATCAACCCATTGGATCACCCAAAAGAGAACAAAAATCAAAATTTAGAAATTAAAACTCCCAAATTTTCTGTTTTTAAATTAATATATGTGAATTTGAATCCAAATTAAAGCATGTTCTTCTCTAAATTCCATATTATTTTTTTTAGTTTATGAGGTTCATTACCAAATCTCTCCTTCCATCTGCTCCTTGTCCGGCCCTTATGCCAAATTTTAGAACCCTTTGTGGCCCACGAGTCAAAACAATTGCCCACCCCTGCGTTAGAGAATGGAATTCTCCCCTTTGATTTTTATATTTTTAGCCTGTTTCTGTTTGGTGGACGAACACACCACGTCCTCCTCTGACATGTAGTTTCAACAAGTGTATGAGTAGGACGTCACTAAACAAAAAAAAAAAAAAAAGCTTAAAAAGAATAAGCAGTAGGGGTGTAACAGATCACAAAGCTCAAGGTTCGGATCGTGTCACGGTTTGGATCAGTAGAAAGTGAAAAAAACAACAGCAAAAAACAAGACATTTTTTGGAAAACAAACATTTAATAACGTTTACTCATTAAGCCCTTTTTCATTAGAACAAAACATCTTTAAACTTTGAATGCGAACAAAACGCTAAAACGTGTAGTTTCTGATTAAATTTAGATGTATTTAGACAAAATCTATACAAACTGAGAGAAAAGAATGCTTAAAATCTATCTGGAGTACCCCTCAAAATGCTGATGTCAAAATTAAATTGTAAATAAATCATTTAAAATTAAACTTAAAGTTGTATTGTGTACCTTTTGACTAGTTTAATTGTGGAGACTATTTTGGCCAACAGGTGTGTGTAGACAAGCCCCGCCCATTCCAGTTTGCTGTATAAACCTGGTTGTTTTAAGGTGTTGCTCGCTCCTGCTGCCATCTTCTTTTGTTCTCTAATCCCCCCTCTTTACCCCCAACGAAAATTTCTTCTTCTTTTCCGTCCAAAAAAAAAAAAAAGAATAAGAAAGAAAGAGATAGAAACATAATCAATATAAATAAAGTTTAGCATGACAATAAAATCTGCCTGACACTAGAGGCTCTAGTATCTGTTGGCTCAGCTGTTGGACAGGACAAATTTAAAAAAAAGAAAAAATTAAACTTAAAATTATTTTTTGGTCTTAATTGCTTTATTGAAACTAACTCTGGATACATTTAAATATTTAAAATAATTATTATTCCTGGAGATTTATGATCATTCAAACGTTAGTTTCAATCACTGTAAATGTAGAACCAATTAAAAAATGCTAAAACTCAAGCTTGCCGTTCCAACTTTGGATTCACCATAAAAAAAAGAAATTAGTACGGAAGAAAAAATGCATCGATTAGATGTCTTTAATAGGGTCAAACATACAATCATTTGTCTATACATGGGCTTTTATACAGAGTAATAATCAGTAATTGAAATACTGAGTGAAAAATTAACACAATGATGTTCAAATTTTACAAAAACTATTTAGAAACACGAACATTGAAGAAGAAAAGCAACGGGATAAGAAGATGCTGAAGCGGGTTTGACCTGAGCTTTGTTTGATCATAGACTTATACATTCAAAACACAGAGGTCAGGTGGACAGTCAAGGATTCAGGCATGGGAGTAAACGCTCAGACTGTATGCAGTCCAAACAAGACTTCGCAGTGAGCTGCTGTGAAAAAGCCCGACTAAATACTATGGCAGTGATGAGGTGATGGGAAACAGCTGATGAAGATTAATCCAGGTGAGGGCAGCTGGTGAGTTCAAAACTCAGGTGAGCGCTCCCTCTGGTGGTTGGAGGGAGAAGCAGCAGGTTGAACCACAACAACATGAGACTACCATCTGCCACAGAAGATCTGATTTATGCTGCAGCTTAAACTGCAGATGTTTGCTTCCACTTCTGGTTTAGAAGGTTTTAAACAGAAGCAGACGAAGTAAATAACCAAAAGAGGAGGCTCACATCCAAATGTCCCACTTTGATTTAACCAGGACGTTTTATAATTCCTGTTTATCCGAAAAGTTCAAGTTTACTAAAGTTTTTCTAATTCTGTTTCACTTAGTCTTGATCAAAACCAAGGAAGAGATAGGTACACTCACTGACCACCTCAGGACCATCCCATTTTCCCATCAGAACTGCTTTAATTCTTGGTGTCATAGATACAATGAGGTACTAAAATCATTCCTCAGAGTTTGCTTCAAATTGACATGTTGCTACAATAAAGTGTCCGTCAGAGTAGGGAGGTACAGTAGGTGGAAACAGTCGAACACAGGATTGAACCGTCTGTGAACCGGTGCACAGTTTTCCACCCCCATGTCATTGGAGCTTCCTCAGATACAAGCATATATTAAAACATCTTTATATAGGTTAAGTCTATATGTATACAAATGTATTCCTACGCTTTCCTTATGAGGGAACAGACGAGATTAGTAATGGAAAATCTGTCTGCCTGATTGGGAACAGCTGAACAATGGCACCTTCTTTAAAATAGTCAGTGGGCTGTAGTGTCACCTTACTGATGCTATGGAACAGAACTGGATGCTTCGGATGGCGGGGAACTCTCTGTGATTTTATCTTTGTTAGCAGTTCGTAAATTCAAGTTGGCACTCAGTACAGTAACAGATCATTAAATACAGCAGAATTGAGAAAAACCGAGTAAACAACCAGAGTGATGTCAGACACAGAATGTCTGCTGCTCAAGGATTATTGGTGAAACTTTCCACTAAAATAAGTGTAATTTCAGAGTGTTTTTTCTCTTCAGGTTTTGTTCTAATCCCAACAACAGTTCATGTCTGCACCAATGCAGAGTTCTGCCTTTGTTTTTGTATTCCATCTGCGTTCTGCTACGTCTTTCTGACATGTTTTTCCAAACGTTCCTGAATTTTATGAGGAAATGAAGAAACCACAATATCAGAAATATTAAAAAAATTGCACAAATGAATGGATTGTTATACATTTAGTTGGTGATAACTTTAGCAAAGAGTTTCATTACGCTCCTTTTAGGTTGTGTTTGAGGTGCAGCAAAGTTCAGCTCAAACTCTTTCCAGCAGAACAGATTTCTCTCACTCTCTTTATAGAATTTGGTAATTTAGGTCTGAAATTACAGATTTACAGGTAATATAACCACTTAAAATGTCAAACTGGGTTCTAAGCACTGTAGACACACCAACATCCTGGTCTTTAGATCTTTGGAACCAATTGGAACGATTTTTAAATAGTAAATTAAAAATTATCTGTATTATAAATTTGGAACATATTATTACTTCTTTTTGTTTTGATAATAAAAAAATAGAGAATATCGTCAATTTATTATTATTTCTTACTAAATTTTATTTACATAAATGCAGATTCAGAAAAACTTCCCCTAATTTTTTTGGTTGTATAGCTGAGCTATATCAATTTTATAGCACCATCAAAATGATTCAAACCACCAAAGCATTTCATACTGTTGAACTTTGTGCCTTAATACTTGAAGACTAAATTATTTTCTCTTGTGTATTTTTTTCATTCTTACATTCCTTGCATTGTAAGTTATACACTTTACATTTTACTCATATTTCCCCTGTTTTAATTTTTCTATGTTGGAATATTATTATTATTATTGTCATTGCTTTGTTTCAGATGCATTTGTCTTATTTTTCTGTAAATCTGTTTGTTTTCAATAAAGCTTGAAAAAAAAAAAAAAAACACCAACATCCTGGTCTTTTGTCTGTGCTTGTCACATGTAACAAATGCACCAGTCAGAAATCTTCATTTTTGACTATTATTTTCAATTCCCCACATTTGGATGATAATCTGCCCTCTGTAATTAATCTTTGGGCAGTTTCGATTAACATGACATCATGAAATGGGCGGCAGCCTCACGCAGCTGGAGGCGAAGCCTCAGGAATCGAGTCGTTTAACTTCCAGGAAGGAAAAAACTCACAAAGATGAGTAATATTTCATAAATAATTTATTTTTAGAGTGCCAAAGGTAAAATATGATCATATAAATGATATAGTTTACTCTAAAAGGCTTAATAAAATCATGGAATGGCCCCTTTAAGACTGTGTTGAGAAAATTGCTGATGTAACGGCACTTAAGCAGTTCCATGTGGCAGAAAAGATTAAGAAGAAAAGAAGTTGAACAATTAGGATGTACAAATAAGTTTTCTTGCTTTCTCTTTTTTTTGCTGAATGCAGCAATTATTTTTTTATTAATGTAATTTGTTCTGTAAAAACTTGTGTTTCGTTTTTTTTTTTTTTTACTTTGATGGTGACTTTGTGATATTGTGGACAAAGAAGAGTAAAGTCGTCATTTGTAACATACTGTGTTTCAGTCTCTTCACCCAGAGAGCCATATTATTATTACTTTTAAGTGACTGTTCAACATAATTTGCTAAACCTGCGTGGTCAGTGTCTTCTTCCTGGCTGCACAGACCTGGAGGAAGGGTTAGAGTTCCGACATGCAGCCTTAAAATCCATGCAGGCCACAGGTAAACATGTTGAAAACACATCAGCCTTTATTTTATCTGAAAACAATTGGTCAGACAAATTCACATGATTGTTTGCACAGTTTCTCAGGACTGAATGGAGCAGTATTCAAAAGCCGCCTTTGCCAGCTCACACACAGAGACACGGTTCTCCTGAGTCCGCTCGCTGGATGGACTGTGGTCCGAAGCCTCCTCCGGAGCACACGCCGTAATGAAGCACCCTCCCCTGTTCAGGTACACCACGCTACGAGTTCACTCACGCACGTCCATGTCTGGAGCTCACACTGTCTACTCATGATTCAAAATCCAGCACAGTAATGACAATCGGAACGAGTTGTTTACATTGGGGGTGTGCCAAAATATCGATATTGCGATATATCGCGATATTTAGTCCTGCGATTGATTCTCAATGGGTTCTCACCAAAAATCGATATTATATTTTCATTTGAAGTTGTCATGTCTGCAGCTGCTCTCACCTTGTTTGGCCTGGCTTCCGGTCGGAGTAATCACCTGAGATGCCGTTCACCTGCTACTGCCACTACTTAAGCTCTCTCCTGTCCTCCACTCTCCGCCGGAACGTCTCAGTAGTTTTCTGTTTACGTCCAGCAACGCATCGCTTTGGAAAGCAGCCGACTCTCCACTACACTCCTCGTCTCTCGCCAAGTCTCTCCTCCACGGCTCCTCGTCTCTCGCCACGTCTCTTCCCCACGATTTCTCTCCACGGCTCCACGTTCAACTACTGCATCAAAGCGCGTCTTCTTCGCCGCTCTCATGCACTCTGATATTTACCCTGCTGGTGTACGATGTAACTTTGGTAAATTTATGGTGTAAAGCTTTCAAATGAATGTAACTACTTTTTGCTAATGTTAATTTAAAGTCATTCTTAAATAGAAAATGCAGGATTTGATGTATGAACTTAAAAAAATGCAATTAAAATAAAGTACATGAATTAATAGTAAAATGGGGAAGCTGCTAGTTAATTGAAGCACTTAAAATTATAAAAATTGTCATAGATAAGTTGTTTATTGCTAAATTGTAATAGAATTAGAATTTGTAAATATTTATTGCCATTATTATGTGTTTTAGGGTTTTTACTGACCAAATGGAAAATAGATAAAGATTGGAGAAATAATCTCAACTGTCAGTCTGAGTAGATCAGTCTTCAATTTTGAATGCTCAGCCCTTTTTAAATGTGGGAAAAGTGCAAAAAAAAATTAGATAACAATTGACAGAAGCTGTAAAACGTTATAATCATCATCCTTTGGTGCGATGTTCCTTTAAAGCAGGGGTGGGCAAATAATTTGACTCGTGGGCCACAAAGGGTTCTAAAATTTGGCATAAGGGCCGGACAAGGAGCAGATGGAAGGAGAGATTGGGTAATCAACCTCATAAACTAAAAAAATAATATGGAATTTAGAGAAAAACATGCTTTAATTTGGATTCAAATTCACATATATTAATTTAAAAACAGAAAATTTGGGAGTTTTAATTTCTAAATTTTGATTTTTGTTCTCTTTTGGGTGATCCAATGGGTTGATGTTCTTCAGAGGAAAATGTGCTCAAAGAAATGCTGCATTTATGTGGTGTAGGAATAATCCGAAAAATCACCATCTGACTCAGAAAGGAACACACACAAACGTCAGAGAAACAACACCATTCATGGGAAGAAACCAGAAATACAATGAAAATAAAACAATAATTAGGATTTTTGATTCAATGTATTTTAATTTGGAGGGCCAGATTAAGTAGCTTAAGGGGCCGCATGTGGCCCCCGGGCCGTAGTTTGCACACCCCTGCTTTAGAGGTTGATAGCTGTCAACAATTTGAATTATTTAATTTTTGTTCTGTTGCTAACAGTATTTCTGTGGCACTGCTGATCATGTTTATTATTGTTAATATTGAATTTTACAGATAATTCTGATTCAATTGGTGTCAAAGTTATATATATATATATATATATATATATATATATATATATATAGTTATATATTGCTTAAAATCACTAAGTTAGTGATTTTAAGCAACATTAAACAAAAATGTCTATAATTTGTTGCACAAATTAAGACATAAGTTGTTTATTATGATTGTGTTTAAGCTAAAAAAAATAAATGGGTATATATGTCCCCCAAAAAAGTGTTCTTCTAGTTATTAAAGAGGATTTTTACCAATTATCACAGTATCGCGATATTATCGATAATTTGAGCCATGTATCGTGTATCGTATCATGATGTACCCAGTGATTCCCAGCCATAGTTTACATGCACCACAACGGATCAACAATCCCCAAAACCCAACCATCTCGATCAGAAGCATATTTGATCCGAATGAGTCCGATCGGATCAGAGTGTTCTGATTGACGTATTTACATGACGTGCTGTAATTCAGATCAGGAGTTTATTTCGATTACTTGTGTCCATGTAAACACAGCTGCTGTGGAGTGGAGACTCAGAACAAGCAGTGATTCCAGAATCTCATCTCAAGATCCAACTACCTCCAGGGAAAAGTTGCTTTTCAGAGAATCTGATGCACCACTGCTTTCCTCATAACATCTCATTATCAGTTTTCTCTTTGTCTGCTTTGCACTTTTACAGAACAATCTAATGCTTACAGACCTCAGGTCATGTGATCACTAGGACCATTTGAAGCCAGTTCTCCTGGTCCTCAACCCCCACCATCAACCCCCAGTCTTCCCAGTCGTGATGAAGCTCCCGGCAGCCAGCGATAGATATTGGCTTTATGCAAATGGATCATTGTCTGCACAGACAACCATTTGTAGCACTGGATACTAAGAAAACGGAAAACTCAGCAACAACTCGGAACAAGGCAGGTCAATACTACAGGTTCGAGAGTAAATCTTGAAGGTATTGACCTGAGGAAGAGTCTGTAATCCAAGCAGGGAGTGGGACGTTTGTTTAACTTAGTTTTACACTAATGAATAATTACCGGGGACGTTCACAGTAGGCTAAAACAGTAGCTCGGAGTAACCGAGGACAAGGCAAAGACGTTGACATGGACGTAGCATGATCTCTACTGTTGAAAAAACTAAACAAACCACTGCGAACTAGCAACAAGACACGAATGTGGGGGAGTTTATATGCAGGGGAGCACAGCTTGATGGGGGATAGCAGGTGTTCATGACTCAGATGGTCACATCGTCTGGTAAAACTTGACAGCAAATCTATAAGGGCTTATTTCCAGCAGGTTTTTAGGAAATTATTGAAAAAATGGGTCTTAAAAGAAAAAAAAAAAAAAAGTGAACACGCCTTCATTTAACCCTTCAATACCCAGAGCTTTACCTCAAGTGTTTACATTCTTTCCACTCTGTAACTCTTCAAGCGTTTATTTAATTACCGTTATTCCTGCTGATTCTGAACAGGAGTAAATCACTAACATGCAACACTCTACAATAGTGAAGTGCTTACACAAAGTGGTTTGTGTAAATGGTTGAACAGTAACAGCATATCAAAGAGTGTGTTATATCTAGACGTCATCAGCGACATGTTCGCTGGTAAAGGCTTATTGTGTTATGTTAATCCCGATTAATAAATTACAAAGAAATGAATGCATTATTTTTTTAATGGTGTCAATCTCATTTTTAATCTCTAACAATTGCCGTGCTCTCAAATATAAAAAACAAAGGTCTGCTTGCATGAATATTTTATTTCCCAGTACACATCTTGGTGTCTGGCAGTATTCGTGGCACGCACAGTGTTGCAACTGTGACGTCAACAACGTGCAACTTTGTGGTTCTTTACAGAACTAACACAAACAAGCCCACAACGCCACAACTATAATCTGTAAGGGATCAAGCCTGAAGATTTGTTTTTAAGAATTAATGGGGTACTCAGAGGGCTGGTTGAATTGTGGGATAAGGTTTGTCAACGTGTGGATTATAAATTAAGTTTTGAAGTCAAGATTATTTGGATTGCTAAGGCAAGGGTTTTCTACCGTTTTTATATGATAAATCAGAAACTGATACTTTGTTTTGGTGTTTTTTCTTTTTTTATTGTTTGAGACTAAAAAAATACTAAGTCTGTTATAATAAGAAAACTTCCTAAAGTCACTTTTTTTGTTGTAATTTGATCTCTAGCTGCACCACAATCTCTTGATTTTAAATAAAAATATCTCAAAACGAGGCTTTTTACGGCAAACATTGGGTTAAAAATAATTGATTAATTAGATTTATTAATTACAGGTCATGATACATTAATTAATTGCATGACAGCAGTAATTGTGACCAATATTTTTCTCCTTTCACTACATGTATGTTATTCATTTAATTATGCAATCGTATTAAAATCTGAAGAACAGACAACAAACTTATTTTTTGCACGAAGGAGTAGAAAACCAGGAAAACTTTATCTGTTAACTTCAGTAAAACAAACCAAAACAAAACAAAAGTTTAACTGCTGGACCATCGTATACAATTCTTCTTAGGACTTCATAGCCTGAGGCTTTGATATAACCTTGCCACTGTTTGGAAATAAGATTTGTTTCAAAAACTGGCAGAAAAGTTCAGTCTGTTGCTGAGAAATGTTCATCTAATATTTGAACACACAAATTCTGTTTGCTTGGTTTACTGACGTTATAACTGAAAAGCCCTAAATGGAAATGAAACTGACTTTGTGGTCACAGCATACGTGTTGACTTTCAACATGTTGCACTAAGCTAATGGCTATAACGTTTTTATGTGACACTGGAAACTCGAGGGGGACGAGCAAACATGCATCCGGGCATCCAAACACAACAAAGCCCTTTTGAAGTTTGACTTTGAAAAAGGTGAACAGAACGTTTTAAAGAGATGTAGAAATGAAAACACGGAAAGGAAAAACATGGAGACTCTGTGAGAGACCTGCGTCTCAACCTTAGTGTGGAGAAACTGTGTCACTTCTCAAATTAGAACAAGGTATTTGTGTATGAGATTCACAGGAGGATTGGTTTCACGAATCGGTGTCTGGGAAATACATTTGAAAACCAAGATCCAGCCGCAAACAGCAGAGTCAGCAGACTGGAAGTGAGTCACGGTGATGTATGGACTTCAGATGTGTTGGAATCCAGGCAGAACCGGCACGTGGTCTGTTGATTTCTAAATTTAAACACAATGTTCAATCACTGGGAAACAACAAAAGAAGTCGTGTCAGGATCCTCAGAAGAAACGACGCAGTTAAAAGGCTCCAGTGACCTGATTTGTTCAGAACGTGGATCTTCTCTGGATAGAGACGGAGGAAGAGCTGGATGTAGCAGAGGAGTCTGCCCAGCAGCTCTGGCTGCACAACAAACATGCAGATGCATGAGGTGATTAAAGCAGACGACACACACGTACCCCAGCATGGTGTAAAATACTGACAAACTTTATCAAAAACCACAATATTAACAAAAATAAATCCTTATGACAACAAGGATCTGGTTACAATTAGAAGTTCAAAGGTGACCGTGATTATTATCCCCGTTAGATCATTGATTATGAAGATGTCATTTGAGTCTATCCGACTCAGTAAGACAGAACTGATGCTCAATCATAAACATTTAGTGACTAGATTTCAGTTCAAAAGCTCAGTTAACCACAATATTCCCATTGAAACAGAATGTTACCTAGAAATCTATGACGCTGTTTATTTGTAGTGTCTCCTCCAGCTTCTCTGTGTTGTTAACTTTAGCAACCTGAGCACAAAATGAACATACTGTTGAATGAATGAATGAAACTACAGAACTGACTCCACTTTGATTTAAAATGTGGTTCAATTTGTGAAATAATATTAAAGTTGCACAAAATGAACAGAACTTGCAATGTGTAAATATCAGTAATCAATATTGCCATGACGATATGACTTTTTTTCCGGTTCCGGGTCACGACGAACAGACATGTGCCTCCAGCTCTCCTCAACTCTTCGGCTTTTCAAGTCTTTTAAAGTTGCCCACGAGCGACTTTAATCACCGGGCTGCTGCACAACAGCTACCACAACGAGGAGAGTTGAACATGGCACCGAAGAAAAATTTTGAAGCCAATTTGGCAGAGCTCAAAACCGCGTTAGCTAGCATTGAAGCTAAGCTAACCCCTGCGCTTCTCAATGACTCTAAACTTGGGCTACACATTCTCATTCCCAACTGGTCATATATGCATGTATGGTCTGGGACCCCTCCGCGTCACTTTTTGGGTGTCTCCAACTCGTTATTTGAAATGTTACATCACGGGTCCCTCGGGATGCTGTTCGGGACGCCATAAAGGATGCAGCAATGGACATGGAACTGGTACCAGGTTAGGGTACCGGAACAGTCCGCACACCAAGGCCTGGGGAACCAAGTCTGTGGCCCAGTACCAATCGGCCCCTCGGACCGGTACCAGTTTGTGCTCCCAATGTTGTGGATTTACTAGGAGAAGCTAGAAAAAAACAACGAGTTGGGGACTCCCAAAATGTCAAAAAGGGGGCCTGAACCATACATCTATCGATGAAATGTTGGGAGTAAGAAAGTGTTGAACTTGGGATACATGAACAAATAGCAAAACAAAGAACAACTAATCCACCACTTTCATTTCACTGCAACAGTTTAATTTAAATAAAACTCAACATAACTTTATTTAAACTCCAAATGACTCACGTTTACATAAGAGATGGGCATCTAACATAAATGGCTCCATTCGATTGGCTAATGGCGTGAAGGGGTGTGATTGTGGCCCTGCGACAGACTGGCGACCTGTCCAGGGTAAAACCCTGCCTTCGCCCATCAGCAAACGGGTTAGGCTCCGGCACCTTCGCGACCCCAAAAGGGACAAAGCGGTTAAGGAAAACATAAAGGGAAAAAAATGAACTGTAAATGATCCGAACCGTAACATGATCCCAACCATTTTGACTGTTTTAGCTGTTTCACACAGAAACGTGATATCGCGATGACAATATTTTTTTGTTTATTGTGCAGGCCTATTTATTATATTTCTAAAGTTTTCATTCTAAAACTAAATCCTTAAACTAAAACCATGGTAAAAGATCATGAGATCATTCAGAGTCTCACTGTATCTGAATGAAGGCTGCTTTCAGCGGTACTTCTGTCTCTCTGTGACCCAGTTTGATGACTTGCTGTCCCCATTAGTCAGAGGAGAGAAGAAATCCATTAAAACATAAAATCAGAGGATCATTTTATTGTTGACTTGATGGAAAAAAAGAACAATTTCATAGTTCAGGAGTAGAACAATCAGCTTTTCCTCCATGTTGGACTCCATCTACTGACATCATGAGTCCCTGTTTGGTTGACACATCATTTTTGCAAAAGTTCAGATTTTTTAACTCTGGATGTACCCTGACGCCCGAATCATACTTGCAACTGCGCCATCTCTGTACACTGACTTTATATTGAAACTGAGGCGGAAATCACTACAATCTGTCACCCGCAGCATGCCCGTAGAAAAAACTTTGACTCTACAGGCTCACAGAGGGGTCTACGATTTGGATATCTGCTGCAGGACACCTCCAACACCACAGAGATGTGCCCATTTTTCTGCCTGCATCCACCCATTAGGGCAAATGTGACTAATTACATATGGAGGATCTGCTCCTTTAGGAGTTGAGGGTTAATTGTCATGAATTTCTTTCAGGCAGAAGTCCTCCTGGGAAAAGCCATCTGCCCTGGAGGAAGTCTGCTCCAGGAAACCTGGACAGTGAAATCAATTTTAACCACTTTACTTTTGAAAAACATATTTCATTTGTGTTTGTCAAATGAAAAGCCTTTGACAAAGGCCGATGCAAATGTTTTTAGTGAACTAGTTTGTGTCAAAGGAAAGACTGGAATTATAAGAGTTTTACTTAATGAAGACGTCGTAGGACTGGCCTGAGAGGAAGGGCGCATGCTGAAGTTCTGTTTAGCGTCATTTTAGTAAAGCACGTCATAAATAAAGGAAGTGGGCGGGGTCAGAGGGGTGTGACCTGGAATGCAGGAGACTGTGGAGGACCACCTGGAGGACTGATCCACTGCTGGGCCTTTCACAAGCACAGTTTACCGGGGCCGGACTCACTCCTCACTCTGTAGGCAGACCGGTTGCCCTTTAGGTTCATGTTTACTCCATCAACGTGTCTGTTGCACAATTTGACAATTTTATCATCTTGGTGCACAGGTGGAAGCCAACAGAAAATGTCAGTAAGACATTTCACATTATGATCCAATAAACAGAATCAGCTCTGTTGGAATTTTGTGGACCGCTACTCTGTCAGTCTGAATTTTATGGTCATTTTTTAAAAATCTTTGGATTATTTTGCAAAATCTTCATGTTGTAGGGGTAATCTTTAAGTGGTATGGAGAAAATAACAATTCAGAAGGTAATAAATTGTGTACAGCTTTGCAAATACTGCAAAAATTGTCGAATACTCAAGATTCACGTGGAGGATTTTTCCAACACTCTACTGCTTTTGAGGCCAAAATAAACTTATGGGTTTGTGTCCGGAGGAATCCGGACCAGATGCCCGAGCCACCTCAACTGGAGCACTCCAGGAACCAAGAGAGGCCAAACTACTTTTCTCGAGTCCAGAACCATGTCCTCTTTATGGTGCTGACCATCATCCCAGGAGCTTCACACTCGGCTGCAAACCGCTCCAATACATGCTGAAGGTTCTGGCTCAATCAAGCCAACAGAACAACATCATCAACAAAGAACAGAGATGAAATCCTGTGGTCCCCAAGCCAAATCCCTTCTGGTCCTTGGCTGCCGACTGGCTTCTAGTCCAGATCACTGCTTATCTAATCTGATCAGATGATTGTATGTGATAAAGGAGAATCTTCAGAAGGAATCAACCTGCCAGAAGTCCACGAGGGTTGATCTGACATACAGTATTGAATTGTGATTGATCTTAATAAGCTTAATAAGCTTTATAATAAACATTCCTAAAGGTATAGAAAGATATATTTCGTGTATTTTGGATGTACTTAGATATAATGTCACCTGAAACGATGAATCACCCACAGGAGACTTAAGCACTACACTCAGTGTGAAGTATTGTTTGTGTCACCCTGCCTGCAGTACTGAGCGTTTCATTCTGGACCCGATCTTCTGTTTGTGACCCTGCCACATTTCTGATTGCCTGCCGCCTGCCCTGACCCCATCACCTGGACTCTGACGACTCTAGTCTCTTCTTGGATGCTCCCATGCTCATGATTGACCCCTGCCTGTCTAACTCTGATTTAGCTTTGTGGACTTTTAGCCGTGCTTAGTTCCTGTCTGAATAAAGTTGCTCCAAGTGGAACCAGCTGTCTGCCCGTTTGTGACAGCTAACGTATGGTTAAACATATTCAGTAGTTCTGAAGATCCTAAAGCTAAAGTTTCCAAACTTTCTTATGTGACTATTTATCAACTACTTTTACGAGATGATAGTTTACTGTTTTTGCTAATTAATAATTATCGGTAGATTCTCTAATCACATGACTCGGAATCGGGACATCCCTACTTAAGGTACCAGTGCCACATGCACAAGCAGGACATGCACACTTCACACAAAGAACCCAGACAGGATTTGAAGTTTTTCTCTGTCAGGTCAGAAAGTTAAATGCCTCCCGTGTGTTTTAATTTAAATACTTTTATTAGAGATTGTTTTTTTATTGGCAGGTGGGCAGACCTAACATTAAAGTTTGTCCGTCTTTATTACCGTCCAATTGCCGTTTTGTTGTTAAGGTGGGCAGAGCTAACTCCAGTTCCACTTCAGGCTTCATTTTGCTGATTCCAAAGGGCCAGAGAGTATCGGTCCGGTTCTATGAAAACTCGATCTGGAATGTCCACATACATGATTACAAACAGTATTTATTTCTGAATCCCCGCTCTAGTCAGATGGAGGTGGCTGCCCACATGTCACTGCTGGCTCCAACTCTGATTCCAGGAACGGGTCGGGTTACGCGGCTTTCCTTCCCGGAGTCATTTAGAAACTGACTGAGCAAAAACTGTGCGCTTGGGTGAACTGCTGAGCCGTCGGCATGCTAAGGCGCGTCCTAAATTTAACCCGGGTCACTGTTTTCAAAACCAGACTAAAGCGAGAAGTTGATGCTTTGTCTCGTCCACGCACAAAGACACACTTTTTTCTGAACCACACCTTCCACCCTGGCGTGCTCGGCCAAAAATAAATAGTAAGGCAATATGTAGGAGATAAGCTGCTCCCACATACGTCCAGTTCCCAGAAGCCCCTGCTTTGTGACAGACAGCCTGGCAGCAGGGGATTCGCTACAGGTTTCATTCAAGAGTTTGGCCTTCCGATGTTAAATCCAGCTTTACAAGGACAACACGTGTAAAAAGATCATGTGAGGGTGTTACGCCCCATTTAGTCTAGGGGTCTAGGGCGTAGCATGAAGGTAAAATAAATAAATAAAGCAAAATGTGTAACAAAAACACAAAGAGAATGTCTCCATAAAAACAAATTTACTTACAAGAAAAATAACTAAATGTGAAGCTAAAGGCTTCAGGGTGAACCAAGGCCAAAACAACAAACAAAATCCCAACTAACTCAACCCAGGGAGCTTACCTGCAAAAGAAACAGTAAAATAATGACAAACACTAACATAAAAAGGAGAAAACATTTACTAAAGAAGATGGCAGTTCACCCCTACAGCTTCACTCAAACTAAACTAATTCACACAAACACCAAAGAACAGAGTGGGACCAAAAACACAACCACAACCACAACCACGAAGAAACTACAAAGTGCACACAAAACTACAGCAGGTGGAGAAGAGCTCTGAGCTGCTGTGGCAACATGTTGCAGCCCAGCTACTTTCTCATGGTTGGAGGTCCAAATGGTGCTTTTGAAGGCTCCCTTCTTCAGCTGGAACCAATGGGAGCCACACCTCCAGCACCACACCTGAAACAAATCAAAAGGACAGACACACAAACAAACAAAGATCTACCAAACACAAAGAAGCAAAACCAAATGGCCACAGCCGTAACAGAGGGCTGGGACAGCGGTCCATCCATCCATGCAGACCTGCACAAGTCCGACGATAAATTCTGCAAGGAAAACTCTACATTTTATAAAACAGCTGCATTAATTCATTAACTAAGAGAGATGCTGAGCGCCATTGATTTCTCAGAAAGCCGACAGCTCAGCTGTTTGCAGCTCCAGCAGCATTCAGCTTAGAGCAGAAGATCCCAGCAGCACATCTGAGGGTGTAAATAATACATGAGGCGCTTCTCCACCTGGCACCAAAACGCTGCGAGTCTGTGAGCCGCTACAGCTGTTTCATGAAGGGCGAGCGCTGTCAGACAGCACAGGCATGATGCTGGGAAAACGCCGCATCCATCAGGGTTGTGCCCCACAAACAGAACCTGCGCTGACATCAGCCGGCAAAGCAGCTTCACCTCCGACAGACAGCGCTCCTCAGAGATGACATAATGACATTAACTCGCCAGTGCACAATGTCCTGCTCCATGAATGATGTTCCCGTGATATAAAGTGGAGAGCCTCACAGACATAACTAACGTGTGTAGACCTGCATATTGTTGTGGTCAACATTTATAGAGATGGTTATGAGCAGAAGAATGAGCAGCTTGTGCTCCAGCTGGTTAGTTATGCTTTACAACTGTCCTTACAGGTGCATACAGGTAGTCTGTAAAATAACAAGCAAATCTGTTGAGGGTGCAGGTGGCTCCTGAGACTCTAGACAACCCTATGAGCCCATAAAGAGAAAACGTTTATGCACATTTTTTTCTACAGGTATGCTGCAGGCGAGCAATCCAACAATACATTCTCACTCGTCACATATTGACGTTCGGTAAAGGCCCCTTTCGTGTCAAAAATTGATGGTTTCGGTGTCCCAACTCATTAAATCACGGTTCCCCAACCTCCAGGATGCGAACCGGTACCCAAACCAAGTACCAGTACCTAACGCTGTATTTGTTCGTATCTGGTCCCTCATCTGTTACCGTGTCTGAGTTGGGGACTCCCAAAACGTCAAAAACCCGAAACCAATGTTTTTTGACGTGCCGGCTGTTCGTAAAATCAAGGGTCCACAACCCTCGGGAATGCGGTACCAGACACGGGCTGGTCCTTGAGACGCGTCCAGAACTGATACCCATATCCAGGAGTGTGTTTGGTAGGACGCTACCACCTCTTAGAGTCTGGTGCCGAGTTAGGGTACCCAAACCTGGTAACCCTAACTCAGTAACAGATGAAGTACTGGGCTCTAACCGGTGCCAGGTTAGGGTATCAGCCCTGGATTTGGGTACCGGTACCCTAACCAGGGCTGTGGATTGCTGCTAAGGTGGCGACCCGATTCGATTTACGGATCAAACCACGATTCCTACTTTTTTATATAATTTTTCTTTCTGAGTCTGTCTTTTGACTGAATGTATGAAAATGTAAATATTTGTATTAAATCCCCATCATTTGTATCTTTATTTATAACAGGAGATCAGAATCAACAAAACTGATTAAAAAATAACACTAAGAATTGATAGAAAGAAATGTTGTAATTTTAATTTTAATTTTGTCAACCTTCCAATTAAGTTCAGCAGTAATATAAACAGCATTAAAAGCATTAAAAAATTGTTTTTATTTTGGATCATTTAACAACAAAACCTAAAAATTCTCTCCAGTTTTCTATCCTAGAAGTTCTTTAACATTTTACGTTTTAAGCATTACATATTGGTGCAGAACCCTTAAGAAAAAAGTCATTTGTTTCTGCGGCGCAATCAGCTAATTCACGTTGATTACATCCACCCTTCAAGCAGCACGAGGCTGCGTTTCTCTGCTTCAGAATAAGCAAGAGTTTCATTAATAGCGTCAACTGTTGAAAAGTTACCATAACCAAAAGAATTTAAAGCTATTTTATTTTTTTATGTCAGTGAGCGGACCTTCAGGCTCAGTTTCTGAACGGAAAAAAAGTCTTATTTTGAAAACCACAAGCTTCACTGAGACGAAGATGTGTTTACTTCCAGTGACGGTACCAATGCTCTAACGGCTTTGTTTTAGTTCATAAACTTAAAATCCTATATTAATCCACATTTCAGAGCAAAAATACATCATCCCCAGATAATATTTTGATCATATTTTATTATACTCTACTATGTTTATACAGCTCACGAATCATCGATCTTGGATGTTGAGAATATTCGTACTCGAATTTTAGGGGGCAGATCACAAGTATCTGAGCACCCGGATACGCCTTACAGCCATAACCCAGTACCAGTACCCTAACCCGGCACCAGACACAGTAACAGATGAGGTAATGGACGTGTTCCAATACTGGACCGTCCTACCAAATCCATTACTGGTACCAGTACTGGACGCATCCCGAGGACCAGTCTGTGTCCGGTACGTCAAGGCACCTGCGGGTACACACAAGTACATGGGAGGGTTCAAATCCCAGGCTGTACAGGATTAATTGTCCAAGATTCAAAAAAATCCTGTAATTTATAAGAAAAGTTTGATAAGTCTTGCGTATTTTATTTAGTATTATAACTTGATTTATATTTCTTGAAGGATCAACATAATCCTGAGTCCGCTGCTTAGAATTCTACTAGCACGATGAAAGGTTAAAGTGAGACAAATGTAACCATCCATACATGTGTAAAGGTTATCTTTAACCATTAACCGTAAAAGAGAACTGGACTGAGTGAGTGCGACATCACCCGTAGAAAATGACTTAATCCAAGCTCCAACCAAACAAAAAGTCAGAAGTTGTCAGTAAGTAACTGGTCCAAGTCGACATTTTCCATGGCAGCCACTCTCGCCAATCAGGAGTGAGCTTGATGGAAGGCCACGCCCCTTCCACTTGAAAGAATGCAATCAAACGTTTCGAATGTTGTATTGAGGCATCTGATTGGTCAGTTTGTTATTTGAATAACTGGCAATGAAGATAAAATGCATGAAATCATCATGTTTATCAAAAAGGTATTAGAACAAGAACGATTATTCTGACCAATAAAACGATGGCGTAAAGTTCTTGTTGGAATTCCATTGGAGTACCTCCTATTTGGAACGCCAGGGGAGGGAAGGGTCACTCAGTCCAGTTTACATATACAGTCAATGTCTTTAATTGTACACAAAATAAGGTAGACCTAAAATACACACAATATAAATCTGATTTATTATTGTGATTCAAACATTAAGAGAAACAGAAGTCAATACAGAGAAATAAGCGACTACAGATAAGCCAATACGAAAGATTACGGCTGATAAAAATGAACGTATTCAAAACCGAACACTTTGTACACCTTCTGTGTCTCGTCAGATTCTCTCTCTGCAGAATCATTATGAGTGCAACAGCCTCAATCTAATCTCAACAAATAGGCTGAGATCTAAAAGATCTCACTTTTATTGATTCTTCTCAGCAGCTCAGCCACTCAGGAGGATTCCAGTCACAGCTAAGTGTTTTCCCACAGAACCAGAACCGTGGCTAACCTTCACCTTTGAACAAAGCCGAGAGGAGAGTGCATTGTGTTTCTCTGACTTGTGTGGATAGTAGCATGCCACGAGTGTTTCTGTAACAGCAAGCCAACAATGTGTGGACACAAATTGCGCAAACGAGTTGTATGTTTCCTGATTCCAGGTCCTTCTCAAACGACGTGCTTAAACAGATCTGATCCAAAACAATCCAGGAATATCCTCCTGCACAGACGACGAGCCCTTCTTCTCTCACACTGTATTCAAGGCCCGGGGGCCTGATCCGGCCCTCCAGGTAATTCTATTCGGCCCTCCAGATCATTTTATTCTATTGTTATTAATGGTCCGATATTATCTTGTGCTTATTTCTAACTTGTATAATTTTGGCAAACTATATTTTTATGGAGAGTACAATATTGAAAGTTATTTAAGGTTTAAATTGATTTTTTCTGGAATAATATCACTGCATATTTATTATTCATAATTATGTTAAAAAGTTAAGGTTTTAAAGTTTTAAAATTGGCATTCTGCTAGCTTTTTGGACTATTGTGGCTTTTACTACAATTTTTTAGGCTGTTTTGGAGTTTAGCTAATATTTGCATGCCAGCTGTTTTGGCAAATTTTGGCTTTCTTCCATTTTTTAGACTATTTTGAAGTTTTGCTATTTTTTCAGCAACATTCTTTTTTGGCTAGTCTTATTTTTTTAGTTTTTATGCTAAATTGGCATTTAGCTAATATTTTAGCTGGCTATCAGCTTCAGAGTTTTCAGCTATCAGCACTAGCATCTTCAACAGCCATATTCAGCTTACAGCATTCACTCTAGCATTATTGCAGGTGATGCTATATATCTAGTTTATAATTATGTTAAAAAGTCACCGTTTTAAAGTTTTAAAAATGTAGTTTTACTATGTACAATGAGGTGAGTTTTGGATTTTGTCCGCTTGAGTTTGACACCCCTGCTCTTCACCCTTTACAATTAAACTCCTAAATCCTCCGTAGTGAAGCTGCAGAACATAAGCTCCACAGTGGGATCCGGCCGCAAATCCAACTTCTAACATCAAACCAGCAGCATCCTTTCACTTCATCCCACTGAGTCCTGAGACCAGCACTGCAGACTGCTCGCTGCCAAGATACGTGCTCTGTTATTACTCACTGATTCGATGAATTAAAGCCGCAGAGAGCAGAGGAGCGGCAGCAGAGAGGAAAGGATTTACTTTGTCTTTAACCACACAAACAAACCATCACCATGTTTTCCAGGGCTCGTCGGTGCTTCTGTGCAGCCTCTCTGGCAGCTCTCCGCCGCATGTGGTACACAGCTAATTATTGCAGAGGACATCTGCTCCACCAGCACACACAGAGGTGTGTCAGAGCACCCAGCGGAGGAAACTGCTCAACAAATCTGCTTGTGCTGGTAATCCACGGCAAAGCATGGTGCATGCGTGGACCTCTACACAAGCCTTGGAAAACAGAGACAACGGAGAGACCGTTTCCTGGCAGCTTGAAATGTTTTGACCCGTGACAACAACAACAACAACAACAACTGTCTTCTACCAGGTTTACAGTTTTCTTTCAGAGCAGACCTGCATTGCAGGATGAATCTCATCCAGCAAATCAGAGTTACACTTTCTGTTATGAATGCCAACTCTGACTGAAACACAACTGCATCATCAGCGTACTGGCGTCCACTCACAATAAAAAAAAAGGAATATTTGAGGGTACGGCCATTACTAATGACTGTACCTGAACTTAGGCTTGTGTTAATTGACATCCGCAGTTGTTTATTGTGTTTTCTCATGTTTTTGTAGCATTTTTCTCATGATGGAGGACATACATAATACAAATTGTGAATCAGAAACAGACGAAAAACTCCTATTTGAAAAAAGATTGTATTTGTGGCGTAGAAAAAACACTAAACTTCCTGCCCCACTCTATTCTGATGCATCCACTTGTAGACAAATAGATCCATGTACGTCTTTGTCTGAGCTGGAATCTGGATCACAACTGTACGGCTGCATAGCTCCAATAATGCTCGATATTGTTGCACCAGTAGGGTTAGGTTGAGGTTGTAAGGGGATGTAGAAACTATGTCCCAGAAAACGAAACAGGTTTTCTGATTTTGGCTTAAAACAGCAAAATCATTGATTGATTGATTGATTGATTTCAAGCACACACACACTTGTCAAACTCATAATTAAAAAAACACTGAGAATGCTTTGACAAAAGATCAAAAGGCAAGAAAATCTGGCCACAGAGAAAAAATATGGTGTTGAAAATGAATAGCTGGAAGTCCCTCCCCCTGCTGGAGCCGCCGCAAAAACATCAAACATCAACATCAAATTATTGGCCGGAAGTCTTCAACCAGAACCCTCCGTTTTAAGCTTTCGACCTTTTTCCCTTAGACTTACAGTAACTGTAAGAGAAAAATCAGAATTTCTCCAGCTTTTTCTCCTGAGGTAAACGGGTGTAGTTATACAAATTTGAACACTTGTTCTTATTGGCTTGAAAATAATAAAACGATTATGATTCCCTGTCCCATTTGAAGCTCATCTTGCGCACTAAACTGCTCAACAGTAGAGGTGGGACAATATATCGGTATGGTGAACTATGGCAATATTTCAACTCATGAACGATTACCAGTCCTCTCCTTCCCTGAATCAGTCTCCTGAAATAAAACCAAAAACGTCCACCAGGGGGCGCTTCGCATGAACACGACAGTGAAATGTAAGGATGCGGTCGCGAAACTGTCATAAATTTTTACCGCACCGAAAAGTTTTTACCCCAAATGCCTAAAAACATGGTTGCGCGGGTACAGCGCGAACACGGAGTGCACTTTGGTGCTTTTGCGGATGCGGGGAAGGGAGGGGCTCCTCCCACGCGCTCATCACCTGCTCCGGCTGACAGACGAAAATGCCCGCGGACGACGCATATAGCACGCTGTTTCTAATGTAACAAGCATGGATTGTTATGGCGGTAACAGCAGTAAACACAGCACTGAAACACACCAGATTAACGCGTTAATATGGATCCCAGCACTTTAAAGACAATGACTATATAATATTAACAGGCTCAACATTATTGATAATTTTATTTTAATAGTACATTAAATGAACATATTGAGTTTAAAATTTTTCTAAAATAAAGTTTGAAAAAAAAAATGCATTTTTTTTAAAAATATTTTTTTACATTATAGATTACCAACATGATTATCGCAATGTTTGCTATATTGAGATGCTATCACTATCATCAGTCATGTATCATTAATCGCATCGTAAGTAACCCTGAGATTGCCAACCCCTATTAGACAGTTAATTCACATGTAAAAGCTGATATTTCTAAAAAGTTTTTAAAATGTCATTTTTCAAAGGGTTTCCTTAAGTTTATGAAATTTCTGCTTATGCAACAAACTACAGTTATGATTTCCGCTTCCAGGTAGAGATTGATTCAGGCGCCATCTTGTATCGAGAGGTAATTTTGGCACCAAAATTTGAAAAGTAGGACTCTGTAGTTATGATTCCGTGGGGCTGAAAGGTCTCCAGGGGGTTAAAATAAAAAATAACGTTATGGTTTTTAAATCAGCAGTGAAGTACTACTTAAACATTTAAATTGAGGGATGCTGGGTCGATATTCTGATTTATTTTTATGCACATATATAAATAGAAGTAGTTATATGTATGTAAGTGATAGATTAGCAAATGGACAAAAAATGTGTGGGAAATTTTCCTACAATTTAGCTCCTTTTATTTTTTAAATTTTTGTTATTATTGTTATTTTTTATTATTATTTTTTTTTGCTATGAATTAAGGAAGACTGTTGGAGGTAAGGATGCATGTTTGTTTTATGATTTCTGGTTTTTTTCGTGGTTTTAATCTATGGTTTTGGGTAAAAAAAAATGTGCTTTTATAAATAAACAGTAAAATAAAAACTTATAAGACAATATGATGTTTGAAGATATATTGCTCAAAATAACTTTAAAAAACTAACATTTTTCTACTAAATATATATTTTTTAATTTGCAGACCTCCATTGCACGAATCTGGAAAGACCAAACCTCAAACAATTAAAAAGGAACCCACAGATTGCAAAATATTTCTTTTCTTTTTAACCAAAATTTTCTTTATTTTTAAAGTTTATTTTTTGTAGGAACCGAGAAATCTTTCATATTATTGAAAGTTGTCATTAGTTTTAAATCACTTTCCATGGGAAACGGTTTAAACTATGTTAATGTGAAATCAAATATTGTGAATCCATTCAGGATCCGGTGCACACCTGTACGTGTCGAGCACTAATTGATCCGGGGGAGGGGCTCGCGCAGTGGTCAGCGCGCGCGTGCCTCCTCTGACTGACGCATCGATTTGTCGTGCAAACGCAACCCGACACCGCAGTCCAGAACCGCACCTGGCGCGTGCTGTTACCGTGCAGAATAACGGAAAGGAGCGTTAATAAAGTTGCGGCGTGACAGCCTCGCGCCGCTGAGCGCGCGTGCACTGCTTTGGCTCCAGAGCCGCGCACGCGGGCGGCGCAGTCTTGCCACTTTATTAAGACGAGGTGCAGGCTGGCACCCCGCCCGAGCGCGGAACCGAGCGGGTTCCGTTCTGCGGAGGAGGAGAAGCGGCTTGTAACCATGGCGACCACAGATGTAACGAGATTACACGAAAGGATGCAGAATGGCCGACAGAATTTTCACGTCCAAACATGACAGTACAGAACAAAATAAATGTCGGAACCACAGGTTCTGTCTCACCTGGACTCTCCACCGTTGCAGCTTCCACTGAAAGAAGAGTTCCAAAAAATAAAAAAAAATACAAATAAACGGAGAGCTCCCGAACACAACACGTCCAGGAAGCTCGTGCACACCGCACGCCGCTCCGCGCTCACTGACTGGACCGAACCGAGCAGCTGTAACGGCAGGGGGAGACTGCTGCCCATAAATACTGCCTGTAAACACAGCTGTTATCGCGAGAGCTTCTGGGATTCTCGAGTCCAAGTTTCCTGAGTTTGGAGAGAAGCAGCGCTCGCGCCGCACGAGCTCCACACAGATGAGGGAAGAGTGACCTGGGACACGCACGTTCTAAAGGGCTATAGACCGGTTCATTTGTCCTGCAGAGAGAGCATCCACTAATACTTAAATGGTTTAAACTCAGACCAACCAGGTCTATCTGAAGGTCTGCTTTTTGTGTTTTTGTCACGCCATGCCACGACAGAAAAAAAAAAAAAAAAAAAAAAGACAGAATGACAAAGCACAGATAATCAGATTAACTATTAATTTCATATTTTATAATACATGAACATTTGCTGTTATAACTGAGTCAACATCATGTAATTACCATGCAACAATCTGAGAAAGTTTTTAACACAATATCAGGAGTGCATGGCCGGACATAAACATGGACAAGGGGGCTATGCCCCTAAAGTTATCCTGGAAAAAAAAAAAAACTTGATAGCCAGCAAATATAAAAAAAATAAAACATAATAATTTTAAAAAAAATCAGCTAATAAAATAAATAAAATACCAAAAAACAACCAGTAAGCATAGATGGACGAATGGACAAAAAGATTAACATAAAAAGGGGAGGTGAATGCAGCCTCAACAGGGCACAATATGGGGGGCCATTTGTAAATCTGCGAAGTGAATTTTAGACATCGGTATTTTTGGTTATATAGCCTTTTTTAGGTGACAAAAACAAGTATAATTTCCCAAATGCATCATTTCACATTTAAATTAATGTATTTATAAATGTCACATTTACTGATTAAATATTTAGCTCCAAACAAAACAAATAGTTGCAAAACTATTTAGTTTGAAAAATAAATTTTTAGGTCAGATCTAAACATTTAATTTGCTAAACTTAATGTTTATTTTAAAAAAAAACAGTTTGTAAGCTGAATATATAATTTTAAAATAAATATTTAGCTTATAATTAAATATTTAGCTTAAAATTGGATATTTAGCGTGCTTATAAATACATTAATTTAAAATGTAAAAATGTGCATTTGAAAAATCACACCTTTTTTTCTCCTAAAACAGGCTAAATAACTAATGTGTACGCTGTGTAGATTAACTGAAGTAATGATTCTCTATACATTTCAGGGGTTTGAGGGAATTTGACACCCCAAACTCTCAGCACGCCACGATTGGACCCCGTAGTGAGGCTGTGTAAATCTCAGCCTGCAGGACGTTTCACTTTATAGCTATTTTGTTCTCATTAGGTCAACCAAACATCACAACATTTGGTGCTTTCTGTCTCAAATAAAATGATTGAAATCAAAGTTTTGTCAAATTTATTTTACAGAAGAACTGCAACTTACATTTGTGTCTGTATTTGAAATGGTGTCTTTAAACCTGTTTAAATGTTCTCAAAACTGACATTTAAAATAAATAGATACATAAATTTAGATTACATGTTCATAATAGAAAACTGTGCAATAACTGTGTTTTTTCTTTAAATATGACAATGCATAAATCCTTTTTTTTGTTTTGTTTTATCAGCAAACACTAATAATTTTGTATGAGCACTGGACTGAGTGACTCCTCCCTTCTGGAGTTCCAAACAGGAAGTACCAGCTGGCTCCTAGAAGCCAAAATCCCACAGATTGATGAGTTGATTTAATTTGGTTGGAGCTGGAAATTAAGTCATTTATTTGGGTGTCACACTCAGTTGTTCCAGTTCAGATACAGACAATGGCAACTACCAGGAAGTTCTGGAAAACTGCATCCAGGTTAAAGACTGATGAATTTGTGTTTTTAAAGTGTTCTTTTAGCATTTTCCTGGAAAATTAACATAAAATATGCATTTTTTAAATCAAAACCATTGTGAATAAAGTGCAGATGAAATAATAATATTCCCCTAATTGTGGTAGTAAATATTGTTTAGGTGTAAAAGCAACAACTCAAAACAAGACACAAAAAATGGTTATTGTGGAGTTTTGTTCCAACCATAAGATTTATTGTGGAAAAATACAAAATATATGGAATTGTTAAAAAAAACATTTTGTTTTTTTCCAGGAGGACAGAATTTCACTTTAATTAATACTTGAATGTTGACAAATATGTATGTTTGAAAAGCGTGTCTGACTTTTATAGTCAAGTGAAACAGGAAACAGAAAAATGAAGCTGCTCAGCATCAGAGGAAAATGTATTTTGGTGCAGAGCAAACAAACAAATGAGTTACTAGGGACGTTCCTAAGCTTCTAGATCAGGGGTCTGCAACCTTCAGCTCCAGAGCCACATGTAGCTCTTTTATCTCTCCATGGTGGCTCTCTGGCTGAAAAAAGAAAATAATAGTAATTTTCAAACAATGTGAAGATATTATTTTAGTAACACGTTAACATTTATTTTGGGCTAATTTGCTATCTACTGGGGGTTTTTAGGCAAATTTAGCTTCTATTTTAGCAACAGCATTTTTTAATAATTTAGTTTACTGAACAATTTTATGCTAGTTTGGAGTTTAGCTTAGTAGCATGCTAACATTTGTTGGCTAATTTGTTATCTACTGGGGGTTTTAGGCAAATTTAGAGTTCAGCTTTTATTTTAGCAACATGCTAACATTTTTGGCTGTTTCAATTTATTGATGAATTTTATGCTAATTTGGAATTTAGCTAGTATTTAAGCAACAAGCTTACTCGCTAATTCACTAATTTGGCATCTACTAGAAGTAAAAGGTAAAAACGTAAAAAAAAAAAAATCCCATTGTGAGAAATTCTAGTTTCTTTTTATATTTTTGCTTTTGTTTGTGCCAAAAATAGACATAATTCATATTATTAAAAATGTAAAAAAAAAAAAAAAAAAAAAAAAAATTAAAAGAAGGTAATGAATGCAAATCCACATTTTTTAAAGGCTAAAGTAACACTATGTGGCTCCTTCTAGGTTTTGACCAGTACAAAATTAGCTTAAATGGCTCTTTTACTGGTAAAGGTTGCCGACCTCTGTTCTAGATACTGTGTTAGAGTCAATCTTGTATTCTGCAGGAATAGGATGTACAGAAAGAAGGTAATTAGGTGGGGAATAATAAGAAGCCAATTGTTATAGTTTTATATCACAGAGAAACAGTTATATTTTTTAGGATATTTATATTTTTTTGTGTAATAGGTCTCAGAAATGCATCCATTCATCATCTTATCCCTTTTGGGAATATATAGCGTTTAATTTGTATTTACAGTTAATATGTTCTCATTATGTCAACCAAACTTACTGCTTTCAGTGTCTTATAGACTTTTTTTAAAGTCAAGGTTTTGTAAGATGTTATCCACAGAAAATTTGAATTTGGCCTTTTTAAATCAGTTTGAATTTACACAAATGAATCTTTTGTTTTTTACATAGAAAGACTCAATGTTGAAGTGTTCTTGGGCAAGATACTAAACCCCACATTGGCTGTGGTGAAAGGTTGTGTTCAGCAGCGGAGTGTGTGAATGGGTCCATGGCTGAGCATTTTGGACCTTCAGGAAAAGTAGTAAAGCTTCACCACAAGTACACTCAATTTTATAACTTTTCTGTATATATGCAAGCTGCTGGAATTGTGTGACAATATATATATATATTTTAATGTCTGTAGAGCTAATCATTCACTTATTAAGACCAAAGACCAAGTTAATTAAAAAATGAAGCTTAATTAAATGTAAAAAAGGTCAGAACCAACAACCAAACTTAACATTTTTATCCTTTAAACCAGGGGTCTCAAACTCAATTGAGCCGGGGGCCGCTGGAGGCGGAGTCTGGGTGAGGCCGGGCCGCATCAGGATTTCCACAAGCAAATCGCTGATAAAACATTCCAATGTTCTCAAATATCTTTATTTTTAACACAAAATAATGAATGAATTAAATTAATTTTAAAAAATGAATCAGAAAATAAACCGTTAATAATTAAAATAATAACAATGACCATATAGCAGACACAGACGACTGAAACCACATATTGACTGACTGATCAGTGTTTCTCAAATGGTGGGGTGCGCCCCCCTGGGGGGAATGCTAATAAAAATATGTTTACATTAGAGATGAATATTGTGCATAATCCTACATAGTAGTTGATAATAAATTCAATATAGCAAAAAACAACCAAACTCAATTTACAGTTAGCCAATGCGAAATAATTGAATCTCTGAGAAAAGACAGAATCCTAGCACTACTGTGGAGGGAAACAAGGAAAGATTGTTTTTACTTTGTCTGGAAGTTTTGGAGGTATTCTAAAAAAAAAAAAAAAAGAGAACAATTAATAAAACTGATTATTTAGAAGTTTTTTTATTTTATTATTATTTATTAGTCTTTAATGATAATAAAAGTATGATATTTTGAGGAGATATACGTTTAATTTGAGCAAATTAACGGATACTAATGATGCTTGCTGCTGAGGGGGGGGTGTCTAAGAGAAAATACCTGAGAAACTCTGGACAAGAGAAAACAATTTTTATTCAGTTTCAAACGTCTGTTTTTACAGAACCTCCTTCATCTCTGATCTGAGAGCAGCGCGCTCACTGAAAGCTCAATGCGTTGCTACCATAGACATAATATATAATGGTTGCTACGCAAGTTTTTAAATCTGGTCTCAAGCTCTGCGCACAAATCGTGCACGCACTGAGCGCGCGCTGAGTCTTCAACCCGGTTCAATATTTCATGCACATACACAATAGAACAAGAATCTCTTCTCTACTGCTGCGTGCATGACCGCGCTGCTCCGGTATGGATACCACCTGCTGAGCGTGCGTTCATAAACCCGCGCAGACATGCGGCCGGTGTGGAAGCACCTTTGAAGATTCTGCTCGCTCGCGGGCATCACTCACGCACGCGGAAGTAGTCAGTCTCTCTCGCGAGGACTTTTTCTGATTTTGGAGGAGGAAAAAGCGATCGCGAGGGTCTGATTTGTCCGTGGAATATTTGATGCGTGCGCGGAATTGTCGCGCGGAACACGCTTTTTGACAAGCGGCAGGCTGTGTATCACGTGGCGAAAGAGGAGCGGGGCCCGCGAATCCCGTTCAGTGAGAAAGCTCTTCCAGCAGCTTCATGGCTCCTCCTCCTCCCAGCTGATTGGAGGAATGAATTAAAGAGTGAGGAGGCTCGGACAGCCCGCTGATGTCCCGCCCTCCAGAGCCATATACCTTACCGTGATTGGTTCGTTCAGCTCCGGACACAACAACTGTCATTCATCTCAGCCTTGCGGGCCGCACTAACAGTAATCTTTCATATGAAGACGGGGGCCGCAAATTATCATCTCGCGGGCCGCAGATTGCCCGCGGGCCGCGAGTTTGAGACCCCTGCTTTAAACCTTTTTTCTTTTGTTTCTTTACCCCTAGAATACTTTCGCTATAAAACCTGACACCATCACTATTGCTGGGTATATTGTACCAATTTAATATACCCAATAAAAAGTATTTCCCATAAAAAATAGAACAAAATATGACAACACAAGATAAATTTGAGTAGTTTTCTTTTATTTTCAACTGTGGTTTATGTAACAAAATGGAAAATAAAAGAAAAAAAGTCAATAATAATAATATTAATGATGAAACTAGAGACTTGGAGTTTGGTCTACATGTTCCTGGGACTTGTGAGGCTTTGCCCAGGGACTCATGAAACACATGAAATACAACATAAAGAAAATCACCTAGCGATAGTGCTCCAGGATTAACATTTGATCTACAGAAGCAACACCTGATTTTCTTTAGACAGAAAAATTGTCACAAATAAATTCAGAGAAGTTGGACTTTGACTCATACAATGTACAGATTCCTAAAAAGATGACAAAGATTGGGTTAGTGTGACAGCAGATCAGTGAATGCCCAATCTACAGTACCTTCTATTAAAAAATGAATCATTGTGTATATATATATTGTAAGACATTGTGATGCTTTGTGTCACAGAATCCATCTATTCCAAGAATGAGACATTTTAAGGCTAAAAAGTACATTATATTCATGTTTGGGACTGGCGTACCACAGGGCTCCAGTTTAGATCCCCTGTTTTTTTTTTTAATCTTTTGTAAAACACTGTCCGTTCCTTCTGTAAAACATGTTACATATTAATTATAAGATGAAATGCTGTGTTTGAAACACTCTAACAACAATGATTGCATAGTGTACAAGATCGTAAACGTCTGCAAAAAAAAATCCAAATGCTCCAAATTGATGTTTTTTTCATTTAAACAGACTTTTTTCAGTGTGCATTCAGAGCACTTTTGGAATAGTATTTCTATTTTAGATAAGATTAAACTCGTCAGGCTTATCAAGAAAGTTACCGTTGGGTCAATCTGTCCAGGGACTGCAAAAATGCTGTGTCTTTCTTCTTCAATCAGTTTTTGATCGTGAGCATGAATAAAACAATAAATAAAAAAAACAGATTCAGATTTAATGCTACAACAAAAAAAAAAGTAATTTTTCTGTTTAAACAGACCTTCACAATGCACTACTTGATTAGGATTTTTGTAGTAACAACACACATGCTCACCCAAAGACACACACACACACATCTGCAGTTAGTTTCTTCTCCTCTGCTAAATTAATCTAATGGACTCCTATATATCCAGTTCTCTCTTTCCCTCAGTTACAGTGTCCAGGTCAGCATAATACCCAACGGCTCTGAGAGATTTAGGGAGTCACTGCAGAGCCACGGTTGTTTATTACATAATCGATGCGGTCTAATAAAAGTGCAGACACTGTTTGCTGCCATTAGTCCACATAACAATCCATGCAGCATAAATGCAGCTGAGGCGCACAATCCAACAGATCTGGAGAGAAGACCTGAATTTGAACGTAAACCCTTTAACACCTGAGGCGTCATCGGTGACGCTTAAACACGAAATCTTTACTGGAACTTTTCAACCGTAAACACTGATGCTACAATGCTATGATGCCATAACTCTAGGACGCTATGATGCAATCCCATGATCTGCTGTGCTTAAGAAAACAAACTACTTATATGAGTTTAAAACAATTGACAGTGTTACAAGCAGGTTTACTTTATGAAAACGGGCTCCACCTCATAAGTTTTAGTAATAGAAAATACAGGCTGGGAGAAACCAAAGAAGTTAACAGTGATGGAGTAGAAGGTAGGATTTAAACCTATAAAATCAGCTGAAATAATTTCCAAGATGCCTGGAAAATGCATAGAAAGGGCTCTGAAGTCTTGTTTGATCCGGTATTTAGAGCGTTTCCACTGTGAAATGGGCCAATTAAACAGTTCCAACTCATATTTCTTGGAGGCCCCCATCCATTTTAGGCCCATGAAAAATGAAACAGGACGGTTGGGGCGGAGCCAATGTTGATGATTGGCAGAAAGTGATGACAACCTCAGAAAGCACCCATATTGCGCTAAGCTAGCAATTCCGTTTTCTAGCGCTAGGCGAAACTGAGCGTTTGAGTATCGTTCTGATACTGGTCAATATCACTGATATTGATACCATTATTAATATCAATATCACTGATATTGATACCATTATTGACATCAATATCGATATTTTTCGTAAATTCGGTGGATCTGATATGAACCTTAAAATTCAAATTGCTTTTAATTGCCGCAAACATTTTTTTTTTATTATTTGATAAACATAAAAATAGAATAAGGACGTTTTCAATTAAATTGAAAATACTTTATTAAAATAATTAAACTCTAAATCAGGGGTCACCAACCTTTTTGAACTTGAGGGCTACTTCATGGGTACTTTGTTATACGAAGGGCTACCATTTTTAAATAACAAATTTTGTTTAGTTATAGTTAGTTAAACATTATTAATAATGAATAATGATACTCCTCTATGTAAAGACACTGATTTCTCACTATAATTATCAAAAATGACAACAAGCTAAGAAAGAAATATCAATATTCAGGACTTTATTAATCTCAGTAATTGTTACATTTTCAGATGTTCGCTTAGATTTCATGGGAAAAATGTTCCATTTTCCCTGTGTTGTACCATGTTAATCAATTATAAAATGTTAAAGAAAAATCAACTTCCACATTTTTAAACAAATTTTGTCACATTTTGAACTAAAGACCAAATCTGCAGTATTTTCAACAAAATTAATGATCTTTGAACTGAAATAGGTCACCTAAACTTATCTGAACTTCATGTCTCATCAACATATTTTCAATACATTTTCATTTTTTAAATCTAGGTAAATGCAAGTGTAATTAAAAAAAATATCAACAGAATTTAATTTTAGATGTCGCTCACAAGTGCGTTAATTTTAGAAGAGACCTGAGGGCACCTTGTGGGGGCCTTGAGGGCTACCTGGTGCCCGCGGGCACCACGTTGGTGACCCCTGCTCTAAATCATCTTGTTTGTCTGTTGACCTCTATAAATGGGACTTAAACAGTGCTGTTTGTTGGTCATTGCCAAATTTGGGTAAAATAAAATAAAATAGTTTAATTCTTAAAAATATAGTCAAAAACCACCTGTGTGCTGCCCCCTAAAGGTTGAACCTAAGGATTACAGTTGAATCTTGTGATTGATCAAACCGTGTAAGCTTCAAAAGTTTCACGTCATGATCTGCAGCTCCAGCAAGCCCCGCCCCTCTGACTGGATTTTTGAAATTCAGCTGTGGGTGGAGTCAGCCTCCAACTTCCCTGTTTGGTGACTCTTTAAATAAAAAAGTGAAGAAGTGAATGCTAAGCATTCTTATACAAGTTACAAATGTTAAATTTTTCCTAAAAATTATATCAATTTTAGTCTCAGAAAAATGTACAGAATCCATATTTTCTCTAGTGGACTCACATTACGGCAACAGAACCCTTCTATCTGAACTGTGCTCATTTAGTTCATCAGCCTCATGGATGTGATAAGTAGAGGAAAGTGGCCGGTGGTTGGTCTGAATCCAGCAGGCAGAGAAACAGCTTTCTCAGGCTAATCTCTAATGGTGTTGAGCAAGCTGTGCTGCTGTGCCAAGGCTATTATCTAAATGCAACTGCAGCAACACTGACCTGGCATGAGACATCAATCTTCCTCCTGCTCCTCCTCCCGGTTCGCTCTTTTCGTACCTGCTGGTAGTTTGTCTTTCTCCGTCAGTCCCCGTTCACCGAACGCTCTGATGTGTGGATGGATGTTGTGCGGAGAACCAGCGCCTCACGTCCGTGTGACCCCGCTGATGGAGCCAGAAAGAGCTGAAGAAGAAGCGCTCATGAGTCTCCATACAATGACCTTTTCCTGACTAACACTGCTCTACTAGTTTATTAATAAAGGCCAGCAAATGTTCACTAGTCCTGGAGAAAAAGGCAGTATTACTTTAAATATCCATACTGTTTTTTTAAACATTCTTGTTGCATTGTTCTAATATATTAAGAAAATTCAACCTAACCCTTTAACTACCCAAAACATTTTTGAAAAATCACCAGAAAAGGTTTTTTCTGCTGCATTTTGCCTTTGTACGGAGCCCCTAAAGGGATGTTAAAGTAAAAACAAAAAAAGGAAGTAAAAATGTATATTTATTATATTTCTAAAAATACATAGGGGCTCCGTAAAAAATGTAATAAAAAAAATCTGTTTAGTAACTACTGTGCACCAGTGACCATCAAGAATGTTTTATTTTTACACTTCACTTTTTAGAAAAAAAAAAAAAATGTTTTGGTTGGTTCTGTTACTAACCAGAATTTTTCTTGAAGAAAAAATATTCAAAAAATTTAAGTAAAAAAAACAAAAAATTCTAGTGACTAACTAGTAAACACCAGTTAGAAACTATAATTTTTTTCTTCAATTTTTTGGAAAAACTTTTTTTTTTTTTACTTAATTTTTTTTTTTTTGAATGTCCGTTTGGGGCTCCGTACTTTGGGGATAAATACACACAATCATTACTTTTGAAACCATGTTTTTCAAATATGCCCAGCTGTTTGGTTGTTAAAGGGTTAAAACTGTATTTCTTAGTATTTCTTTATTCAAATTATTGTAAATCAGGAGTAGACAAAAAATTCTTCTCGAAAAAGAGCTTTTTTGTTTTGTAGAAAATACGCTGGGAGCCATACGCTCCATTCAGTAATGGGAAGGGGGGCGGGGTTGCCATGCACCAACAGTCCCACCCACAACTCAGAAGTGAATTTCTAATGAACTCTTGCTGCTCTGCAGAAATTATGTCCTAGAAAATGACAGTTTTTTGGGTTTTGGCTAAAAACACCTTAATCATAATTAAAAAAAAAACTACTGGGAACACTTTGAAAATAGATCAAAAGAAGATCAGAGGGGATCATCAAAGCCATTTTCACCGGTGTCCTAAAAATAAGTCAAGAATTTTCAGAATAAAAATCTTTAAAACTTTCTGGGCCCTAGAACATTATTTGCTATTGAGAAACTTTCTTTGTGACAATATTCTTTTTGCAAGACAAAAAACAAGACAATTTTTTTAAACTTTTTTTTTTTTTTTTTTAACTTTTTCCAGTTTATTGTGTTTCAAAAACGTTGACTTTTTCCTTGGGGGAAATTTACAGGACAATTATCCAGTTTTCTAAAAGGTCCACCTAATAATAAAAATATGAGAAAACTATAAAGTCCATTTTCTATCTCACTAGGTAACTAGAGGGGTCGAGGATGTGCACTAACAAGCTGTGAGGTGCAACCGTGAGATCGTTGACTGTATATGAGAACTGGACCGAGTGAGTGTGATGTCACCCACAGAACTGGACTTTCTAGCTCCAACCAAAGGAAGTCATTTCAAGTTGGTCATCTTTTTACTTTCTTTTAACCAGCTCAGAAATACAACTTGAGTTTGTGGGCGGGACTGTTGGTTTGGAGCAACCCCCGCCCCCCTCCCCGTCCCCGGGAGCTCTGTTTGTAAACTCACATGATTATAGCCTCAAGCTAGCATTAGCTGCGCAAAAATTTTCTGTCGAGGAAAATGAAGACCTGCATGGATCTAGTCGTGTACAAAGGTCTGGGCGGGGAGAAGAGGAGAGACTTTGACACGCCCATTTCGGTAAGGCCCGAATTCTTCCCTTCCCCTTCATTTCGCCCTCCAAACGGAGAGTTATGAAATAATAGTCTCATATTTCGAACGTCACTTTTGTCGATGATGTCATCAATAATCGCCGGTCCGCTAGCTTTAGCTTCCAGCGCTTGAATATACCTAACAACAGCGGTTTAACATCTTTAAAAAGATGATGCTACAACAAAAAGTCATTACATACATCTAAATGTAAACTTCTGTGGTTGAGAGCGTACCCACATGAAGAAGTGCTTTGTCGTATTTAAAAACACATTTCTCAGACCCACTCGGGGACTCTAACTCTACCTTCATATAAAGGGGAAGGGAGAGGGGAAGAATTCGGATTGGGCCTTAGTGCGTCATTTGTCTGAGCTTTTTCTAGCATCCGGTTTTCTGATCCAACACTATTTGAATTAAGAAATACTCAAACACAGTTTTAATATTAAATTAATTTATATATGTCCTCTGCTGTGAGAAAAATGCTACAAAAACATGTTAAAAGCACAAAAAAGATAATTATCTTTAAAATGAGTCTAAAACTTTGAGATATTTTATACAATTTATTTTTTTCAGGAAATAACTTAAAGTAACTTACTAAGTTTTTTTTATTATCTGTAGCTAAATTGGAACTATGTTTTCTACAATAAACCACTTCATCAAAATTGTTTCAATTTCATTAGTTGGTAAATTTGACCATTTTCCACTGAAAATGACAAATCTGTTTAAATGACCTATTATTAAGCCTTTGAGAGTAAACTACAGCAGAAAATATGATCATTTCCTCTTTCTCACATGAAAGAAAAAATGATGAAATACGAGTTATTTTCCTGAACTCAAGTAACCCTGGAGTGAGACTGCATCCGGTCCAGCCGTGGAGCGGACGTCAGTCTAACTACGACACATGACTTGGTTAGGAATGGCTGCAGGCTCTGCTGCCGACCTCGCGAGACTCCGAACTCACGGTTGATTCAACAACCGCCATTTACAGAAGAAATACTAGTAAACAAACCCACATTCTGCCGTGATTTTGAACTGTATTCACAACAATTCTTTTACTGCGTGACTCATCTTCATACAATGACCAAGCAATGAACTTGTATTAATATTTTTGCGTTCTATAGACTTTGGAAATTTGACTGTGTTTGGCATATTGCATAACAAGTAGAGGAGACCGGCGTTGGTCGTCACAATGATGTCATGTTTACAGCACGGTGAAAACAGCAACTGAAAATAGGTTTTATTTTGAAAAATTTGACAAAAGTTACTTTATATTCACACGCTTGGATTTCTAGTTTAGGTCGTTAATAGCTCCCATTTCACAAAAAAGTGCTCCGTCTTGGCTGAATTTGGCAAAAATTTGAAGCTAACGAAACAGAAACAGAGCGCCGGATCAGATTGGATGCAGGGTAAGATGACTTGGGCCCGATCCGAATACTCCCCTTAGCCCTTCCCCTTGATTTGAAGTGGCAGTTGAAGTCAAAGTTGTGTCCGGAATTATTATTTTTTACGCTACACACTCCAAACAGAGGGGTCCAAAGTCCGCTATCGCGAGAGTAAACCGCGCCGCGCTACGAAGCGCTTTTCTTCACTTTGGTGCTCTCTGAACCACAGATGTTTACATCTAAACATAAGTAATAACTTTATGTTGCAGTGTGACCTCTTTACATTTATAAAATTGCTGTTGTAATGTATATACGAGCGCTGGAAGCTAACGCTAGCTTACCGGTGATTTTGTTGACGTCACTGAACGAAACTCACGTCGGAAATATTTTTTACCACCCTCCGTTTGGAGCAAGCACGGAGGGATAAACGAAGGCGGAGGGCTAAGGGGAAGGGAGAAGGGGAGTATTCAGATCGGGCCTTGATTTCTGGGGCTCCACCTTTCGTCCTTTGTGGGTGCCGCCCATTTCATGACGTCATCCTAGAGCCGTCCTCGGCAGTGACCAAAACAAACAAGATCAACTGTAGCTCTATGGAGAAAGTTTGTGTGTTGCCCTGTGGTGGCAGTTCTCCTGGAAGGGGCTGTTTCCCACTTTGTGACATCATAAAGTGAGGACCCACTGGTTTTTGTGGGCTGGTCCTCAGAGAGCAGCTTTAAGAGGAATGCTCAGAGATGCATGAATAGATCAAAATACCACTTTAGGGTTATTTTTTATGAGGAATCAACATTATATTGCAATATGAAATAAAAGATCTAAAAAGCTCGTATAGAGCCTTGAAGACTAAACTAAATCTGTAAAACCTGCTTTATACTATATAAATAAAAATCACCCAAAACAAACCAGTTCATTTTTGCTGCAAAGAATTTAAAGACTAAATTCTTATTTGTGTCATAAATACTGTTAATGTATTAAAACAAATTATTTAAATCTTTGTTGCCGTATTATTGTCTGTACTTGTTGAATGTGGTTCTATATTTTGTTGGTTTTAAGCAGGTTTTCACACATTTATAGTCTGTCCACAAATGTTTTATTATCTTGCTTTGTTTTATCTGATCTTTTACTCTAAAACAATCTTATTCAAAATTTAAATCTTAAAAAAAATAGCTTTAACATAAGTAATCTATATTACTGAGGGATTTTCTGCGATAACGTTAACTAGTAATAATTAGTTGAAATTCTCCAAATTTTCAGCAGAAAACTTTAAAAATAATACAAATGTTGGCATTCCTAAAATAAGATTTCCAAGAAAAGCAAATGTTTTTCTCTTAGCAATTTTTTAAAACTTTTTTCCATTTCTCCCTAATTCCATAATGCCTAAATGTACTTATTTAAAATAATTCATTATTACAAAGAAAAAGGAAAATCTAATAAAAAAAAAAAAATCTAATGTTTTTTCTTTTATGTGGATTCTAAATTAAGGACTTTTTGGAGCTGAAGTGGTTTAATATATATTTTCATCAAAAACTGTTTAGATTTTTCTTTAAATAAAACTATTCTTTAGCTTTTAAACTGCAAAAACAGGCCCCTCTGAATTAGGTCAAAAATTCTTACTGCGTTAACAGATTTTCTTAAAAAAAAAAAAAAAAAGCAGAACTATTCTGGGAACAGAAAATACTTAAGCTCAAGATTGAGAACCTTTCTTCATAAAATGATTTGTCTTGGTGGAAGAATGGTCTTTTTACTTTCTTAAGATTCCATTTTTGCAGTGTGGATTTACTTTGTTTGTCTACAGTGAAGTTATTTTATTTTTTACCTCATCAGTTAGGCTGAACTGCAACTTTTTTTCATCCACAATCTCCATTTACTGGAATGATAATCCTTTTATTCTGGATGAAACAGGATTCTGTATTCTGTTTTTCCACACATGTATGAGAGAGTCTATACTGACCCTCAGTGGCTCTTCACTGTCTGTGCATCAAGGTCTGTCCTGCTACTGCAGGGGTGGGCAAACTTTTTGATTTGTGGGCCAGAAAGGGTTCTAAAATTTGGCATAAGGGCCGGACAAGGAGCAGATGGAAGGAGTGATTTGGTAATTAACCTCATAAACTAAAAAGATAATATTGAATTTAGAGAAAAACATGCTTTAATTTGGATTAAAATTCACATATATTAAACAGAATTGAATTTGGAATTTTTTAACTTCTAAGTTTTGATTTTTGTTCTCTTTTTGGTGATCCAATGGTTTGATGTTCTTCAGAGGAAAATGCAAACTCAAAGAAATCAGAAAAATCACCTTCTGACTCAGAAAAACACACACGAATACCAGAGAAACCAGAAATACAATGAAAATAAAACAATAATTAGGATTTTTGATTCAATGTATTTTAATTTGGAGGGCCAGATTAAGTAGCTTAGGGGGCCGCATGTGGCCCCTGGGCCGTAGTTTGCCCATCCCTGTGCTACTGCAACAGTCACACAGGTGTCTTCATCCCATCATCCATTTTAAAAGTGATAGCGGAGGAGAATTTAATTGCGTTGTCCCTGGCTGCCTCTTTTCATATATCGGAATGGAGCTGAGAGTGTGAATGGAATAGTGTGGAGGAAAATTCACCAGATTTACACCGCTTTGAGATTTCATATCAAACCTGTACGTGGTGGACGCGGGATAGTGTGGGGTTAACCCCTGCTGGTGATGAGGAAGAAAGTGATCAAAAAACGCAAGTGTATAAAAGTTGGATCAGACTTGATCTCTGGGTCTCGGGCATGCAACGATAAAAAAAACTCATCAAATACAGTTCACTTCTATACGTTGCAGGTGGGATCTCATTTGGCTCCGAGCCAATGTTTATCAGGATAAGAGAACCACCCAAAAACCTCAACACCTTATTGGCCGGAGTACTTACGACGTGTTGCTGCAGACGGCTGCTGGTTTCAACTGGTCTTCAGCTCCATGTGGATTCCTCAATGTGTTAAAAGTGAACTGTACTAAGAAAGTATTCCAAAAAACCTTCATGTAGCTTAATCTAAAAACACAAAAAGTCTTCATTTTGTACATAAACTCGTCAATAGCAAACAAAATAAGAAGAAAAAAGGACTTCCGTGCTCTTCCCATTTCTCACATTCCTGCTGTGACTGTAGTTGTTTTAACGGGACTACACCCTTACTACAACCAATCAGGGACTCAGCTTTGGCCACGAGACATTAGGCGTGTTTGAATTGACCCAGCGCCTCGCCTGTATCGTCCTGCAGGAGGGGGCAGGGAAATGCACCTGAAATGAGGGTGAACTCTGAGACTGCACTAGAACAAGGAGTTGGGGGTTGTCCTTAACATTCGGCTGAAAGTTAATATGTCTTTTATATTATTTTTTTAACATCTTTTACAGTAAACAGTTCAGAAAATAGCCGCGGGATTCATTGGATGTGCACTGTCCCTAATGAATAAATAAAATAAAATTAAAGTTAAGTTTTTGAGGCAACAAAAACTAATATGACCACAGATTATTTAAAATCTTGTTTAGTTTTTCATCAGTGATTCACTACCTTCCAGGAAGAGTAAAAAAATACGCAGATTTCCTTCATTTAGCGCCAGTTATTTCACATTAAACTATAAAAACTTTCAGGACACCGTTTCCCACAATGCATTGTTTTGTAGGCATCAAGGCAGCTTGAAACCAGTGCAGTACCTATTTTCTGGCTGCGCTGGCTTAGGTAGGCGCCTTGAACCCGCCCCTACCTCATGACGTCGGTGCAAGAAACTACCCAACATGCACTGCAATCCAGGCGTTCTGCGCAGCGCCGCGTCCGCCTGCATGATCTCAAACACTTATTTTCAATGGCTAAAACACAGATTAGCAAAAAAAGATTCAAAATGGCGGTTTGATGGGAAGAGTTCTTAACCTTCATCTATTTTCTTAACCCACTAGGTTGACGGAGACTGTCCGGTAACTGTTGGGCTATACACCCTGGACAGATCACCAACCTGTCACAGAGCCCAGTGGAGCTGGTGCTCGTAAGGTGGACAGCTTAGCTAGCTAGCGTAGTATTCGCTCCAGCTCCATGGGTTAGCTAGCCACAAGGTGGATAGCTTAGCTAACTAGCAAGCGTCGCTCCCCAGTCTCCGGCAGAGCTAATGGGGCGCCTGGAAGAGCAAGCAAGGTCTATGCTGCGCTTTGCTTGCCCAGCAGCGGTTTGCTGCCAGGCAGCAGGGAGAGTCGCCGTGATTGCTCTAGCTTAATGGACTTACGGTGTTTTCTTGTTTTCATCAAGACAATAATAAAAAAAAAAGTCAACTGAACTCAGACATGGCGCTTATACCAGTGTCTCTGCAGTGATCTCCAAAACATATCCACCTTATTCCTGGGGCCGCTGATGTAAAACAGGTTATGGGTGCAACTTCTGGTATAGCAACCAGAAGTTACATGGCGCTATTTGTTTCCATTGAAAGTTGGCGGTTTTGTTAGCTTTAGCGGTGTATAGAAACTTTAGAAGCGTGTTTTACTTAATCCCTCAAAAGTTTCAAAAATGGCTTTGTGCAGGTCGTGGTTGTTCTAACACCCAAACTAAATTAAATTTGTGTCTTAAGGAGCGTTGTGTGGAACATGGACCGCTGACGAAGAGAGTGCAGCTGCCCTCCTCGGTACAGATTTTACTGTCTATCAGGCGATGATGAAGTCAGAAGGATGTGGCTGAAAAAGGTCAATCTTAAGAAGCCACATAAGACTATATCTATGTTCGTTTTATTTTGTGGATAAAGTACCCACGGAGGAAAATCCGTATCCAACATTCTGGTTGGGTTACTCCAGACCACCAGAGAAGAAGAGACGCCTGGTACTGCAGAGACCTGACAGCGCGGTTAAGTTGCTGCAGCGTCACAAGAACAGGGACGATATTTCCTGTGTAATTGCTGCATCTCCTGGTATTAACTATTCAAAAATTACTTATGTTTAAACCGCAGCTGACTTTGTCAAAAACATGAAACGGGCTAAAGCTACACCGCGATGCAACCCTCATTGGCTCTGGCAGCATGTAAACACAAGCACGTAAAACGATAAGGTTACAATTGATCAGCACTGTGTGCTAACTCCAGCAGAAATAATCATCTATGAAGGTATTGATGTGTCTCGGAGCTTTAAAGATTGTTCAGAGCTTCACCATCTGCTGCAGCCGAACTGAGAAAGTAGCTAAAAAAGCTACTAAATGTTATATTTGGACATTTTTTAAAGTCATCCTTCAATTTTAGCAGGCACCGGAATTGTAACGTCGCCTCTTTAAAGACATGACAGCTGCTGTTTCCACATTTATATGTAGTTCTAGATCCAAAACAAGAGGAATTGCGCTGTCGGCTCTACAGTTGTAATGTAAATAAATGCTACTTACGGCGTCTACAGGAAGTATCCCCCATAATTCACGCAAAGGCTCATGGGGCATACGAATAAGGTGGATAAACCCAAGATACTCGCTCATCATCATCAGTGTTTTCCATGAAGAGGCAACAAATGAAGTCCATATATATATATATATACATATACATATATATACACATATACATATATACATATATATACATACATATATATACATATACATATATATATATACACATATATATATACATATATATATACATATATATATACATATACATATATATACATATACATATATACATACACATATATACATACATATATATATATATATATATATATATATATATATGTATTTGTATTTCAAAACAAATCTAAAATCCAAACTCTTATTTTAAGTTAAATTCTTTTTAACTTTCTTAACAATTTCATTTCAATTGTGACACTTTTACTGTTTTTTGCGTGAAGGACTTCTTCTACTTTCTTTTCCAACATAATGTGCTGAACAAATAAACTTTCCTTGCTCACCAGCAGATGTCTCTAAAAATCCATCAGACCGTCACATCTGGATATTTCAGCTTGTCCACTTTTCAAACTCACTCAATCTCCTTTGGGGGAATCATAGAGTTGCTGGAGCCTATCCTAGCAACGACAAGGCAATAGCGAAGTACACCCTGGACAGGTCACAAATATTTCTAAGGATACTTTTAATTTGAAACATGACCTTTATTCCTCTTCTTTCCAGATGAATAGATTAGTTTTATAAAAATACATCCAAAACATTTCAGTGTAATTGACATTTATGTCAACGTGAAAAAATAACATGAGTAACATGCATGAAATTATGAGACCAGGAAATGTTTTTTGTTGCTTTTACTTTAATGTTTTCTTATCTTCTTGAATAAATGACCACAGTTGAATTGGAGCGTTACAAATGAACTCTAAAGCACACAAGCTGATTTATGCAAACAGACAGAAGATTCTGAGGACTAAACTACACAATAAAACAAGGCGTTTTCAAAGTCAGGTGTCTATGAATGTGACTTCTTAAAAAAAAAAAAAAGAACAAGCGTTGCAGTAAAGTTGAGTCCATCCCATAGTTCTGTAACCCCATCGGTAACATCTGCTATCAGCAGGTTTTATCTTTGTGGAGGATCTTTGATCCATCCCGTCTTTGACAGAGCTGCTTCTGCTCCTCGTGAAACGAGCTGATTCACGGTTCCCTTATGGACCCAACGGTTTTCATGTCATTTGGACTTTGAATCGTCCTGAGTCTTTGTGTTTTTCACTCTTTTCTCTCAAGTTTTCTCTCAGATTCTTTTCCTTTTTGATTTTTTTTTACAATCCTTCCTTTTCGTTTGATCGTTCCTGCCTCCTAGGATAAGCGAATTGTTTTATGACATTTATAATCCTGTCAGCTTTGATCTGGCAGAGCTCTGGTTCTGCTGCTGGCAGCCCAGTAGCTGCGTCTCTGCAGGGTTTTGTTTTGAAATCCAAAATAATCCTTCCTTTTTTTTTTCCTATGTGAGAACATCCCTCCCTTCATAAGATCCATGTTACCCAGATGTGGGTAATAAGTTACATTTACTCAGTTACATCGACTTCGAAAATACATTTTTCCTCCTTTTTGTAACCATACTTATTATCTTTACTCTAGTAAATTTGTGATAATAATCCATTATTTAGTTACTCTGGCCTGTACATGTAGTTACTTTTATTTTTTTAGAATTTCTCAAGCAATTTGGAATTGTGTAAAAGTACTTTTTCTGTTTTTTTTTCAGCCCATCAGTCAGTCAGATTTTACTAACTGAACTCAAACTCTAAAACTTGTTTGTAACACGCTACGTTAGCCACATTGCGTAGACTGCTGCCCATCTGAAGAAGATGGATGGATGATGGCGTCATGATGAGACACCAATTTTAGTAACTCTTTGTGCACAAAAAATGAATTGTCAATAGTTTTTGCAAACATCAGTATCAGGCTAACATCAATTTCCAAGGAGAAGTACTTGCAGCCGTGCATGATTTCTTTCAGCTTTCCTTCACTATAATCGCAATTCTCAAAAACTTAAATATAAACTATAATAAAACTTAAAAACAAAAAATATTTTCCATGCTCATTAATACTTCATTCTGTCATTAAAAAATACTTACATGCATGAAAATCACTGAAATGATGTGAGACTGTTCATGTAAAAAGAGGTTCATCCTCCCCCCTCCCTCTGCGGCAATGGACTATTCCGTTAACAGTTAGTTGGCAAGCAGAGATGGACTCCTCCAAGAGATTTTAAAAAAAGCAATAAGGCGAATACAAGTTATTGGAGCAGCCGTGGAAACAAAAGCAAAAAGGAGTAGCCACACTTCGAAAAGTGCAGGAAGACAAAACAGGAAAATGGAAGAATAGAATCAAAAAGATGATAAAGAAAGTCAAGAATGACCAGAAAATGAGAGGAAAGGGAGGGGTTGAAAGTTGTAACTTTAAGAGTAGTTCTCAAAGAGAATATTTTTTATATTTTTTTGTTTTTTCATTCAAGTGTTGGTTTTTTTTTGTCTTCTTTAATAAAACCTGACAAATAAAAGAAAATAAATAAAAACCTCATTTGTTCCTGCAAATGCATTCAATAAATTCAAAGTTTTTCACCCCAAAAAAGTATATAAAATACATTTCTTCAATATTTTAATGTGGTTTCAGTTTTAAATGCTTACCAAAGCATTTAGATTCTTAATGTTGATGCAGACTAAGAGAAGTTTTTAACAGACATTTTACCCTAAGGACTTAAAAAATGATAAATACAGCTACTGCTGAGTGTACAGCGTCACCTGGAGCCTCCAAACTACTAAATCCACCTCTGGGATGATACCAATGAATCAGAAACGCAACAAAGTCAAAAAAACTAAAGAATTTATTAACAAGCAGTGCATTCAAATTATACCATCCAAACAAAAGACAACAATGTGCAAATCAAAGTACATATTCAGGTACAGCATTTCGGCCTCAGATCTCCATCATCATCGGCTGACAATCAAACAGGTAATGAAGTCGCAAAAACAAATTTGAAGTCTAACTGATGATGAATCTCTAAGGAATTCCACTTATCATCAGCCACCTACAGAAACTTCCATGAAAGTGCTTGTCTGCTCCACAAACCACCTTTAGTAGCCGACGTTGCCTTCAGGACGTGACAGTAAACTGCACTCCTATTCATAAAGCTCTACTATAAAGCAGATAAAGTGACTCCTGATGTGAGAACCGCCGCCTCTCCTCCGTCATCAAACCGTCTCACTGATGCCACACATTTACAGCCGGCTGACAGGACGTTTGTAAAACCACTCATTGATATCAACAATGATATTTTAGTGTCCAATGAACGAGAACTAGACGACTTAAATACTTAAAAATATGAACATTTGTCTTGTATTTAGAAATATGTTTACATATATTTTGTGTATAATAGATATTTTATAAAAACAATTTTTTTTTGCTCCCAGCCAAATGTACCAACTCACCTTTTATCAGGTAATATTTGAGTTATTTCCCCTCAAAAAATGTAGCATTTCCTCAAAAATATGCATTTTTATGGTGTGATTTTTGCACCTTTAACTCTTTAACACCTGAGGCGTCGGTGGCTTGTCGGGCCGCTTGTCTCCTTCAGAATCTGCTGGAATTGTGTTGATCGTGTTAAAAAAAATATATATATATATATATATATATATATATATATATATATATATATATATATATATATATATATCAAAGAACATAAACCTGGAGTGTCAAACTTAATCCCACAAGGGGACAAAATCCAAAGCACACCTTAAGTTGTGGGACGAACAGGATAAACATTTATACACTTAAAATAAATCTTGACATTTTTGAAAACGTTAATTTTTAACACAATTATGAACTAGATACATAGCATTACCTGCGATAATGCTAGTGGAAAAGCTCTAAGATGAGTTTGTCCAATGAAGATGCTGAAACTGATTGCTTAGTAAATGCCAAAATAGTCCAAAAAGCTAGTTGAATGCTAATTTTTAAAACTTTAAAACCTTAACTATTTAACATGATATATTATTACAGAATAAATCAACTTAAACCTTAAATAACGTTTAATAGTTTACTCTTAGAAATAGAAATAAGTTAGAAGTAAGCGCAAGATAACATCGGGGTATATATAAAAATAAAATCAACTTATCTGAATGGCTGGATAGAAATACCCGGCGGGCCGAATCCGGCCCCCGGGCCTTGACTTTGACACGTGACGTAAACATTGGAGCTCAGGTGTTAAAGGGTTAAACAAACCATCAGCTGCTTTGTATGGTATTGGCAGGAAACGCTGTGAGGTTTTTAGCTTCAACCTGCACACTTAAACCCACTGTGACCCTTTTGGGGTCATGGGGTGGCTGGAGCCTATCCTTGATACACGTTGGGAACAGTTCGCCACATTGCTAAAAGGGCCACGAACAGTCACCAATCAATTTTTGGAGCATGTTTTTGGGCTGCTGGAAGAAACCCCACACACGAACCCTGCTGTGAGGCGGGAGTGCTAACCGCTACACCACCGCGGCTTCCAATACAAACTTAAATTGAGTTTCTACAGGGGCTTGTCGCACTTCATTACAAACAAATGGAAGACACAGTTCAGAAACAGTCAAAAACAGTAATATAAATACTTGAGTGAGGCAGCAATAATATTTAAAGGAAGTTGAGCAAATTCTCTTTTATTCTGGAGGCGTCTTCCAGCGCCTCAGGCGTCCCAGGATGACCTGACCTGAGGCCGCCGAATCCTCATCTGTGGAGAGGAGCGACAGTTAGATTGAGGAGAACGGAGTCTGCTTTGAAATCTGCTGTTGGTGAGTCACCGACCAGATGGTTCAGCGGGATGTCGCCTTGATTCTGGGCTGAACTGGGAGGCCGAGAGTTGGCGGGCCACTGGCCCGTTTGGGGCGTGGGGTTCGGTCCGTCGGACAGCGTCATTGGCCTGCTCCCAGGATAGGAGGGCGGAGGAGAATTCCGGTAGAGAGGCGACTGCCGCTTGGCGTAGCCGGAGTTATCATCTAAGTATGAGGGATTGTTGTAACCTGCAAGAAGCAATAAAGGTTTACGTAAGATCTTTGAGAAACTCGTTTATTGGACTGTATGACTGCATCAGTCATGATCCTTTTATTGCTGATATCAAAACTTTTACAAGCAGCCATTTCAAAGTGGATTCTTTTTAGCTCTTGAAGGTGATTGAAGACAATTGCTTCCAACTAAACCACTTGTGTAACTGTTACCAGACGCCTCTATTATTCTGGCTGCTCCCTAAAATCTACCTTATTATCCACGCACCTTAAAGGGTAACCAAACTATAAATCAACTACTTTTGGCTTTTGACCTCTAGAAATTAGATTTTAAATGTACCGTCCGTCGCTAAATTTTTGACACATTAAAATAAACTTGTTTAATTCTTGAAAATATAGTCAAAAACCGTCAGTGTGCTGCCCCCTACAGGTTGAAACAAGGTATTACAGTTGAATTTTGGGATTGGTCAAACCGTGTAAGTTTCAGAAGTCTGACATCATGATCTGCACCTCCAAGCCCCACACCTCTGACTGGATTTTCAAATTTCGGCGGTGGGTGGAGTCAGCGACCCCTTTAATCATGAACTGTGGTCGAGTTTACTGACGTTGAACTGAGATACGCAGACTTTTGCGAACTACTTTTATAAACTACGAAGCTGCACTGTTTGATGGATTGTAAGAGCATTATGGGTACTGTAGTCAGGCTGTAGGGGAAAATCGATTTGGTGATGTATCGTGATATTTCATTTGGCGATATCGCATCAAAGCTAGATTTGTGTGGCTTCTGCGCACCATTGGGCAATATGTCTTGTATCTGTTACCTACCACAACCAATTTGCTTTGGGATTAATAAAGTATCATTAATATTAATAAAGACACTATTTAATTAATTATTAATGGGTTCACTTCAACGTCTTATTTTATTTTTCCACCTAAGCCCCTGACCACTAGTTGGCAGCACAGCCCACTTTGAGCAGCTCTACACCTCACCAGAACAACAAGATCTCGCGAGAACCAGTTTAATGTTCAGTCTCATTGGTTCAATCAGCCTCACGATTTTTGTTGCTATGAGACACGTACTACTTTGTGTGATTATTTTTTTTAAAAAAGTGAAAAATTGTTCTGTTACCGTCTTGGGATATATTGTCACATGTATCGTATTGCTGGACATGTATATGTATTGGATCACCAGATTCTTGGCAATCCACACCTCTAGTCAGGAGTCTTCCAGAGTGATACACACTGTTCTTCTACTGCTTGTGAATAAAGTTTGAGTTACTTTATATTTTTGGCTTTACCTTTTACTAACTTTTAATTTACAGTTATTAACATTTTTTTTGGCTAGAATATAGGAGTCATAATGGCTCTGGAACCTCAGCTCTTTAAACTGTGATCTTTCAGATGCTGTGTTATTATCTTAAGACATTTAAAACATTATAAATTATTGTATCCTTGAAAGAAAACTGGAGACAGATCAGGGGAGAACTTACCAGCTTTGTTGGAGCCGGCTTGGCTGTTGGGGCGGGGCCATTCAACCTCTTCTTCCATGTACAAATTGACCTGCTTCTTTTTCTGGTCCTTGATTCTGGAGAAGAAAAGGAATTCAGGAATTAAGGATTGGATTGCAGAAAACGTAGAAAGATTATTTGCCAGAAAGCAGTTAAACATGTTAAACGTGTAGGTATCATGCTCTTCCACGTCCATTAAATGTAGATATCAAAAGTTTTAGCAACAAACCCTTAGTAGTCTCTGCACTCTCTGGTATATTGACCAATCATAGTTTTCAAATAAAACTTTAATGGGAAGGCCTCAAAAAAGGTCATTAGCTTTGAAATTTCTGGTTCGACAGAAACATAAAGAGTTATGGTCCCTAATTGTTATTCGACTTGGAATAAATCCTTTGAACATTCTATTCAGTGGAGCTTCATCTGCTTTTCTAAACTCTTATTCACATTATTTCGACGTCGCTTTGCTTTTGAATTGAAGCATTTTTATTTTATCTCTAGAAATTAAGAGTTTATTAATGTATTTTTAAAAGAAAGGACAGAAGAACACCGATCGTGTTAAACATGAAAAGATGTATTGCAACAGGTTATATGTTTAGTTAATTCTACCCATGATCCTCTGTAATAAAACAAAAAATGCTCGATTTTAAGTTTTTTGCATTAAAAAAATGACAAAAATTGGCAGATAAATAATCAGAGAATAAAAGTAGCAAAGAACTGTTTAAAAAGGGCCAAAAAATACAAAAAGTTAAATGCTTTAATTCGGTAATGAAGTTCTTGGTGGAACTGTTACAAATACATGAGAACTAGGGCTAGGTGGATAAAGTCAATTAATCGATCTGAATCGATCCAAGCTTAATAGATCAATAATCGATCCATAAAAGTAGAGCTCGAGCTAACGCACAACGCAAAAGTCTAGCTAACTTGATGCTAACGTATCTTGGGAAGATTTCCCACTGGACGGCTAATGCTAATTAAACATACGTTGCTGACTAAATGAACATCTTTATAAACTCACAGGAATTAATTTTCCTAAAGATTTTAAAGTAACCATTTATGGTTACTTTAAAATTAACATTTAACTTAATCAAAACGGATATTTTGAAATGTAATAAATTACAGAAATGTTGTTAATTGATTAAATGTTTCACTTGGTGAACCATCACTGCACACTTACTTGGTCTGTTTGCGTTTGTTGATGAAAGAAAATGTAGTCAGGCCTGCCACAAACAGCAGGAGAGCGGCGAAGGTTGCACTTAAGCCAGCAATCAAACCGATGCGATTCAAAGGGTTGCTGCAGTCATCATTCAGGTACCAGAATTTATCAACATTTTTACACCTGGAAAAAAATAAAAAAGTTTAACAAAAGGTTGGACCACTCATGATTAATGCCATAGTATTTATTGTTTTATTAGTAGTAGGAGTAGTAGGGGTGGTGGTATATAATTTAGTGATGGGTAAAAAAGGAAGGTAAAATCAAGTTTGTATTCAGCTACATCAGTTAATGACTTTATTATGTAAAATTATTTTTAAGGTTTTTCACTTCTTTGTTGGTTTGTTTCACCTTTCTTAAAAAAAACCAAAAAAACTAAAGATATGTTCCGGTAGTTTTTCATTTAGAGCACATATCAAAGATCCGGCCCTCCAGATCATTTTATTTTATTGTTTTTAATGGGTCGATCTTGCGATGATTTCTTACTTTTATAACTTTGACAGAATATATTTTTGAGTAAAGTAAAATATTGAAAGTTAATCAAGGTTTAAGTTATTCTGAAGAATACTCCTGCATTCTTATTATTCATAATTATGTTAATAAATTACAGTTTTAAAGTTCTAAAAATTGGCATTCTGCTAGCTTTTTGGACTGTTTTGGTTTTTCTATGATTTTTTTAGGCTATTTTGGAGTTTTGCTAATATTTCAGACATGCTACCTCAGCGGTCTACAACCTGCGGCTCCAGATCCACATGCGGCTCTTTTATCTCTCCATTGTGGATCCTTGGTTAAACATAAAATAAGTCATGGAGACTGCTGACTCAGCCACTCTGACCGTTGGAGTCAGCACTTCCCTGCTAATGGCTGCTTAACCAAAACTACCTAAAGAAAACGAATAAACAAAGCACGCAAACTAAGACTACCAAGGTCCATTTCCAAACTAAAAAAACAAAACCCAGCTGATTTGGAGTTTAGCTAATACTTTAGCTAGATGCTAGCTGTTTTGGCTAATTTAGTTTTTTTTTTTTTCCATTTTTTAGGCTGTTTTGATGTTTAGCTTCAGCTACAAGCTAGCTGTATTCACTAATTAAGGGTTTTTTTCTGTTTTTTTAGGCTATTTTGGAGTTTAGCTAATATTTGAGCTATATGCTAGCTGTTTTGGCATTTTGTTAACTTTTTTAAGCTGTTTTTGGGATAGGTTCAAATTTGCACGTTAACTATTTTGGGTAATTTAGGATTTTTTTTTACCATTTTGAAGTTTAGCAATTTTTTGTTTAACATTTTTGGCTAGCCTAAGTTTTATTTCAAGTTTTTTCAGCTAAATGAGTTGGCTATCAACTTCAGCATTTTCAGCTATCAGCTTCAGTGTTTTAATATATCAAGTGTAGCATCTTCAGCTATCAGCACTAGCATCTTCAACGGCCAAATTCAGCTTATAGCCTTCACACTAGCATTATTGCAGGTAATGCTATATATCTCATTTATAATTATGTTAAAAAGTTACAGTTTTAAAATTCAGTTTTAGAGTGTTCAATAAATGTTTATCCTGTTCGGCCCGCGACCTATGGTGTGTTTTGGATCTTGGCCCTCCGTGGGATTGAATTTGACACCCCTGATGTTCGGGAAACACTTGGAAACTTATTTGTTACAACAAAGTAGATTGTTGTCCCAAAACAGAAGTAACTTCCCACTAATGTGAAATACTGTTACAGGTTTTCATTCCTGAAGAAAATATCAAATATCAGGTTTTCAACCATTATCCTTTAAAAGACAGCAATCAATCCATTAACAAACAGTTCACTTACTGGCAAACCGGTTCAACTAACACCTTGCATTCTCCACCATTGAAGCACTCTTTGTGGTTTGAATGTCTTCCATCACAAGCAGTCACACACACAATAGAACCATCTTCAACTGTTCCCTCAAAGAGTGGCTTGGAGCATTGATCTGTAAAAAAACAGCACAACATTTCCATAAAACACACACACAAAAAGAACAGTTCCCCTGATGACATTTGATGCTTCTCACACGTCTTTACCATTGAAGTTTTCTAAAGATGACTATTGGCTCCTTTTACTACAGTAAAACAAGCTTCAAGAATTCAGGATGAAAGAAGGAAACACCCATGAACATCTGAACTGCAGGTTTGCTCAATAAATTTATCTTAGAAGGTTTTTCAGAATTTCTTCCTATTGATATGAGTTTCAGTTTCCTTGTGTATTCACTGGCTTATTGTGTCCAAACATTTTTTGTTCGTATTGATAATTAGAACATCATCAACCAAACGGTGTACTCACCTGTCGGGTCTAGCTCAGCTTGTTCCACAGTGGTTTCAGATACGCTTATACCACAATCTAAGTTCAGAAGAAAGAACAATGTTTTATTACCACCGTCAGCTGCTGTTTTCAACACTGTCATGTCATTAGTTTCTAATGCGCAACCATTGACTGTATATTAGAAGTGGACTGAGTGACCTCTTCCTTTTCAAACAAATAAAATTAAGAAATATTTTAATCATATTTATCAGAATAACCATTGTTGCTCTGATACCTTTTTATTAACATCTTCTTGCTAATTCTATTTTTTTTTCTCATGATAGGTTTCTATAGCGCAAGTTATAAACTGACCAATCAGATGCTTCATTGAAAGCATGTGGTTGAACGTTTGATAGACTCTCTTGAGCCCGCTTTCAGTGGAAGGGGTGTGGCCTTCTAACATGCTCACTTTTGACTTGAGTTTTTCTCTGGTTGACATTTCACTGGCTCTGTCCAGTCCTTTATGCACAGTCAATGTACGCAACGCACCATTGAATCCAGAACTCATTGAACAGTATATTATCGTGCAGTACCTGTGCAGTCCTTCAGATCTTCAGTGACGGTTTTAATCTCTTTAAATACTTCCTTATATTCCTCTTGGTTCTCTTTGTTTGAAAGTTCCAGAATTACGTCATGGGTGACATTTACACTGAAAAAAAGAAATAAATACATTTTTGTGCGAAAAATGTATCTCAATTTTCAACTCACTTCAACAAGTATTAAAGAAAAGTTCTATGGTGTTCTGTGACGATCATTAGGAAAGTATTACTTTTCTCTCAATGCTTTAAATTAAGCTCTAGTTTGGGTTACTTTATTTATATATCTGCATACCAGGACTCTGGTCGTCTTTAATTGTGTGAATTATTAGTAATCATTCACACTATAGTGATTCTCCTGCTCCTTTCCATAAAAAAATCAATCACACTTTCAGCGATTTCAGCAGCCTTGGTATCAAAACGTTCAGCTTGTTCAGGAAATTACTGCTTGTATTTTTGGTATTTATAAACTTTATAGTTTTTAAAATATGGAGCAAAATGTATCTCATAGGAAATGAATAAAAAAAGTCTTTAAGTTTCAAAATTTTAAATAGATTATCAACAAACCTTTAAATCTATTCATAGGCTATGTTTTTAATCTTTTTGGAATTTTTTTAATTAGTTTTACTGACTATTTTAGCGACATGCTAAAGTTTTTGGCTAATTAGTTATCTACTGAGGTTTTTACAGGATAAATTAGAGGTTTTTTTTTATTTTACCAACAGGCTAACTTCTTTTACTAATTTAGTTTACTGAGAAGTTTTTGCCGTCTTTGAAGTTTAGCTAGTATTCAAGTAACGAGCTAGCTTTTTTTTTTTGCTAATTTGGCATCTATTATGGTATTTTTGGGCTAATTTGGAGTCTAGCTCATATTTAAGAAACACATTAAATATCTTTTCAAAACTGGCATGTACTGGGGATTTTTAAGTAATTTTATTCCAGGTTTATTCAGAAATTTAGGTCAACTTCAGTACTCGTTCGTATTATGTTAACGAATTTCCAAATTTAAAATTTTTCAAATAGCTTTTGCATTTTCAGCAAATCTCTTCAGCAGTTAAAGTAAATTGTGACACTATTTTCAGCAAAAAGCATTCATACTAGCATTAACGCGGATAATGCAACTTTTCTAGTTGATATTGCACGAGTCAGCATTCTGGTCTTCTCAAGGCACAGAAATACAGATAAGCAGGGGGGGATTTTTAAACAAAAAGAAGGATAAACCTCATAATGGAGAATTAAATACAAGATACTGCTAATTAGATAAGGTAACAGTTAAAATGTGGTTCTCTATCAACTTTTTTGATGAAAGAATCTCACATATGTGTTAATTTTTAAATCACCAAACCTATACACGCCATATTAAATTGTAATTTTTGTGGTAATTGAATACAGTTGCTATCAATGAGCCTGTTTCCGTGTATGTCAAACATACAATAATCATCTGATTTCTTTTATTCTTTTTTCAAGTGACATGTAAACAGGATCATCTGAAGTCCCTCATGTGATGAAGCCATTTCATGATAAAACTGAGAAAGTACTGACAGTGGTGGAAGAAGTAAACTAATAATAATTCATAAGAAAATAAGAAAAGGATGAGTTGTAATATCAGGATGTGTTAATTGAAAAAAACATTAACAAAAGAATGTGGTGTATCTTTATTATTTACCCGAATTCTTCCACGGTTTCCCTAAGGGAGATCTTCATCTGAAATTAAAGATTTTTTTTTTGGTTAGACATACATTTATTAACAACAAATTGTATGATGAGAATTAAAACATGTTTATTACTCTTTATTTTAAATGCATGTGATAATATATACCTTTATAACAGGGATGTCTGCCGGATTTTTTAAGGGATTTCCTTGTCTACAAGGAGTGGAAACAAGATCAGGTAAACAGAGGTTAGCTTGATTTTTATCAGTTTGATTTCATAATGAATATAGTCCATCAACTTGACAATGTCTGAAGAAATCATTGTTTGTAAATGAATACAATTTCAAAAGGCTTTTACCTTACATCTGTCACCACAACCTCAAATGGTTTTGTTAATTTTGTCTGATAATTTTTTTTCATCTGAAAGACAAAAACAGGTTAAAATACTAACTAGAAATTCATACCCAATTAATTAAGTCCGCATTTAACATCACTGACGATGGTCAACTTTATCATTAGACCATAAATGCACTTTTAACAATGATATATATTACTGGATTGGAAATCACGTGACATATGTTGTCTTATATACGAGTCTTCTCGAGTAATGAATGGCGGAGGTCAGAAAAAAATTACGAAAAGAAGCACAAAAGGAGACAAAGTGTTTTGCAACCGATTTAAAAAACTTTGACGACAAAATAATCCGATGTAGAGGAATCACCACTAGACAGGAATCTGATTTTAATAGAGAGAAATTAGGCTGGGAACCGTGAACTGTGTGCTAAAGTAGGTGCTAGCAACTCACGAGTAGCATGCTAGTTTGGTTCTTCGATGTATGTTTTTATTAATGTTTCATGTTTTAAAACATGGCGGATGTTAATTGCACATATTTACCTTCAACCTGCATAAAAAACTGATGGAAATTCATGTTAGAAATACGTAAAATGTGCGGTCAAGATGCACGTTGCGGCATTGTTTTGCTAGCTCGTAGCTAGCTACTTTAAGAGCCTAAATCTGGTTGTCGGTCACAATTTTTTTGTAAGAACTGTAAGTGAGTTCGCACATAATTTTCTAAATCCCCGCCGTCACTGTTGAGCTTATTTCTTGGTCGCACAGACTGGAGAAAGCCCGGCTAGAAAATACAGCGCTAACGCTAGCTAGTGACATAAACACAGCAGAGAGCAGATGTTACGGAAGGAATTGTGGCTGTGAACTTTAACCTGCCACACCATTTGCTGCCATTATCACTGTGTTTTGAATCTTAACAGTTTGGCAGATGTATTTGATGTTATGATCAAAGTTTAAAAAATGTTTTTTGTATCGGTTAAAGATGCTAGCTGTTTCCTTTTTCTCAAAGTACTATAAAATCGTCTATTAGGGTAAATTCTGAATGCAATTGAGATGTATTTACCATGTGTGTAATCCAAAAATAATTTTTAGTTTCATTTGAAAATGTGGTAATGGGTGTTTTTATTTTTATTATTTTATTAGCACTTTGAGATGTTTTTAATAGGGAAAGGACCCTGTTACTAAATCTTATCAGTCAGTCATGCTATTAAACTTCATCAATCTCCCTCCTTTCTAGGCTTGGGTGACAAGCATTTACAAGCTATGAAATATAGATTTTGGCACAGAGGAAAAATAAAAAAAATATGGATATTTAGAAACTGTTCATTTGACAGGAAGGCATTACCTGTAGCAGTAGAAGACACAATTCTTGCACTATTTACAGATTCTTAATAGATAATCAATATTTAAATATACAAGATCAATAATTTTCTAAGCTTTAATTCAAGCCCTATTTTGTAAAAAAAATAGGTTTAGAAATGAGGAAGCTAGCCCGATTTTTGTGTTTGATGTCTGCCTGTCCTCCATTGAAACAGCAGCGTTCTGCTGCCATGACTCAATGCATAACGATGGCACCTGAGCGCGCACGTCTCTGTCTAAAGCAGCGAATAGGCAAGGGCCAATCCAGTAATATATATCATATATAAATGACTTTTAATATCAGCATTAATATCTATATTTTTTTTAGTATTAAAACATGAGTTACTTTTTCTATGAAGTTCCCAACGTATTCCTTGTATTCTTCAGAGGCTTTGTCATTGTACTTCTCATTGAATTTATCATTCAACATCATGTTGACCTTTACGGGGCGTTTAATAGTTCCTGTGAAGATAATAAAAACATTCAAATATGGTTGTCAAATGTTGTTATTTTTGTTTGTAAAATGATTAAAAGATTTAGACAAATGCTTCAAAGAAAGGTACCTGGTGTGGTCGTTGCAACAAAGTTTTGACATTCATTTCCATTGAATTGAGGAAGACATATGCAAACACTTCCATTGAAAGTTCCACCATTCTGACATAACTTTTGTGTAACTATTGCAGCTGTTGTTAGCCGAGTTGTTAAAGTTGACGGTGAAGGATCAGTGGTTTCAGTAATGACAGGTGTAGCAGTGTCATCAGGTGCAGACGTCCATGGAGTGGTGGACACGGTTAGGTCAACTGTAGTACTACTTTCGGTGGGCCCTGTAGTTTCCCCACTACTGGGACTGGTTCCATCTACGGTCGAGGCGGTAGGTACAGTTGCTGGAGAATCACCGGAAGTATTTGAGTCAGTTGTCATTCCAGTGCTTGCCGTCTCTGAAGGTCCTGAAACTGCATCAGTGGTAAAAAGGGTTTGTGATGTTGCTCCTGTAATTGCTGAAATATCAGGATTCGTTGTTCCATCTGTGTTGGATGGTGTGCTACTATCAGTGGGCCGTGGAGTATCTCCCCCAGTAGGACTGGTTCCATCTACTGTTGAGCCAGCAGGTGCAGTTGTTGGGGAATCACCTGAAGTACCTGAATCAGTTGTCATTTCAGTGCCGGCTGTCTCTGATGGTCTTGATACATCATCAGTAGTAAAATGGGTTTGTGACGTTGCTCCTGTAATTGCTGACGTATCAGGATCAGTGGTTCCATCTGTGATGGATGGTGTGCTACTGTCAGTGGGCCCGGGAGTATTTCCACTACTGGGACTGGTTTCAGCTGTAGAAGCAGGTATAGTTACTGGAGAATCAACTGAAGTATCTGCGTCAGTCGTCATTCCAGTACCGGCTGTCTCTGATGATCCTGAAACTGCATCAGTAGTGAAAAGGGGTTGTGACGTTGCTCCTGTAATTGCTGACGTATCAGGATCAGTGGTTCCTTCTGTGTTGGCTGGAGTATACTTATCGGTGGGCCCTGTAGTATCCATACTGGGACTGGTTTCATCTACGGTCGAGGCAGTTGGTACAGTTGCTGGAGAATCACTTGAAGTATCTGCGTCAGTTGTCATTCCAGTACCGGCTGTCTCTGATGATCCTGAAACTGCATCAGTAGTGAAAAGGGGTTGTGACGTTGCTCCTGTAATTGCTGACGTATCAGGATCAGTGGTTCCATCTGTGTTGGATGGTGTGCTACTTTCGGTGGGCCCTGGAGTATCTCCGCCAGTAGGACTGGTTCCATCTACGGTCGAGGCAGTAGGTACAGTTGCTGGAGAATCACTTGAAGTATCTGCGTCAGTTGTCATTCCAGTGCCAGCTGTCTCTGATGTTCCTGAAACTGCATCAGTAGTGAAAAGGGGTTGTGACGTTGCTCCTGTAATTACTGACGTATCAGGATCAGTGGTTCCTTCTGTGTTGGCTGGAGTACTACTTTCGGTGGGCCCTGTAGTATCCCCACTACTGGGACTGGTTCCATCTACGGTCGAGGCAGTTGGTACAGTTGCTGGAGAATCACTTGAAGTATCTGCGTCAGTTGTCATTCCAGTACCGGCCGTCTCTGATGACCCTGAAACTGCATCAGTAGTGAAAAGGGGTTGTGACGTTGCTCCTGTAATTACTGACGTATCAGGATCAGTGGTTCCTTCTGTGTTGGCTGGAGTACTACTTTCGGTGGGCCCTGTAGTATCCCCACTACTGGGACTGGTTCCATCTACGGTCGAGGCAGTTGGTACAGTTGCTGGAGAATCACTTGAAGTATCTGCGTCAGTTGTCATTCCAGTACCGGCTGTCTCTGATGGTCCTGAAACTGCATCAGTAGTGAAAAGGGGTTGTGATGTTGCTCCTGTAATTGCTGACGTATCAGGATCAGTGGTTCCTTCTGCGTCAGTTGTCATTCCAGTACCGGCTGTCTCTGATGATCCTGAAACTGCATCAGTAGTGAAAAGGGGTTGTGACGTTGCTCCTGTAATTACTGACGTATCAGGATCAGTGGTTCCTTCTGTGTTGGCTGGAGTACTACTTTCGGTGGGCCCTGTAGTATCCCCACTACTGGGACTGGTTCCATCTACGGTCGAGGCAGTTGGTACAGTTGCTGGAGAATCACTTGAAGTATCTGCGTCAGTTGTCATTCCAGTACCGGCTGTCTCTGATGGTCCTGAAACTGCATCAGTAGTGAAAAGGGGTTGTGATGTTGCTCCTGTAATTGCTGACGTATCAGGATCAGTGGTTCCTTCTGCGTCAGTTGTCATTCCAGTACCGGCTGTCTCTGATGATCCTGAAACTGCATCAGTAGTGAAAAGGGGTTGTGACGTTGCTCCTGTAATTACTGACGTATCAGGATCAGTGGTTCCTTCTGTGTTGGCTGGAGTACTACTTTCGGTGGGCCCTGTAGTATCCCACTACTGGGACTGGTTCCATCTACGGTCGAGGCAGTTGGTACAGTTGCTGGAGAATCACTTGAAGTATCTGCGTCAGTTGTCATTCCAGTACCGGCTGTCTCTGATGGTCCTGAAACTGCATCAGTAGTGAAAAGGGGTTGTGATGTTGCTCCTGTAATTGCTGACGTATCAGGATCAGTGGTTCCTTCTGCGTCAGTTGTCATTCCAGTACCGGCTGTCTCTGATGGTCTTGATACATCATCAGTAGTGAAAAGGGGTTGTGACGTTGCTCCTGTAATTGCTGATGTATCAGGATCAGTGGTTCCTTCTGTGTTGGCTGGAGTACTACTTTCGGTGGGCCCTGTAGTATCCCCACTACTGGGACTGGTTCCATCTACGGTCGAGGCGGTAGGTACAGTTGCTGGAGAATCAACTGAAGTCTCTGCGTCAGTTGTCATTCCAGTGCCGGCTGTCTCTGATGGTCCTGAAACTGCATCAGTAGTGAAAAGGGGTTGTGACGTTGCTCCTGTAATTGCTGACGTATCAGGATCAGTGGTTCCTTCTGCGTCAGTTGTCATTCCAGTGCCAGCTGTCTCTGATGGTCCTGAAACTGCATCAGTAGTGAAAAGGGGTTGTGACGTTGCTCCTGTAATTGCTGACGTATCAGGATCGGTGGTTCCTTCTGCGTCAGTTGTCATTCCAGTGCCGGCCGTCTCTGAAGGTCCTGAAACTGCATCAGTAGTGAAAAGGGGTTGTGACGTTGCTCCTGTAATTGCTGACGTATCAGGATCAGTGGTTCCTTCTGTGTTGGCTGGAGTACTACTTTCGGTGGGCCCTGTAGTATCCCCACTACTGGGACTGGTTCCATCTACGGTCGAGGTGGTAGGTACAGTTGCTGGAGAATCACCGGAAGTGTCTGCGTCAGTTGTCATTCCAGTGCCGGCTGTCTCTGATGGTCCTGAAACTGCATCAGTAGTGAAAAGGGGTTGTGACGTTGCTCCTGTAATTGCTGACGTATCAGGATCAGTGGTTCCTTCTGTGTTGGCTGGAGTACTTCTTTCGGTGGGCCCTGTAGTGTCCCCACTACTGGGACTGGTTCCATCTACGGTCGAGGCAGTTGGTACAGTTGCTGGAGAATCACCTGAAGTATCTGCGTCAGTTGTCATTCCAGTACCGGCTGTCTCTGATGGTCTTGATACATCATCAGTAAAATGGGTTTGTGACGTTGCTCCTGTAATTGCAAAATACACATTGGAAAAACTTAACTGTTAAAACACGATCAAATTGGACGTTGGGGGGATCCTAGTGTTGGGACACTGCAGTTGTCTAATTTCCTCATTTCTAACATTTATTCTGTATGTAATTAGCTTACGCCGGAGTCACACTGGACGCGATAGCGCCGCGAAGCGGCGCGGAACGGCGTGCGCTTCCATTCGGCGCCCATGTTAACCTATGGCGTCGGTCACACCAGGCGCGAGGCGACGCGGAGCGGCGCGGAGGGTCCGCGCGGTGCAGCGCAACGTTTCGGCGTCTGGCCTATTTTGTGCGCGAGCCGCGAGCGCTCCGCGTCAATACTGGCAGGAAGTTGCATCAAAATACATGAGAAAATCCGGTTTATTTTCAAAATAGAACCAATTTTTCACAATAAAACGCCGCGATTGACAAATGTGATCATGTTTTTGTGTCTAAACAGACTGTAGAGATGAAAATATGCATACAATCAAAACACAGACATGTTCACGAGCACAGAGACACACAAAAAAGACAGATACACACAGAGACAGATCAATGAAGGGGGCACACTGGAGCGGGGCTTGGGGCTGCGTTTGAACGAGAGAGAGGCAGAGGAGCGGTTCTTCTGGGAAGAAACATCTGGTAATATTTTCAGTTTATTAATTGACCGACGGAAACACCTGCGTGCGTGCACACAGACACACAACAGAACAGAAAGACACGCACACGCGCGCACAAACCGATCAATGAAGTGGGCCGACTGCGGAGCTGGGGGGCGGGGTATGTGTCAACAGGGGCAGAGACCATCCCTTTTAGCAGAAACACTGGAGATATCCTGGTTATTGACCATGATGGCAAAAAAGCAATAGCTCTAGCAGAAGCGCCTGCCGACCGTCGCGGAAACAAATCGCGTCTGGTGTGACCAATAGAGCGCCGCGCAGCGGCGCGCTCTCTGCTCCGCGCCGCTGCGCGGCGCTATCGCGTCCAGTGTGACTCCGGCGTTATCCCGTCAGTGTTAACAGGCTCCTTGGGTAGTATTCAAGGGTTAAAAAAAAAAAAAAAATCCTTACGAGGCGCTTTCTTCTTCATCCTCCAGCGTGTTACATAAGTGTTTTCTATGACCCGTCACTCCCACCATAAAAAAGGTGCAAAAACATCTTTGCCCTACAGGCTCACCCAGAGATCTACAACCTATCGACCCCCTGAGTGTCCTGTGCAGGGTTTCTACCTGTAAGAACAGCTGTGATAAGTTGATATTGGGTAAAGTTGTCCCTCTGATTATTTTTTACAAAAAACTTTTAAAAAAGACACCTAAAACCGATGCACTACGTGTAAGGAATAGAACATCCATTTAATGAGGTCGATGAAGCATTTATATAGCAAATGTACTGAAGCTAATCATGTAAGTAGACTTGAGGAGTTCTTTGAGCAGGGAAACATGGATAACATACATGACAGCGTTCCCTGAGACTCAAAGCTGAGTAACACTGCACTTTCTTGAATTAAAAAAAAAAACAAACTAATGTCAATAAATTGGAGGATATTTAACAGAATAATAAGTGCTCACTTGTTACTATTTCAACAACAGAACGTGCAAATGTTAAAGTTTTTCTATTGCATGTGTCAAAGTCAAGGCCCGGGGGGCTGGCTAATTATATCTGCCCCTCAAGATAATTTTATATTATTAGTAACGGCTACATAGGCATACATACATACATGCATACATATATATACACATACATACATATATTTATACACATACATATATATATATATATATATAGTTTTGACTTAATATATTTTTATGGAGCGTAAAATCTTGAAAGTAATTTAAGGTTAATTTATTCTGGAATAATATTACTGTCTGGTTTAATTTTCATATTTATGTTAAAAAAAAGTTACGTTTTTAAAGTTTTGACAATTCCTTTTCCTATGTGTTTAATAAATGTTTGTCCCACAACCTACTATCTGCTCTGGATTTTAGCCCCCTGTGTGATTGAGTTTGACGCCCCTAGCTAGCTCCTATCAGTCAGGATTGGAAAGTCTTTGCTGCATTAAAGTTAAATAAAAACAGCTGGCAAGCAAACTCATTCATAAATGTGAAGCAGGGTTGTATATTCTGGATCTGTGTGTAATTTGGTATCTCAAGTATCAAGGTTGGTTTTATTGCCTCTCCATTCAACTCCCTTTTGTCGCTGCTACTATTTTGTACGATGTTGTAAAAACTTACAAAAGAAAACATAAAAAAGGAAAACATCTGAACATTTAGGAGAAAAATCATAACTGTCGAAAAGCTCGAATACAAAATAAGCGTAACCTGTTAGAAAACGCAACCATGAAATCTGCACTTTCAACGACTCCAGATGAAAAACACATCAGAAATATCAGGAAGTTCAAGTATGTTATCTCATACATTCTTCAATCAAAGGCCGAAACAGTCCAAGACACTGCTGTTCAAATCTTCCAGACAAATATCCAAATCTTACCGTGAAGCGAACAGAGGTGGACCAGTAAAACCGAGATGACCATCAAACGGAAAGAGATGGCCATGGCAAGAATACGTCCTGTCAACGTCAGGAACAACCAGTGCTAAGCTTCGTTGAGAGCGCTATAGGCGCATGCGAGTCCTCTCCAGAGCAGCTTTCAGGTTCTGTAAGGAGGGGTTCTTTTAGCCGAGCCACTATTTCAAAGAGGGTCCACCCAGACGGACGTCAGAGGCGGTAGGACTGACGGAGATAAGAACGGCTTGTAAAACCATTCCTACATGATGCCGGTTTATTGCATCCACGCAGCTTTACATGCGTGTGTAACAACATTCTCGACTCCTTAGATTAACATTTGATACCTTGAGTTTCCTGACCCAACAAGTGACCATCAAGTCTCCCATTTCCTCCTAATGTGTTATTGTTTTAGTCAATGATAAATTAGGCTTAAAATTTGATTTTTTCCTGTATAAAAAAATCTTCTGACATACTGATAGTCTGAAAACCAAGACAGGTTTGTGATGTTTAAAATAGAAAATATAGCAGAATTACTGCACAGTTGCACACTGTACAAACACTGTAACTGTTGCTATTGGTTTGTTGATGTTTTTTTTTTTTTTTTTTTAGCCTTTTTCAGTAAAAAAGTTCCTCCACTTCAGTAAAATTTCAAACATGTGCATCTGTATTTCTGCTGGTTAACCTAAAAACTTCATCCTCCTATTGAAGAAAGTTGATAGAAAAGCCAACAAAAACTGACAAATGCATGGTTTTATATATATATATATATATATATATATATATATATATATACACGGAACCATTTTTAATTTACATAACATTCCAGAAATCTGGTTTGTTGAGAAACCCTTCTGTAACTTAGTTACTGAGATGGTTTTACAACATAGGATCGTTCTGGTCAGTCAACTTAATTGGTCAATTAAAATGCAGCTTCAGATTTCTTTGACACGAAAAGGATAATGCGCCAGTCGCACCACGTTATCTGTTACATGAACTAGCCAGGAGAAAAGCAGGGTTATAGGAAAGTTTGAGCACAGAAATTCAAAAGAACAGATGATGCTGGACTGAACGAAATGAATAGAAATGGCTACCTACGGTGGCCCTGAAGTGCAAATCACATCAGCAAATAACTAAATGCAAAAATATTTTAAATATCCCAATTACAAAAAGTAAAAATTATATTACAGACACCAAAAATTAAAAAAAGCATTAAATAAAAAACAGATTTTTTTGGGAAGCAGGAGTCATTTCCAAAAAAAAAAGAAACAAAATAAGAAATCTGATGATTGGAGGATGGCGTTTGTTCACCTTTTTAAGTTGTTTAACATATCCTGACAGATTTTTCTTTTCCTCAGTCGCTGCAAAAGTTTGATCAGTCAACTCTTTAGCACAGTTTGGATACAACAACTTTTTTGCTTTCCTTCTTCAAAACTCAAACATCCGTTTAGTCTTTACTTTTTCTTTTTTTTTGTTAATCACGTTTTAACATTTCACTTTGATTTCTGAAATTTTATTTATTTTTACCGTTTGGTTTCTGAATTTTATAAAATATTTTATTTTAAATGAAGTGTTTTCCAAATATTTGATATTCTTTTTAATTGTGAACCTTTTTTTTTTTACATTTATTGATAAGATTTGAACTTCAGGGCCACCGTAGTCGGCACACTGTAAAAAGATCAATTAACAAAAGTTCTGCAACTCGTTAACATTAAAAAAATTAGTTTGCATCAAAATCAATCTTTAAGTTGAGTAAATTATCAATTTAAAATTTCAATTTGACTAAAACTAATACATTTAAATTTTGTTAATTGATTCAATATTTCCCTTTCATCAGTGCAGTTGCGAGCACATTTTTCCAGAAAAGAGAACAAGGAAACGAATGAGGATTACATTTTGTTCAGACGCAGTCCGAAGGAGATCAGTGATGATGAAGATGATGGTGTGTATAATAACAGTGGCGCCGAGCAGAGGGCCAAATAATGGAAGTTGAAAAAGGAAGAGCGCTGTGTTTTTGAAACAGGCTTTAGGATATCCGGAGGTTCTTCTACAGCTAAAGCGATCATGGAGGAAGGTTATAGTGAGTCATCTTGAACGAGAAAAGCAAATTAATGATCTTGAATGTCTAAAAACAAAGTTTTAATAAATTTTTGCACGTATAGTTTGCAGTGTACACAGTATAGGTGCTGAGCAGAATAAGGAAAGTACGGCAAGTATCATTTATACATTTTCTTTATAGTCATTTTCTCCTTTTATAACATTGTTTCCGTCTTCTCTTGGTGTTGTTTGTACTTCACACTTTCTCACAAACAAGCAGCATTCCCGCTGAGATTCATTAATGTTGCAACATTGCTCATCTGCTTCCTGCTGCAATGACTAAGCTATTAGTTCTAGGAACAGAAATTCCCGGATTTTTTTTCCTTTTGTCCGTCTGCTTCCTGGTCTGTCACAGCTTCAGTTACTACCACGCTACAGATGTTCCAGTGTTTTTCATTTGCCTTCTTTTTTCTGCTGCAGGTTTCCTCCTACAATCATCCAAAGGGAGTTTTAATTACACAAACAAAAAATCATCTGTGGGTCACTTAGAAAAGCTGCTAAACTTTATCCAAGAGTACTTAAAAAAAAAAGAAAAAAAAAAAGCGTAGTTTTATCAGAAATACAGTATTTAGATAAAGTTGACTGAAAGATCACAATTTATAGAAGTCTGTCATGGCAGCTGCACTGCAAATTCTAAAGGAGTCAGAATTTCAGTATTAAAAATTCAATACTAATTAAATTATCATGGAGTTACTCCTCAGAAAGAGTTGGTGTTAATTCAAGAAACTCTTCTTAGTGTTGATTTAAAATATATATATATTTTGACAAGGATGGTGGTGAAGGACCCAAACGCAGGAGAAACTTTAACATTTACTTAACAAACTTAAAACATGACAAAACCAGAAGAACAAACCAGTGACATGACAGAACAAAGCAGATGATCTGAAAATGAGAAGTGAAAACCAGACACTTAAATACACTGAGGCTGATTAAATGAAAACAGCTGTGGATGATTAACCTGAACGTGGTGAGACTGACAGGAAAAACAGAACATGACAAAACCCAAATGAATCATGACATATACTGTATATATATGTATATATATTCCTACAATCTGCATAAAAAAAAACAGTTTGTCAGAGAAAATGATATAAAAAGATATAAAAAATATTGGTTGCTAATTAATATTGGTTATAGTGCGTTTACCATTTTCTAGTGCTTTCCAAAGCTACTAATTCCAAATCGAGTGCACTTGAAATTACCCAGAAGTCTTTGCGAAAAACTAGTGTATATCAATGGTCACTAGATTAGCTGATATAGACCACAATGCATTGCGGTCGAACAATTTCAAACAACAAAACATGTTTAAATGCAATATTTGAATAAATCATCCACATTTTCACCTTCAGAACACAGTGGAGTCATAGATAAACGTTGTGAAATGTTTGATTTTATTCAATTTTCACTTTGTGAAATCGATGGTGTCGTATTTTTAGAAAAACTAAAGTAAAGTAGTGAACATCGCGTCCGAATTACCTTTAAAGTCCAGCGCACTATGTTGTCCCACTCTATATAGAGGGAATTCGGACACAACCATTGTCTTCGGATTCTGGCATTACGCCCACGTGATGACATCATCAATAATCGCCGGTCAGTTACGACAGCGTGGAACTATTAGCTCTCGGAGAATGCTCAACAACATCGGTTTTATGACTTTTAGGAGGTCATGCTGAAACAAAAATGAATAACTTACATTCGAATATAAACTTCTGTTCATCAAAATACACCTCTGTGACTAAATGCGCATCTCCTCCGCGCCACAGCGCAACGCTGAATTTGAATTCAGAGATCTGAGAAAATTTGGTCTGAGAAAATGTTGAACATCAGAACAATTATTATAACCGCACCCCTTTAGTACACACACCTCTGACACCTCAAAAGATACACTCTAACAAACAAAGACACATACATCACACAAGGAAGGTGGAACCTATGACCTTTTGTCCCCTACCCCATCCCTGGCAGGGGCGCGGGGACCCTCGGCCTGCCGATCTCCTGTGCCCGGCGGCCTTCTCTCCACGCCGGGAGTGGGATCCCCGATATTTAAGATCTAGACCTGGGGATCAAACCACATCGGAGCCTGAGGGTGACCAAGTCTCAGTGGTACGGGTTCCGGTCCTTGCTCTCGAGAACTGGGCCTCTACAGGAACTCCACCAGTGGGTGAGACTGGTCCGGCCTTGTTTACTCCTTTGGGACCTCCGTTTCTCTTGAGTGCGCCCCTCCTCGGCGGGGGTGGGCGGCCCCTTCCTTGCTATCTCCTGGACCTCCCGCGGCAGGGGCGGGCGGTTGTCTGGAGCATGGGAGTGGGTCTCCCTTGGGGGGCTCTGACTGGTACCTGGGGTGGGGGATGCTCGGTGCCGCTGGGTGGTGGTGGGTTGTTCTTCTGGGGTTGGGGGGCTCTCTGGGGGTGGGGCCTCGTGTTGGACCTCCTGGTGCGGTGGGGGGGGCTGGTCTTCTGGCTGGGCTGGGGCCTGTACTCTCTGTGCTCCTGAGCCTTCCTGTTCTTGCGTGCGGGGGGCCTCTGCGGCGGTCCCGTGTGCCTTGGTCTGGGTGTTTGGCGGGATTCTCTTCGCGGCTCCGTGGTGGGAGTTGGGGGGTCCTGGCTGCTGTCCCGGCGGGGGGTCTTGGCGTGGGGATGGCCGGGTGCTCTCCCCCTTTGTATATTCCATCATTATCCATGTTAGCAAAAACATAAACACTCACCTGAGCACAGGTGTCGGCTCTCCTTTGCACTAATAATATGCGTGACAGAATGAAATACTTTATGTGTCTGTTTGTATGATTAAGTCTGTTAGCTGCAGTTGTATTGTGTACATCTTGACTAGTTTAAATGTGGAGACTATTTCAACCAACAGGTATGTGTGTAATTACAATATTGTGTGTAGACAGGCCCCGCCCATTCTAGTTTACTATTTAGACCTGGTCGTTTTAGGATGTTGCTTCCCTCTTTTGCCATCTTCTTTTTTCTCTAACCCCCCCCCCCCCCCTCCCCCAACCACCACCATCCCTCTTCTTCTTTTCCGTCCGGTCCAACAAAACAAAAACAAACATAATCAATATAAATAAAGTTTAGCATTAAATACAACAGGGGTTTATACTCAATAAACTCTTGTTGTGACGGTAAAATCTGCCCAACACTAGAGGCTCTCAGTCCGCATCTGTTTGCTCAGCTGTGGCTAATGTAGCTGCAGTTCAGTGATCCTGGCTGTGGTCAACTTCATTAATGACCAGATGAGGGGGTCAGACCATTAACATGGTGATGCGTGAGAGGTGCAGGATAGACTTGATCATCACTACTTTTCTTTTCACTGTTTTTCTCATGATAGCAAGACAGAATGTGTTGATCTGCTGTGCTTGTTTCAAATAAAGCTCATTTGAAACAGCAACGTGTGGGTTTATTAGAACAGATCTTGGGATGTTTTATTCATTCATTATTATTGGCAATATTTTCAAAAGAAGTTAATAGATTTGAATCTGTTGCAACAAGACACTTCTGAAAGTGTTGATAATTTTAACTTTATCCAATGTTACAAATATAACCTTAAAGTGTTAATGTTTGACTCTTCATGTTAGTGTTATAAAAATCTAACTTTCTGTAACTACAAAGAATTTGGCTCCAACTCTGTCAAATGTTTTAGACTTTTAAAAGTGCCTACATCGACACTTTTAAAGAGTTGAATTGAACTTTGTGAGACTTAAATTGACAATTCTGATTTTGATTAAACCACGTTGGTACTGTTCAGATCAGACCAGAACCTCGTCAATAGTCAATAGCAGAAACCGGGTCACAATGAAGGTTAGGAATTAATTGGATTTAACTTGTGTAAATACAAAAATTTAGTTTAACAGCATGTTTAAAAGCTTGAAATATGAAAGAACATAGTTTTAAAACGATAGTTTTGTAAATCGCTACACAAGTGGAAACTGCAGATTTCCCTTTAATTTTCCATCATTCCTTTAGTTTTCAAGTCAACTTCAAATATTTGTTTTATTTTTGTTTCTACTGTGGATTAAAAAAAAAAAAAAAAAAACCTAACTTGTGTCAATGTTATTCTCCATCCAGTTTCTGAACTGGACAAGTCCTTTTCTAGGTTGCTGGAGCCTATCCCAGCTACTGTTAGGTGAAGGTGGACAGGTCACCGGTCGGTTGCAAGGCAATGCAATCATGCATTTACACGTCCTCTCCTCACAGCACAAAAAGGTTCAAATCCCAGCTGGAGTTTGCATGTTTTGACTGTGCGTGCGTGACTTTTCTCTGGTTATTCAACTCATGAATACGAACGTTTGCAAATGTGGTAGTGTTATATCCCGCAAGCTCCTGTATCGCTATGATTTTATTGCGAAATTGAAAGCGTAACACTTTCTAAAATTGGACTGTAAACTATAAGGCCATCTATAAAGCACTAAAAGACAGATCTAAAGTAAGGGAGATCCAAAAAAAAGAGCAAAATCTCATGTATTATAAAACTCTAAAACCATAACGACAATGAAAGATATAAAAATTCTGTTAAGTAAGAATTCTCTGATTTGTAGACTTGTGACTAAGTTGGGTGTATATTTGTTGAGAAGGTGTGTGGAGTTTTATTTGATGTTGTTGACCTTATTAATCATTTCTCTGAGGACAAAGCAGTCTCAGTACTACAGCAGCCATTTTTTTATCAACTTCATCTGCCGCCTTAAAAAGTGACTAAATATAACCTCTCCGTTTCACTCACACTGACACTGCCAGCACAGGCCCCTTAGAAATAAAACAAAAGTTATTACCCCAGGGGGCAGATTTTATTTGAAAAAAAAAAACCAAACTAAGATTATTTTGCTAATAAAAGCTTTCTTTATTTTTATTGCAAGACAGAATATATGAATTTTTACTTTCTGAAGATTCAGTTTTCTGTTGTACAAAATGACTTTTAAACTTCATAGAATTTTTTTTAAATCTCCCAAAAATTCTTATTTTAAGAGAAAATGTGTAGTCCCTAATATGTTTTTTTCTCAAAAAAGCTTTTTTTTTATAGTGAAAAACTTTCATGATAAAAATTTATTTTTTTCAGGACAGAAAATATGAAATTTTTATGTAAACAAAGGTCTTTTTATTTTTTTAAGATCCCGTTTTAAAGTGTGAAATCTGATTGGAAGGTTCCAGGTTCAGTTCCTGACCAATGTGCTAAACCCCACTTTGTTCCTGGTGGTTACAGGTCTGTTCCTTGCATGGCAGCAAAGCATTGTGGGTGAACGGGATTCTGACTGTAGAGAGTGCTAATTCATATCAATGATTGTCTGTAAAATTTTAAATTAAAAAAAAAAGCAGATCTTTTCTTCAGGTGGCTTCCAAATGGATCATTGTACACGGCAAAGACTGAAACTTAAGAAAGTAAGAAGACCCCACTTTCAAGAAAAAAAGGTCTTAGTGTCTGTCTTTCAAGAAAAAAAAATCGTATCAAGAAAGTTTTTTTTAAATACAAAAATAATGTTAGTTTGAGAAAATACATCCTAGAATATTTTTCCTTTTCTTGACCTATTTAAAGTAAATCTGCCAATGGGGGTTTGACGTATTTCTAAGGGGTCTGTTTTTGCACGTCAGCTCACTGAAACCAAATTTTACGACGCCCGGGTTTGTTTTATTTTTGGATTCAATAAGGAGACGGCAGCAGCATCTTATTATAACACATTTATGAACAACCAAACCCCAGAGGTAAAGGTGGAGCGCACTAACACTCACATAAAGGTGGATGTTGTGGCAACGCCAATAAACAAAAGCGTTTATGTCAGACTGATTTCATCGCATGATGTTTTCAGTTTAAAGATCTAAACTGTGAACATAAAGTGAAAAAATGCATGCAATAACTCACCAAAATTGCCTGCCTGGTGAAAATGAAGTTTTCACAGAGAGAACACCCCCCATCCCCCCTAAAATGATGACATCACACCTGGAGAAACTCCCCAAAACATGAATGGGACCAAAATCTCTTAAAGAAAAATCAAAAACTAGAAAAACTGAAACCTGTGTGTTGGGGATATCCAAAGGAAGTTTTGAAATTATTATGGGATGGCCACAGGACCTACTACGGCTTCCATTTTGTGGCAAAGTGGTAAATTTGGCAATTGTCATATTTTCACACAAAATAATAAAGCTTTTGCCTTCGCAATTTTCAGGAAATCTAGCACACATTCTACCAGGTACAACCACAATCGGAGTTTCATCGATCTTTGATCTCAGGAGGAATTTACCAAAAATAAGTCCCCTTTAGTAGCAGCTCCGAATTTAAACTCGTTGGGATTCCGATCCATTCCCTTCCTAACTGCTCGAGTATCATTGGGACGTATTGCTGGTTATAAAAGTTGTAGATTTTGTATGGCGACCTCACAAAAGTGGCGTCCCTCTGTTGCTCACAGACTTTTTACTGGAATATTGTGAAGATTTGTGAGCAGGAATTGTTGGCTCAAGAATACAACATGACTGTACTTGAGGTGAGGAATACCCCGAGGTCAAAATGGTCTCTAGAGGCTCTGGTGGAGGAGGCGGAACAGTTTGGATAGGCATCACCAGTTAGCACATAACTGGTTATTTATTGTAGATCACGGATAGGCAACTTCAGGCCTCAAGGGCTGCAGTGTCTGCATAATTTCCAGATATCCAAGCCCTACTCATGACTGACTACCTGGTTCAGGCGTGTCCAGCCAATTAGAACCTGCCAGAGCAAGGTATGTTGGAAAACATGCATGAGTGTGGCCCTCGAGCCCTGTTGCTTATCTCTGCTTTAGATGGTCCAGTCACTGTACATTCTTACCTTAGAGACATCATAGAATAATCATCATCCCCAACGTTCTGTTCATGGATGGTAATGCTCCACCACATGGAGACAGAATTGTCACAGCTAGACTTCAAGAAGTGGGAGTATATTACATGGTATGGCCTGCAATGACCTCACAAGTTGAGACCTCTGAACACGTCTAGAACCAGCTGTAGCAGACACTGGATGGCCGAACCCCCAAGTGACCTAGAACTTCAGGCAGCACTTGTGGAAGAGTGGAACCTTTCAGAACATCACCATGAATGATTTGATTTTGTGCCAAGTGTATTTTGTTCACTGTAGACACATGCAGCGACAGCGAAACGTAATCTAATCTAATGGATTAAAGATGGCCATTCACTGTCAGATTCAATTTGCCCTCATCATAACTCATCCCAGGTCAGGTATGGTCGTTTCTGCTTAGACTGCTGCCTGGATGGATCTATCACAAATCCTTGAATCTTTATGCTTAAAGATTCACAGTTTTTTTTTTTGAGAAGTCAAACAAAGACTCTGAACAAAGAGGTTTATGAAGAGCAAGAAGCTCAGTGGCTCAAGGGAGTGTCAAGTTGCATCCATTGGTAGAGACTTCAACAAAAATCTGTTTGAGGGATAAGAGTACAACATCTATCACATCTAGAAAAAAGTTGGTCTTTGACCTTGAAACGGACATGAATCTGGTTTGTTTTGGAAGAACATCTATAGCTGGTAGTTTGGCGGGTAGTCCTGACTGGTCAAAGGATTGTCCTTATCTCAAATGCGCTTCAGGTGTCATTTGTCTTATCAGAGATAGGGATATATGCATTGTAACTTTATGCAGTGCCGAGGGCAATGTTCAGATCCTTTACAGTGTGGAAAAAGAAGATCAACCTGCAACTCAGTGAAATGACCAGCCTGGAATGTGAAAACACAAAAAGTGCTTTTGTCACTCTGACACAGGAAAACATAAAATATATTACTCATCAAGTATTTACTTACCTGGTTTGACTCACATGTGAATTGAAGTGCCTTCCCATTCCTAACCCATAGAGTTAAAAAATCTTGTAGGAAGGCTGTCCACAAGGTTGAGGAGACTTTGAGACCATTCTTCCAGCAGCTCATTGGTCACTGATGTTGGTGGAGAAGGCCTTGGTCTTTCAAATGGTGTTCTTTGGGTTCAGGTCAGGACTCTGTGCAGGTCAGTCCAGTCAACCACACCACATCTGACCTCCAGGTCTTTATGGACCTTGCTTAGTGCAATGGTGCACAGTCATGTTGGAAGAGGAAGGGGCCATTCCAAACTATTCCCACAAGGTTGGGAGCATAGAATTGTCCAAAATGTTTCATTCAAAGTTCCTTTCACTGGAACTATGGAGCCAAGCCCAATGCCTGAAAAACAAGATCACCATCATTCTTCCTCCACCGAGTTTCATACAATGCAGTCCAAATATTCCGTTCTCCTGCAACCTCTAAACCAGACTGGATAGGCCACTTTTCCATCTTGGATTTCCAGATGGAAAAGTGTGATTCCTCCCTCCAGAGAAGGAGTCTCCACTGCTCTAGAGTCCAGTGGTGGCGTGCTTTACGCCACTGCATCAACGCTTTGCATTGCACTTGTGTGGCTTGGATGTAGATGAAAATCCATTCCATGAAGCTCTCTGTGTACGGTACTTGGACTAATCTGAAGGTCACATGAAGGTTGGAGCTCTGTAGCAATTGTCTGCAGAAAGTCGGCGACTTCTTTGCACCATGACCTTCAGTAAACACTGACCCCTCTCCATCAATTTGGTGGCTGAGTTGCTGTTCTCTTTCATTTTGTTCTGATAGAGTTGACTGTGGAATATTAAGGAAATTTGGCAACGATAGAATTCACTGAGCTCCAAACATTCTTTCAGGATCTGGTCAAATTAAATGTATGTTAATCATTCATCTAAACGGATGGAGAATGGGTTTTTGTAAACACCTTCAAGTACACGGTTCTCAGTTAACCTGCTCAACTAACACTCCACCCCAGTGTCTGAATTCTATCCAACAATGTGTGAATTTACTGATTTCTACTGTAGCGTCATCCCAATCAGATTATCTATTAATCATTAGCAGCTTCCAATAAATGAAAGCAAACAGCTGATAGTTGATGATCACAATAAGCCATAAAGCCTCTCTTCCTCTGAAGATCCTTTACTAAAGCCGGTTTTATAAGTTCAATTTGTTTTTATTATTGTGATAGCTTAATCGGGGTTGCTCTACATGCAAGGACAAAACAGACTCTTGTTTATTCTGAGATGTCCTTGCAGTCATGCTTGGAAATGTGATTTCACTCAGAAATGAAGCAACAGGAAACTGTCCGGATTATTGAGAAATGCTGTGTTCAGGAAATATGTGTTGAAACTTTACAGCGCTGACTCGAAGCTGTTGGCTTCAGTGGACCTGGCGCTAAAGCGGCAGGATGTACTTCCTGGAACGTCCTGTTTCTGTTCATCTTTTTGAATCACAATAAAGTAATTACTCAGACTTCTCTCTTAACTGGAATGTAGTACTGTTAGTGTCGTCTATCTTTGAATGTCGTTTGCTGATGACCTGGACCAGGTGTGTTCACAGCTTGTTGCACGTCCTGATCTTTGCAGAGTAACACAGCTGTGTTCTTGTCTCACTTATCTGGTTGGTGTGATGTCCTCACCACCATAGCCATCTCTGTCTGTGGTGGTGAGGACATTTAAAGAGCCATACCATGAAAAAACACATTTTTGAGCTTTTAAGCGTATTATACTGTTCATTCCTCAGTATAAACAACCTAAAAGTGGTAATTTGATCCGTTCACACATTTCTGAGTCATCCTCTAAAAACCAGCGCTCTCAACATCAGCCCCTCTCATACCCACGAAAACAAGCAGGTCCTCACATGCTGACATCACAAGTTGAGACCCACCCCCTCCAGGAAGAATCTGCTCTATCCCTGGACTAACACAAACACTTCTTCTGCGAATATAGCTGCCATTAGAGGACATTATCTAGAGGCGAAAGGGAGAAGACTGGTGGGGAAAGAAGAAGACTATATCCTGGTGGAGGAAGAGAGAAGTCTATTTCCTGGTGGGGAAAGGGAGCAGACTGTTATCTGGTGGAGAATGGGAGGAGACTATTTTCTTATGAAGAAAGGGAGACGGCTATTTCCTGGTAGAGAAAGGAGAAGACTATATCCTTGTAGAAAATGGGAGAATAGTATTTCCTGGTGGGGAAAGGGAGCAGAGTATTTTCTCGTGGAGAAAAGGAGCAGACTATATCCTGGTGGAGGACGAGAGAAGTCTATTTCCTGGTGGGGAAAGGAAGCAGACTGTTATCTGGTGTAGAATGGGAGGAGACTATTTTCTTATGAAGAAAGGGAGACGGCTATTTCCTGGTGGAGAAAGGAGAAGACTATATCCTGGAAGAGGTAGGGAGAAGACTATTCCTTGGTGGGGAAAGGGAGCAGACTGTTATCTGGTGTAGAATGGGAGGAGACTATTTTCTTATGAAGAAAAGGAGATGGCTATTTCCTAGAGGAGAAAGGAGCAGACTATATCCTGGTGGAGGAAGAGAGAAGTCTATTTCCTGGTGGAGAAAAGGAGAACACTATTGTCTGGCAGAAAAAGTGAGCGACTTATTAGAAGAACTGGTTTGAACATGGATTTTTTGAGCAAAGACAGTAAAGAGATTAGATTAATAATGCCTCAAACAGAAAATAATCGTTCACAGCCAGTGCTAATCAGAACAATTTTTTAATCATTATAATACAACATGAAATGTTCATCTGATGTTGTCTCCATTTTTTTCTTTACCGAATTTGACAGCAATACAAACCTATTAGTCATCATCATTCTGTCTGTGCCAGATTTTGAGGATAAATGCCCGTGCTGCACCATGTGTTCATCAATACAAAAATATTGGATGTTTTTATGTGGGTCACATGCTGGCTCTAGATTGACGACATGATATGGTGACACCGAAAGGCGGTACCTCATAGATCAAGTCGAAGAGTTCTGTAAAATATTTGATGTTTCATAAATTATTTGTTGTTTAGTGTTCTAAAGGTAATAAATGATCATATTTATGCATATTGTTTACTCTGAAAGACTTAAAAAAAATCATTAACTGTCTTCACATCATCAGATATTTCAGGATATGGTCTGGATGTTCAGTCCAAATGGAGAGACGGGCACCAGATCATGTTCAAACCTTTCCTCACTTTAAAACTCTTGATTTAATTTCTGGTCTTTAGGCCAAACTTTTCAACTCTAATTCTTGTGGAGGTTTCTAGTAGTTTTCTGTCATGACCAAAATCCCATAAGGTGGAGGTTCCTGAAAGGGTCGAATTCTTTAAAAAAGGTGCTATTGAGATCATAAATGTGAGGTGGTGACCACCTTCGCTCTTTAGGTGTCCTTGCCTTTTTCAGAGCTTTCGCAAGATGGGAGTCGGTGGATGATTAACCGCTCGCCACGATAATCTGCTTTATCTGGAAATAGAAACTCAGCCATGAATAGAAACAGAGACGACAACAGCAGCTGGACCGCTAGTGTTCTGGGTGAGACATTGAACCCCGAACTGCCCCACTTCTCAGTGTGTGAGTGAGATTGTGTTGCAGGGAAATGGTCAAAGATACATCACGTTAGCTAGATTTGTCTCTTCCTTATCGCAGTTTTGCAAGTGAAATTATTTTATTAATCAAGTTTTTCACGAGAAAAGAAATCTTAATGAAAATAAAAATTTGTCCTTGCCATCAAAATTCTCTCATCTCATTGGCAGACTGTTTTCTCTATTTAACCTTTAACACCTTAGGTGTGGTCGGTGACGCTTTTCTTCTTCAGAATCTTCTGGAATTATCGTGTTGACGGTTGAAAACTTGCAGTAAATCAAAGAACATAAACACTGGAGTTCCGGTGTCAAAGGGTTAAAGAACATTTTCAAATTCGAAGAATTTTGGACTCATTTTAACAGGGTGTGTTTTTGTAGTGTTTCCTCAGAAATCCAATTAAATGAAGCAGCTCCTTGAGCACACAATTGGCAAAGACTCCAATCAGACTAACATTCATAGAAGATGATATGTATCTGACAAAAAAAGAAATGATTGACTCTTCTCTACTGTAGGACAGGATCTGGAAGAGGAAAAAAAACTGCAGCAGGGGGTCTGGACTGATCCCAGCCAGTATGGTTTAAAACTGGGCAAAAAAAAAAAAAAAAGTGGTGGGCACTCAGTAGGTAGGTTGCCACAGTCCCCAGTTGTGGTGCAGATGACAACATTGTGTGCTTGCGAGTACAGCTGTATGTGGCTGGTAACCCCTGCTTTAGCTAGCTAGCAAGTTCTGCTGTATCTAGCTAGTGAGCTCCAATGTATCTAGCTAGCGAGTTCCAATGTAGCATGATCTCCAGCTTCTTTGTAACGAGCTCGGCTGTATCAAGCTAGCGAGCTCGGCTGCATAGAGCTAGCGAGCTCCACCGTAATGAGTTAGCGAGGTCCGCTGTATCAAACTAGCGAGCTCAGCTGTATTGAGTTAGCAAACTCAGCTGTATCGAACTAGCGAGCTCTGATAAATAAAGCTAGTGAGCTTTGCTATATCAAGTTAGCAATCTCACCTTCATAGAGCTAGCGAGCGCTACTGTAGTGAGCTAGTGAGCTCCACTGTATTGAGTTAGCGAGCTCAGCTGTATCGAACAAGTGAGCTCCGCTGTAGTGAGCTAGCAAGTTCTGCTGTATTGAGCTAGCGGGCTCTGCAATATCAAGTTAGCAAGCTCAGCTTTTTCTAGCAAACTCAGCTTTTTTGAGCTAGAGAGCTCCGCTGTATCGAACTAGCGAGCTACGATGTAGTGAGCTAGCGAGTTCTGCTGTATTGAGTTAGCAAGTTCTGCTGTATTCAGCTAGTGGGCTCTGCTATATCAAGTTAGCAAGCTCAGCTTTTTCAAGCTAGCGAGCTACGCTGTATCAAACTAGTGAGCTTACGATGTTGTGCGCTAGCGAGTTCTGCTGTATTGAGTTAGCGATCTCCGCTGTATCGAGCTAGTGAGCTCACATTTTCTCCAGACTTTTAAACCATACGTTACCCACTTGGTCTTGGTGGCTGGGATGGCTCCAAAAACGGGTTACAGGGAAAGTGTGGCCAAACGACACTGTCCAGGGTGAGCCCTGCCTTCACCAAGCAGGAGCTGGGATAAGCTCCAGCAACAGTGTGACCCAAAAGTAGAGTAAAAGCAAAAACTGAATCTCAAGACAGTAAAAAGACTCTAGATTCTAGAACAATGGCCCAACTTTCTGTCCTGCAAAAAAAAAAAAAAATTAAATCTTATCAAGAACGTTTTTCACTTGCAGAATAATCTTAGTGATTAGAATGTTTTTTCTTAAGATAAGATAACTTGGTGAGGTAATTTTCTTACCTCAGTGGAATATTTATCTGCTGATTGAATGAAAATCTCTTTCAAATGTATTGATTTTTTTCTTATTTTTAGGTGGTCTGTTTTTGAAGTTCTTGTAAAGTGGAGGATTCCTAAAAAATCAAAAGTTTTAATAGTTCCAAAACGGTAGATCAATTAGCTTTTTCAAAAAATCCAGTTTGTAATTCGGATCAGAATTGTTGCTGGAGGTCTTCAGGACTGATTCCATGTCAAATAAATAACAATGAAAGTATTAGAAATGAAGGTAAACAGATGAGAGTAAAGAATGTGACCCAGATAGAACAAACCAACGAAGCCTTTTTTTGTTTGTATCAAAGTTCTCGTTTCCATGGATCCTGAAAGATTACGAAACGATCTCACGTCACGCAATGTGACATCCACACCTTCAGCTTTTCACAAGATTCATACGCCGTTTTATGGATGTGTTCATAAAACATAAACACTGTCCAAACACTGTGGCTGGTATCTGGAGGGCGTTCGCCTGTGACCTCCAGATGTGGCTTTAACTGCCTCACAAACTGCATGGATCACGACCTGTGACTTAGTCAGGTTGGCTTTATGACGGATGTGAGCTGTAGGAGGCGTCGCCACCTCGGAGAACTGGGAGGTCTGGTGGCAGTGGGGAAACTCTACAGATTCTGCAATGCTTACATTCCACCCAAAGGTCAAAATCTCATTTTTAATGTAAATTCTCCCTGATTTTTGCCCTTTAGAGCTCTTTTAAAAGAAGAGAAATGTACACAAAACCTCCAGAAGTTCATATAAAAAAGTTATAACTTCTAATGTTAAACTTTTATAACTAACAGAAGCCACAGCTCCTTAGACTGCAGCACAAAACTCTTGTTTATGATACTTATCACATAATTTTCGTCACTGTTCTCAAATGCAAAATGAGGTCAGCCTTTTGATCAAGTAAAAAGTAACTGTTTTTTGGGGTTTTTTTTTTGTCATAGTTTGGCTGAGGGTGTGACTTATACTCCAATACATGCTCACAGACTAGTCCTAGTACCGGATCCGGTATCACGTCCGGTGCCGGGGTTAGGATACTAGTACCAGGTTAGGGTACCGGATGTGATACCAGATGCAGACTAAAAAGCTACCGTTTCAAATTCCAATCAATTTATTCACTTCCTAAATTTTACATCCACAAACTCAAAGTTCAAACAAAATTCCAAACTTTTCTTTGTTTTTGTTGGAGGCCAAACTATATATCAAATCAATCATTTTTTTCAAACCCAAATGTGAAATGTCTTGAAATTTATTTTCAATTTAATATCATTTAAAATGTCAACCCTGCAGTTTTTTGTTCCCAGTTTTATTTACTGACTGCATATCATTTTTATTTTTGTTTTTACCCCTAGATTTTTATGTTCTTTTTGTATTTAATTTTATTTTATACCGCTTGTACAAATGTACGCTGTATACTAATGACTCTTTTGCACAACTTTTTGTACTCAAACTGACATATAAATAAAGCTAGTTTTAAAAAAGCAACACAAAGAATGAAGAAGTCAACAAATTTAATGAATTAAAGTGACATATAGGGTTTAGTTACATTTTAAGCATGTTCTTTATGCTACAGTTATATGAATAAATGTTCATATGTTGTACTAATATGTACTAATGAGTTATGATAGTGAAGTGTACTTAAATTCAGTCTATTATTAGTACCTGTTCTGTTATCTGCCTTTCAAGATGAAACGTCTGTTGTTATGTTTTCCTTATTTTGTTCAATACATGTGTCTCAAAAAATGCAACTTATCTATGTTCTTTTCTTCTTTACTATACATATTGTTGGCTGCTGTAACTTAAAATTAATTTTGTCTAAAAAATAAGATACATCAGGTTTGATAATTTGGATTTGACCCTGGTCACAGTTAAATCTGGCAGCATTCTGAAGCTGTGAAGATAGGCGATGCTGAAACTCACAAAACTTTTTAAAAAATGTTTAATCTTTTTACTTATGCACAAAATATATTATATGAGTTACATGCACAAATAACAAAATTACGCACTCAAAAGTTTAAGAATACGCACACACAAATCAAGAATTTTGCACCCCAATCGGAGTGAGTCTATTTTCTCTCCAGAGTTTCAGAATAAAACTAAACTGACTTCCTATGAACTTTTCAGGAAGATCTTACATGTTTCCAGTCTTGAACATCTTGTTGAGTCTTCTGGTCTTGAAAAAATCTTATTTAAAAGATGTCCTTGTAGTATTTTTCTGATGATGAAGGACATATTTGAGGAAAATTAGGATTAAAATGATATTTCTGAGTATTTCTTTATTCAAATTGTTGTGAATTAGAAGCAGATAATCGTATTTATGATTTAGAAGCTATAATTTTTTGCTTTTTTTTTCTGGTTCTGGGTCACAAGTGTCTTCAGCTCTTTTCATTTTTATCCTCTTTAAGTGACTTTAATCTTGAATTATCACAGAATTATGGAAAAAAGTAGTACTTCTGTGATATTTAAGACTTTTTTGTCATTTTTATGTGGTCTTGTTTAAAAAAAAAACTGATTTAAGGAAAATGGAACATTAAATTTGACTTTCAACTCTAAAAAAGCTGTTTACTAAATCGGTACAGAAGTTGCAAACAGATTTAAACACATTTCTTCAGAAAAATATATCTTAAAGTGTGTTATTTTTGTCTTATTTTAAGAGGATTATTGTCTAGAAATGAGGTTAACTCAGCTGTTGTAGAAAACATGTTAAAATAGGATATATTCAGTGAAAAAGGAGAGTTTTAATATATTAAATATTTGAGCATTGCTTCTCATTACCGGAACAATATAAATATGAGTGATTTCATTTTTTTTTCTTAAAATGACTTTAAATCACAAATTATTTTAAGAAATCTTTCCAAAACAGGCAGATTTTTTTACTCAGGATTAAAGTATTTGATGTTTTTTTTTTAACCTGTTTTCAGAAGGACGTTCTTTCCGGCCTTCAAAATAAAGACGGTCCAGCCCAAGATTGCATAATGCAAACACTTTACAGCTTTTAAAGATCAGATGCATCTTTCATAGATGGAATTATCTTTTGTCTTTATTGTCCCTGTCAGTCGTTTCCACGGTCGTATCGGGAGTGTCAGGGAGCGCCACGTGTCCCGTTGACCACTCGAGGCCTTCGTCCTCGTCCCTCAGTTCACCAGGAGTTCTGAGCAAAGGACTGATGTGGATTTAGGTTGATTATACATATTAATAGCTCTGAGGCGAAGAGTTTCAAAGAATTCGTCTGAGTCGAGTCAGTCGTGACACTGGGAGGATGCGAGGAAAACGGCGTTGTTCAATGGAAACTGTGAAAACTGGAATCCATCAAACTGAAAATGGCACAAAATCCAAACTCTTTTAGCATTTGGATTTTCTTGTAAAATAAAACAAATCCTTCATTTGATTGGTTGGCTTCCAGAACTATCAGCAAAGGAGAGGAAACTGTTTATCAGAGTTGTAAAAGTGCATTGTGAGGACATTGGCTTTCAGCTGACAGACCCCCTGAAAACTGGGGAGTTTGTAGAACTTTGGACCTCAGATTAGATGTGAAGCTGTTTGGTTTGGATGCAGATCAGCCTACTCATGTGTGCGAGCTAAAGCACATCCGCGATAGATGCTTAGTCAGCAGGTTTTGCAGACTATCACCTGTGATGTGAAGACTTTTTCTGAACATTACAAATTTCTTGCATTGTGTGTCTCCAGCATTAAATGTAGAAACACGACTGTGTTCAAAATCTTCAAAATCAAACGTTGATCATGGAAATGTAAAGTTTGAATAAGTGAAATGTCCCATCAAGGATTACAAAGCGTAAAACTTCTATTATTCTTTTTCTCGTCGCTTTGCCCCGCCTTCATAATTCCTGGCCGGTCTGAAAAGAACCTGAGACTCACCAAGTTCACCTGCAAACATCTGACTGTCCCCTACCAGCCTGAGGGCGCCCCATGGTGGTGCTGCATGTCTGTTTAGCGAAGTCATGCTTCATATCGTTAACACCACACATAGTGTGTGTGTGTGTGTGTGTGCTGTATTTGAAATATTAGTTGCACTAAAGGGAGAAATGGTGGTTTGGCAGTAATCATCTTCAGTGATGATGTCCAGGCTCCACGTCACAGAAACCACAAAACATTTTTCATTTATCTTTTTTTTTTCTTAACTCAACTTAACTTTGAGAGTTTTCCTGTTCCTGTTGAGGGAGGATCAGTCCACTTTAAATTTTCTGTTCATTTTCAGATTTTTTCAGCTGACTGAAGCTGCTCCTTAAGTTCAGATCTTTGCTGCCCCCTGGTGGTCTCTACACGCTCAGCTACTCATCACCTTAAACCAGGGGTGTCAAACTTAATCGCACAAGAGGCCAAAATCCAAAACACATTTTTAAACTTTAAAACCTTAACTTTTTAACATAATTATTATCTAGATATGTAGCATTACCTGTGATAATGCTAGTGGGAATGAGATGAATTTGGCTGCTAAAGATGCTCGTGCTGATAGCTTAAATGCTGAAATTGATAGCTAAAAACACTGAAGCAGATAGCCAGCTATAATACTAGAAAATGCCAAATTAGCCTAAAAAACACTTTAAAAATATAGCTAAACTTTAAAAAAACAGAAGAAAATCCGAAATTAGCCAAAAAAGCTAGCAAGCAAATATTAGCTTAACTCCAAAACAGCCTTAAAAATCTTAGTAAAATAGTCAAAATAGCTGACAGAATGTCAATTTAAAAAAATTCTAAAATCGTAACTTAACATAATTATGAATAATAAAAAGGCAGGAATATTATTCTAAAATAAATCAACTTAAAACCTCCATAAAAATATATTTTGTCAAAATTACACAAGTTAAAAATAAATGCAAGTTAACATCGGCTCATGAATAAATGATGATCTGCAAAGGGCCGGATCCGGCCCCCGGCCCTCGACTTTAACACGTGTGCTTTAAGGGAAGATTACTTCAGTGGTCACAGCAGTGTGAAGACACAAAGACAAAAGACATGCTAAACTGTAAGAAAGTTTACAAGTTTATTAAAAATAAAAAAATCATTCATCAAATTTGACCAAATGTATCAACATATCGATCAATAAATACTCTGGAATAACCTGTGCAAACGCCTCAACAGAAAACCTCTATGTTGTTCTGGACTTTTATTTATTATAAAACATGTGTAAACAATTATAATCTAGAAGGTCAAACCTGGAACAGAGAGACAGAGGAAGGAGGCGGGGCTTAAGTCTACAACAAACTGGACCTACACCCCCCCGCAGCTCTCCCAGTCGGTACTTTCTTCTTTCCGCACCAACAGGCTGAGCGGCACCATGAAGGGGTTGAGAGGGGGGACAGTTTTGCTCTTGTTGGAGTCCTGTGATTGGTCGGAGGAGCTCTCAGCTGGCGGCCGGTCCTCCTCCGCCGCCGCTCCGCCGGACGCCTCCGCCGCTGGAGTGCGGCCGCCGCCCTTCAGTTCGCTCAGCAGCTGGGTGGCCGTCACGGAGTCGACCGGCGCCGTCAGACCCCGATACATCTGAAACGCAGGAGTCGGATCAATGCTTAACTGAAACGATGATCACCATCAGAATTCAGTTCTTTCAAGTTTCAAAGCGTTAAAAGATGAAAGGTTTTATAGTTTTTGATTTCTCTTTCAGCCTTTGAGCCGTTTTAATTCTCTGAGCAAGAAAACTGCTGTAAGAGTGAATCAACGCTTCCTGTTTTGTTCCTGTTCCTTTCTTCCTGTTCTCGGAGCTGCTGAAAGAAACAGAAATGTAGGAAAAAAACAATTTAATCCATCAGATATTTTTAAGATGTAAAACTTGGAAAATCTGTTTAACTATTAGCTGAGGAAAATTTAAGATTTCCTTCTCTTTTAAAAGTGTTCCCAGTTGTCTTTTAATTATATTTATGGAGTTTTTAGCCAAAATCTGAAATCCTGTGTTGTTTTCTAGGACATAAATTTGCAGAGAAACTGCAGTTTGTTAGAAATTTGCCTGATTTTTAAGCAGGACGGTTGAAGCGGAGTAAGCCGTCCCGTACTTCCCGATACCGTCTGTTTACATGCTCTTTCGAAATCCTTTAACCCCAACCTAACAATATTTACGCGAGAAATTTAGATCCAGATTCCAGCTCAGATGAGGAAAACAAAGACGTTCACGGATCTATTTAAGCAGGAAGCTTAAAGCTGCTATGTTTTTAAGCCTTTACACTGGCCTCAGCACCTTTTAATTCACAGAAGTTTCAAATGAATAACTACGGTTTGTGCCCGACTGGAATTCTACGACACCAAATCTTTTATATATCGGAATAGAGCTGTGAAAGAAAAAGCTTGGACAAGCCTCTTTCTGGAACACACTGAATGCTGGGATGTCATGTGACTATCTGCACCTTCATCATGTGGTTGTGGAGGCCTTTGCAGTCCAGCAGAAGGAGCTCCTCTGGGAGGGACATCAACAGGTCCAGAACGATGGCACTCTCTGGACAACAGGAACACAAACATTTGTTAAATAAACCCCTGCAGCACTTAAGGCACTCATTATGTCCTCTTTTGTCATTCATTTATCAACATGTTTTATTTTCCTGTGATCTCAAGGATAAAAGATCCTGTATAAAGTGAAAGTGTTGCAGTCCGACGGTAAGATGTCATTCCACTTCCTGCCACAGGTGTCACTGTTGAGCAACACTAAACATCATCTACATCTGAAAATGTGGAGAAAACTCAGGCTTCTCCTTAATTATTCTGGTTCATTTTTAGAGGACAATTCTTAATTTAGTTTATTTACCAACATTTTCATCCACATCTGTGTGTGAACCTAAACATTCTCCACCTTTAAGATGTAGTTGCCGTCTTGGGCTGAACCATCTCAGAGCAGACGAGCAGCTGAACCGAACAGTCTCTGACTCACCCATGGAGGTGAGGCGGCTTTCCTCTTTAGGCTTCTGAATCAAGCTCAGGTAATTGTAGATCCTCTCAAAGTCCACGATCTGCTTCACCTCCATCACCCTCTGAGGATGTTGTGCTCTTCCTTCAAGCCCAGCAGCTGGGTCGGACCGGGCGGAGGAAGAGGGCCGTCCGAGGGCGGAGGGGTGGTCCTCTGATGGCAGCAGGCTGGTGTGGATCTCAGAGCTGGGCGGGGCTTTGCCTGACGCGGGTGGGCCGGATGTGGGGGGAGAGGCAGACGGTAGAGAAGTGCCGGGCTTTTTCTGAGGTGGACAGACCGCGTTCTGTGGAGTTCTTGGAGAAAGTGTTCTGGATGGAGCCGCTGATGGTGCTGGAGATTTGGATGACGTTAGACAAAAAAAAAAAAGTAAATAAACCGAGGAGTCCTGAGGCTGGAACTGAACCCACAGAAACAGCGAGCGACCAGAACCACAAGTCTGTACCTCGAGTTGGAGAGTGAGTTGCAGGTTTCAGAGGGACGATGCGAACAGGAGGACCGAAACTTGTGGAGGATTTGAAGTCTCTGGGGGGGTCGCAGTTCTTCAGGGAGCAGGGCTCGGTGGAGGACACGCTCAGGACCTGAGGGACGAGTCGGCACAGTTTTCTGAAGACTGCTGAGGGACGACAAAGCAGAGCCACCTCTGATCGATTTTCAAACCGTTCCCAGTAGTTTTAACTATGATTATGATGTTTTTAGACAACTTATTTTTTTTAATATGTTGTTTTCTAGGATATAGGTTCTGCAGAGCAGCAGGAGTTTATTAGAAATTCGACAATAACTTGTGGTCAGGACGGTTGGCGTTGAGTAGGTCTGCCACCACTTCCCATCATGCATCGGTTTACTCGCTCTCCCATTACCTACAGCCCCTCACAACTCCAACCTAACGTTAACGGTGCAACAAAAATGGCGAGGAGTATTAGAGCCGTACACATTTTTTCATCTCTTCCTGATTCACGTCGATTTGACAAAGGAAATTCTCAGAAATGCAACTTTAAGCTTAATTTTCTTTATTTATGTCCTCCATTATCAGACGTGTTAAAAACACAATTTTTTTTTTTTTTTATAACGTAAGGGAGAAAGATGAGGATTGATTTCAGATAATGGACACCTTGAAGCACATTATCAGAATTTTACCATGTTTACTTCTGAAAGGAATTAATATTAAATCAAATATTTGTACTTTTAATCTTGTCGTTTTTTCAAGTTTCATGTTTTTCACAAAAAATTTGAGTAACAGAGTTTCGCAGCGTGATCCAACAACCTCGTCATGCTGTTTATGTTATTACAAGTAGCTGTAAAGTAAAAAGTAGTAAACAAAAAAAAAAGAAAGAAAGTAGTCAATCACTGCGAGGCTCCTGACCACGGCAGCTGTAATGCTCCAACAAGAAGTTCAGCTTTGAGTTGGACTGAAATTTTAAATCAAGTGGAGCAAATTCAAGTGAATCATGATAGAAAAATACAGTAAGGGTCACTTAACCAGCTCTGATTTAATTGTAGTTCATTGGTTTAACAAATTTCAGGCACAATTGCAACACAAAAGGTAAACTCTTTCTTTAAATCACTACGTTTCTGCATTAAGATGTGGTAAAGGATGTCTTTTATTTTGAAAGGATTTCATGTGAACCTTTGCCGAGAGTTATAAACAGTGTTATATTTTGAAAAAAATCCTACTTTCTCTTGATGTTCAATATTCATACCAGAAATTGATATTTCATTCTACGACGGAGTATTAGAAAAAAAAAAAAAAAGTAATATTACAAGTTTTTTTCTCGTAGATATACGACTTTAAATCTCGTAAATGTATGAGTTTTAATCTCGTAGATTTACGACTTTTTTCTCATAACTTTATTAAAATCGAGGGGAGTCTACATTCCAGCGAATTTATGCCGTGAACTGAAGCAGACCAACCAAACTGTGAAAAGCGTCTTGGATTTCATCAGGTAAACTGAATGTTTAAAATATTCCAAATATTTGGAAGTTCCTTTATTTGATTTACAGTTCAATAATGTTTTATTCGTTGATGGTGGCTTGCAGGATCTCTGCAGATCCCGTTTATGAAGCGGTCCATATCCTCCAGCTGTCCACTTCACGTCATTTCTTCCTCTTCGACAGACCAGATCTCCTCCAACTCTGTGATGCTTCTGTCTGAAGAGGACGAGTTTTTGGAATTTTCAATGTTCTTGTGCTAACGTGACAGACTATTGTCATTTCTCAATGTTGTTTTGTGTCGAGACGGGACGTTTCATTTGGAGAAGGAGGCGTCCGGAGCTCTGTTTACGTTCATGACAGAGACATGATGTAAGGTAATGAAAGGAAATGAAAGATGTAATAAAGTGATGATCCTGATGAACGTGTATCTCTGAGCTCTTTATTTTACATATGAAACTCCGCACTGTTGTGTTTTGAAATTAGCTGTTTAAGAACTGCATTACCCAGAAGGCCAAGCGACTGGTCACATGTTCGGTGCACGGCAAGTGGTAAGCTAGCAGATGAGCGCTAGTCATGCACAGTGTAGCAGTATGAAGAGACTGTTAATAAAAAGTCTGTTTAACACAATAATAGCGCCTCTTTTGCTTACTTGAAGATACGCAAGACAACACACGCACTACCGAACCCGGAAATAATTTGGTTTTGAATCGCCAAAACATTCGGAATTTCTTTGCTTTTAACACAGATCTGGACATAATCTGCACCAGATTCTCCACGTCTTTCGTCTTCAAGCACGGCTCTGATAAACAGACAACTTTGGTTCTTTTCTCATTAAATTACGACTTTTAATCTTGTAGATTTACGACTTTAAATCCCGTAGATTTACACGTTTTTTTCTCATAAATTTACGACTTTTAATCTCGTAGATTTACACGTTTTTTTCTCATAAATTTACGACTTTAAATCCCGTAGATTTACACGTTTTTTTCTCATAAATTTACGACTTTTAATCTCGTAGATTTACACGTTTTTTTCTCATAAATTTACGACTTTAAAAGTTGTAAATGTAACCTATGACTTTTAAAGTCATAAATATACGACTTTATTCTCATAATTTAGCAGTTACGACTTTTTTCTCATAAATTTACGAGATTTAAAGTCGTATATCTACGAGAAAAAAACTTGTAACATTACTTTTTTTTTTCTTTTCGGTGACCCTAATACTCCGTCGTATCATTCATAGTTATAACAGTAGCAATTCAATATTAGCATAAATCACTCTTATTTTCCTAAATCGTGATTTAAGAGTTTCTGGAAACTACTGGGTTGTAGCCGGTGAGAAACCGACTCGAATGACTCTTTAAGTGTTGAAGGTTGCAGACCCCTGGTCTAGATGATGAAACAAAAGTTTGTTTGTTCACTGATCTTCAGTGGTACTGAGTCATGTCGACAACGTGCCTGAGAGAAAGCAGTTTCTATGGTTCCTTCCAGAGTCCCCGCCAGGCTGGAGGCCAGGTGGGCCCACTCTTCGATGGGCTTTCTGGCGGCCCTCTCATCCCTCCTCCTCTTCCTCAGCTTGACGGCGGCGTTGGTGATGGCCTTGTCTTTAAGAGTATCCACCACAGAGTGGATCTGAGGAGGTCAGAAGGACACTGTTCAGGTCAGAAAACGCCCCAAAAATCTACAGGAAAATTAAAACTTTATTTAGTTTTTGGCGCTTTTATATATTATTTTTATAATACTCCTTGATACTTTGATTTATTTCCGGCTATGAATAAAAAAAAAAAGTGTTTTGCTTTAAAGTAGAAGCTAAATAACGGTTGGATCTTAGTGGATATTTCACAGACACATGGGTATGAACGCGCATGCGCACACCCGGTTCCAGTAGTGTCCACTAACTCAGTGAATACGTCGGAAAAAAAAAATAATAATAATAAAAAATAAAAATAAATAAAAATAAAAATAAAAAAATTAATAAATAAAAACTCAGTGAATACGTAAAGTAGTACATATTGACGTAAATCGATATTTTAAAATTGCAATACTTTGATATGTAAAGAAAAACTAAACTTGAACATAAACGGGAGTCTTTTTTCCTCTGTAACTTTCTTCATTCTCAGGCTACATTGAGTTCGGTCCAGCAGCCGGAGGACCCTCGGTACCTCTGCGACGGACCGCTTCGGAAGACGTTTTCTCAGGAAGCCGTAGTCGATCTCAGTGTCCGCCGCCGCGGTTCCGGCGAGCTTCAGCAGCGCGTCTCGCAGCGTCCTCTGCTCCACCTTGTTCCACCTGCACGACAGCCTGCCCGGTCCGTCGGTCGGTAGGGACAGGTTCGGTTTGTTCCGAGTGCGGGCCGGAGGCTTCATGTCCCCGCAACAAGGCACTCTGTGACCAAATTAAATGGAAAAACTGCCTTATTTACAGCCGGAGGAGAACCTCTGTTTGGTTTTCGACGTCACTTCACTGCGTCATCGCGTAAGTTCTTCTTCTCCTCTAGGGTCTAATAGCAAGCGACGTTCCAATTTTGCTCTGCCGCCCCCTGGTGGACAGAGATTCTCATTGTTTCAGTTTATTTAATAAAACAATATTTAATAGATTGAAAACTTGCCTTTTGTTTCTGTAGTTCTGTAATTTTTGGTTCAGTTAACCTCAACATTCAGTCAAATAATAGACTTTAATAAAAAAAATATATATATAATATTTTAATTTATATAGGAGAGTAGTGTGAAAATAAATAGTTGAAAGAATATGATACTGCATTAAAACAGCATTTCCAGTAGCCCATGTTTTATTTCATAAACCTCAACAGCACATCAAGGTAAAAATAAAAAATAAAAAATCAACACAAACCTACCCTGTAGAACCTTTTCATCAAGAAACATTTTTTTCATCCTCTATTCTCCAACAATTACAAAATTTAAAAATGTGTTCTAGCTGCCAGCAGATGGTGCTGTTTCACACCTTTTTAAACCTCTAAATTTAAGTTGTACATTTTCAGTTCCGCAAAACTGTAAGATGCTCCTTATACAATACTGCAATCTTCCACACTAAACAGTCACTGGTTTAAACCTCATCTGGAACATCTTTTTTGTGATTTTTTTTTTCTTTTTGCACAAATGTGGGATCTCCAAATCCATAATATGTATGACAGATGAGGCAGAAATGTTAAGAAAAATGTTCTCTTTTTTCCCTCTGCATTTTTTTTTACTTTGCAAATATGTAATAAACGTTTATTTGTTTTCAATAAAGTAAAGCCTTATTGTAAAATGTATATTTTTGAAAAGATACTGATTGAATAGATTTTGTCTGCCTACGTAGATACGCTATAATGATTTATGATTTAAATATGAAAAACTAAAGTACCAAGACAGAAATTCAGCACAGTTAACAGGTTAGAAAAGCGAATAGTCAGGTAACACTGCAAAACGAATGAGAGAAAACAAGCTGCCACACAGTATTTTATGGTGGCTCGGAAGTACAAATAAAACCAACAAATTCCTCAAAAACATATCAAAGGTCACAACAACCCTTAAAAAAATACAAAACGCATAGGAATATGAACCAAATTTAAGACATATAGTCACCATTCAAAAAAAAAAAAAAAACTACAAAAATAAAAATGAAACTCTTTAAAATCACAAGTAATTTCTGTCAGGGTTGGTAGACAGATCCCAGCGCAGAGCCAGACTGGATGTTCAATTAGTGAATATTTATTGAATTCACAACAGCAACAAACTAAAGAAACAGTCTGGCGGTGGAGGCAGGAGGCTAGACCACAGACAGCTAATACAGGAACCAGGAAGAGGCCACATGGAAGGGGAATAACCCGGCAGGTTGGAGGAGCCAGAGAGAGGCTTTTAAAGGTTGATGATAGGATTGATTGCAGGTGTGCAGCGTCACCCATTAGGGAAAGCCGCGCCTCCTGCCCCACGCCACCCTGTAGGAGCACCAAGGAGACAAAACACAAGTACAAGAACACAACACTACAAAACCAAATAAAAGAAAACACCAAACCATAACAATTTCCAGAAATCAAAACGAAATGTAAAAAAATGAAACACAATAAGAAACTAGAAAAGGTAAATACTATGGGATATCGATGATAACGTTTGAGTTTTGCTGTTTTGAGGTTTTTCACATACATTATCACTGTCCACAAACTAGTTAAAACAATATCCCGTATCGCTTCATGCCAAAATTAATATCTGTTGAAATGATGAATGATCCAATCAGCGATGTCCCATAGTACACTGCCAACAGGGCCGGCCCAGGGCATCTGCTGACGGGGGGCCAAATTACAATGATTTGGCTATATATTACAGTTATTTTTTTATTGTTTTATTTTTTTACATTCTAAAACAAAAATCTCCACTTAATTTCCAAAATTCTACTCCAAGGCGCAAAACACCCCCACAGGTTTGCACAACATTACAGACAATGTCTGCTTTACGCTTTTTGCAAAACATTACACACAGTGATTTGTGACAAATTTTGGCACCTTAGACACACATAGGGATTGTAAGGTTATTTCGTGCATGCAAATTAGTATTTGGTGCACACAAATGAGCATTTTGTGAACACTAAATAGCTTTTTTTGCACACAAATTAGAAATTTTATGCACAGAAATTAGTATTTTATGCACACAAACAAATATTTTGTGCACAAAATTAGTATTATATGCATGCAAATTAAAATTTTTTTGCACACAAATGAGTAATTTGGGCATGCAAATCAGTATTTTCTGCACGCAAGTTAGTATTTTGCGCACGCAAATTAGTATTTTTTGCACACAAATTACTTTTTTGTGCACACAAATTAGTATTTTGTGCCCAAAAATCAGTATTTTATGCACACAAACAAATATTTTGTGCACAAAATGAGTATTATATGCATGCAAATTAAAAATTTTTTGCACACAAATGATTAATTTGGGCATGCAAATCAGTATTTTCTGCACGCAAATTAGTATTTTTTGCACACAAATTATTATTTTTTGCACACAAATTACTTTTTTTGTGCACACAAATTAGTATTTTGTGCACACAAATTAGTATTTTGTGCCCAAAAATCTGTATTTTGTGCACACAAATGATTATTTTGGGTACACCAACTCGCATTTTTTACAAACACATCAGTATTTTGTGCACACAAATTAGCATTTTTCGCATGTAAAGTAGTATTTTGCAGATAAATGAGTATTTTGTGCACCGCAGTTAGTATGTTGTGCACACAGAAAAGCATTTTTGCGCACAATTCGCTTTTTTTTACACAATTTTTTTCACACAGCTTATCATTGTTGCACACACAAATTAGCATTTTTTTGCACACAAATCAGTATTTTGTGCACACAAATCAGTATTTTGTGCACACAAATGAGTATTTTGTGCACTGAAATTAGCATTTTTTGCTCAAAAATTAGTATTATATGCCTGAAAAAAGTATTTTAATGCACTTATTAACTTATTATTCATGCGCACACTCATAAGCTTGTGTTGCTCTTGTGTTGTGTTATATACACACAAATTAGTGTTTTGTGCACACAAATTAGCATTTTTTGCAAAAAAAATTAGTATTTTTTTTGCACACAAATTAGAATTTAGTGCATGCAACTCAGTATTTTTCACAAAAATCTGTATTTTGTGAACATCAATTAGTATTTTGTGCTTGCAAAGCAGTATTTTGCGTATACAACTTAGTATTTTTTGCATACAAAATTTTCATTTTTGGCACACAAATGAGTATTTTGTGCACACAAATTTGCCTTTTTGCATCTTTGCAAAAAGGCAAATTTGCATTTTGTGCACACAAGTTTGAATTGAATGTTAGCATCTTGTATGCACAAACTAATATTTTGAGTGTAGTAATCAATACACTGATAAACAAACAGAATTTTGTCCCAATGCTGTGACCGTTTAGTTCTTAAAGCGATTTTTTTTTTTTTTCAGAATTTCTTACCCAATTTAAATGTAACCCCCCCTTCTTCTGTTGTTCTTTGGTGTGGTCTCCTGCTGAAGATGCATCTTGATTCACACACACACACTTCAGTGTGGAGAACCTGCTAACTCCACACACATGTGTTAGATGACTGTGCTAATTCCCCTCACTGGAAAGCTGAATCTGAAGTGTGTGTGTCTTATGTGAGTGTGTGTTTATGTCTGTGTGTGCATCCTCGTGTGTGTGTGTGTTTCTGCATGTGTGTGTGTGTTTTGGTGCTATGCAGTAGCGGCCCGTGGATGACTCACACAGCCTCCACCACGTGACATCATGAATCACAGCACATCTGTGTGGGTGGAGCTTCATCCCTCCTCTGTGCTCTTCTTCACAGCGTTTCTCCTGCTGTCCTCGGTGGGTTTCCTCCTCAGGTCGGGTTCTGGTTCCAGCTTCATCCAGTCATTCTGGTTTATCTTGACCCCCCAACCCCCACCCCCCTTGTGAGGTCCAGCAGAAACCCTGAGGATGAAGAACCTCGTGCTGCTTCTATTAAAACAGTTTCTGTCATTTTGTCACATTAATGCTGCATGTTGACAGTAAACGAAGCTCCATGTTTGCATTAACGCTTTACATTTTTTAATGAAAATAAAAAAAAGTATGAATACAGATCCTTCTGGAACCCTTTGGGATGGCAAACGTTACTCAGGAACCATGAACTCCAACTGTATCCTTTAGTTCTACTTGTAATTCCCAAGAGTTCCCGGTGGTCTTTTAACCATTTTTACACTAACTTTTCAACCGTTAACATGATAATTCCAGTAGATTCTGAAGGTTGAAAAGCGGCTCTCGCCACTGGAGCTCTAGTGTTAAAGGGTAAGCAATGATTATGTCATTTTTAGCCAAAACATCTGTCATTTTCTTGGACATAATCTCCACAAATTGTCAGAAATTTGCCTTTGAGTTGCGGTGGCCTATCTACATTTCCCATAACCATCTTTTTAAACGTTCTCCTGCTAGCTTACAGCCCCTCACAACCTTGAAAGGCAATCAATTATGAGCTTATTTTTGTCATATATGACCTCCAACATCAGGAAATGCGATGAAAATGTGTTAAAAATGTAATGAAGTGGATCTATTCAACTGCTGGGTCCCGTGGTGATCCCCAGGGATATGTTCTTGGCCCTTTTTTTTTTATGTAATTACCTTTAACAAAATATTTCACATTTTTAAATAGATTAAGACACATGTGTCAAAGTCAAGGCCCAGGGGCTGGATCCGGCCTGCTGGATAATTCTATCCAGCCCTCTAGATTTCTTTATTTTATTTTTATTAATGGGCCAACGTATCTTGCGCTCATCTAACTTGTATAATCTTAACAAAATATATTTATGTGTAGAATAAAGTATTAAAAGTTATTTAAGGTTGAAGTTGATTTATTCTGGAAAAATATTCCTGCCTTTTTATTATTCATAATTATGTCAAAAAGTTATGATTTCAAAGAAAAAAATTAGCATTCTGCTAGCTTTATTTGGCTATTTTGGTATTTACTAAGATTTTTTAGGCTGTTTTGAAGTTTAGCTAATATTTCAGCTGCATGCTAACTGTTTTGGCTAATGTAGGCTTTTCTTTTTAAGTTATTTAGGCTATTTTGGAGTTTGGTTAATATTTACACGCCAGCTGTTTTGGCTAACTTAAGCTTTTTTCAGTTTTTAGGATATTTTGAAGCCTAGCTATTTTTTTCAGCTACATGCTAGCTGTTTTGGCTAACCTAAGTTTCTGTTTTTTTTTAGTTTTTAGGCTAATTTGGCATTTAGCTAATATTTTAGCTGGCTACCATCTTCAATGTTTTTAGCTATCAGCATTAGCATCTTCAAAATTCATCTTACAGCATTCACACTAGCTTCATCACAGGTAATGCTATACATCTAGTTAATAATAATGTTAAAAAGTTACGGTTTTAAAGTTTTAAAAATGTAGTTTCAGAGTGTTCAATAAATGTTTATCCTGTTTGTCCCGTGACCTAAGGTGTGTTTTGGATTTTGGCTCCCTGTGTTTTTGAGTTTGACACCCCTGGATTAAGGCTATGATGTTACAAATTAGCAAAAAAAGTTATAATAATTTTGAGAAAGTCACTGGGAATTTATTGCTTTTTTCACCTGGAAAACACTGCTTTGTAAGACCTTTAGGAGAAGCAAATATTTTACTAGATCAGAAACTCATTTCCGTCTTGAAATAGTTTAAAAGTTTCAGAAATAAATCATCAACATTCAGCAATCTGGCGTTTATTAGGATTCACTGTACAGCCAGAATCAGCAAGGACAACACAGAACTCAGACGAGGCTCCACTGACATCTTTGTTGCTGTTATCTTGACGATTTTTTTATTCTTTTTTTAACGTGATGCTTAGACATCTCCAAATATATTTTTTTTTTTATGTTTGTAGAGAGAAGCTTCCAGACTCCATCCATGCCTTCAGCTTCCCTCTAGTCAGGAGTCGCATTCGTCTCATGCTCCAAACAAACATCGAAAGATAGAAAAATGTGAGTCGTCTGTCTTTGTCCACACCTGACGGCCTCCTCCTCTGGTCAGCAAACTGATCCATGGATGACAATGTTCTGACTCGGCAGTAGCAGACAGACGTGACAGGAGAAATGTTTAGAGCATGCGTGTCGACTTTTAAGACGTGCAGAACAAAGAAAAAGAACCGTTCCTTCAGATGAGACAACATGTCTTATAAACAGCAGCAAGTTTGATACAAACCAAGCTTTGGAGCGTCGTATCTGAGGCACAAACCTCCACAGCTGTGATCGGCTGGAGTTTGGCACCATGGCAACTAGGTACTTAAAGTTATGCAAAATGCTGACTCATCCGTAATGTGGCGTCTTCTGCCATTGAAGCTCCTTTTCTTTTCAAGAAGAGAAGCCATTTTTCATGAAAAAGTGCTTCTGCTCTGCGTTCTTTAACCCTTTAACACTGGAGCTCCTGTGTTTACCTGATTTACTGCAATTGTTGACTCGATCAACATATTTAAAAGGTTACAGTATGTTAAAGATTTCGTGTTTAAGCGTCACCGCCGACTTCTCAGGTGTTAAAGGGTTAAAGTTCGTCTTTACTGAAAGGACTCAAAAATACTCTGACCCATTGAGCAAATAAAAATGGAAGATAGATGGATAATTTAGTTTCTCAACACTAAATTATGTTTCTGAGCTTAAAAGTCTTTTAGTTTTCAGGTGGGACACCTGTTGAAAGTTAACCCAGCTTCAACTTCGACCAATCGGGGATTTGGGTTTGGTAGTGACGTTTTAATGGCGACCTTTTAATTCACTTTTAAAAATTGATCACAGAGGAGAAATCAATAATTGTGTTTTGAGCCAGCTGGAATAGTATGACGCCAAGTCTTTCATATATCAGAACAGAGCTGTGAAAGGCAACGTGGATTCATGGGATTTTACACCAAGGCTCTTCCAACTGTAAGTGTTGGACATGCGCTAGTTAAAAAAATAAGACCAAGTCCTTCCCTACTCGTACTTGGTGAATAGCATGGGCTAAACGCTCTTTTAAGAACATGCTAATCACACATTCTTGAACATGTGTCACATGCTTGGTGTTACTTTGGACAAAAGTTAGGCCAAATCTGAGCTGGTTCCCCAACCCTATGGTTTCTCCCTACGTTTAGACACCCAAGCGAAGAGATTTGGAAAAAAAGTATCTTCAAATTCTGACAATCCTGTCAATAGTCGGCGGTCATTTGTGTTAGCGACTAGCTGCTAGCATCATAACAACATCAGTGCTATAACTTTCTGTCCTTGTGGCTATGGCTCCTCAATAAAACACCACTACAGCATCTAACGCCCCTAAAATTGGAGCAATAGGGAGGAGTTGTAGGGGTAGGGGAAGAATTCAGATTTGGCCACAAATTCAGAGTAGGTTCTTAAATAAGGTCAAATGTAAATGTAATGAAGACTACACAGTGATGTCCTCCATGTTTGTGGGTCAACACATTCTCACTCCTAAATCGTCACAAACTGATGGTTGGTTATGGACCCCTCTGCGTCACTATTTGTCGTTTTTGGGTGTCCCCAAGTCGTTGGTTTTTGACGTATTTGCTATCCACATTAAATCACAGGTCCCCAACCAGAACCGGTCAAGTACCACAACGTGTAATGCACTAGAACCCAAACTCGGTACTGGTACCTTAACCCTAACCCGACACCGGACCAAATGTGGTACCGGACCCAAACCGGTACCAGACACGGCACAGGATGTCAACCAGTACCAGATTGGGATTAGGGTACTGGTACCGGGTTGAGAATACTGGTACTGGATATGTCCCAAGAACCAGGCCATGTTATATACCATGTCTGGTACCGCAGCCCAAGGGTTGCAGACCCATTTAAAAAACAGCCAGCATGCCAGTCTGCGTTCGGTACCACATCTGGTACCGCGTCTGGTACAGCATCTGGTAATGCATCCAGTATCGTGTCTGGGGCCAAGTTAGGGTACTGGTACCGGCCGCGTCCCAAGAACTAGTCCGTGTTCAATACCACATTCGGTATTGCGTTTGGTACAGCATCTGGTAATACATCCGGTATTGTGTCTATTGCCAAGTTAGGGTAGCGGTACCGGCCGTGTCCAAAGAACCAGTCTGCGTTATGTACCACGTCTGATACCCCATCCCAATGCTTGTTATGAACAGCCAGCATGTCAAAAGATGACGAGTTAGGGACACCCAAAACGTCAAAAAGTGACCCGGAGGGGTCCTTAACCAAACATCAATAAGTGACGACTTGATGAGAATATGTTTGGTGGATGGACAGTTTGCATGCTGCCTTCTAGAACTCAGACAGTTCTGGAATGAAAACCCAGACTGCGGAAAGTTCAGATCAGTCTTTCCAACTCTCTGTTAGAAACTGACAGGCACCGGATGGGTCAAGATCACAGCACAGGCACAATGATGAGCACTGTCACAGAGATCCCTACAACTCCTCCATCGGGATCCAGTTGGGATCTTACTCTAGCATGTCCCGACAGCAGAAGGCCATCAGACATTCTCCATCGTGTCTTCAGACTGACACATCAAGAAGTCCTCCTGTAATGGCATTGATGAATGTCCAAACAGTTCTGGTCTGGCCTTCATGAACCCTTCTTCACATTCTCCAGACCAAAGACAAAGATTGTTTGATTGAGACATACCAGTCAACTTCTCACATATGTCAACATATCACAAATACCAACATTAAGAGATGAAAAGTTCTGTTTTCTGCTCTCGTGAATCTCTCTTCATTCGTCCGTCGGTCCTTCACTCCTTCTTCTGAGGTCTCTCCATGAGGATCTGTTGAATGTACGTCTCCAGATCATCGAGGCTGCTGCTGTCTGTCTTTCTCACGGGTTCACCGTTTCGTGTCACTGTGGGCATCTGAACGGAGTTATCAAACATCTTCTGTAGGGAGGACACCAAGCCCGTCGGGGGAGGGGGCCGCTCTTCAGGGATGTGAACTCTCTGAAGCGGTCGGGGGAGTTGAGGCGGATAGCTGTTGTAGTAGGACTTGTGCTGGAGGCGTGCAGGAGGCTTCCTCAGCTGAGGCTGCACCCAGCTTTGATAAGGCCTTCGAGGGGGGAACGTGTCCACAGAACCCCCCCACAGGCTGTTAAGAGCGGCAGGGGGTTTGGAGATGTAGTATTGGGGCTTGGGTCTGGGGGCAGGAGGAAGATAGATGGGGTAGTAGTCCAGGAAGGGCGTCCTCTGGTAGTAAGAAGCATAGGTGTAGGGATAAACAGGATAGCTGGTCCAAGCAGACTTTAAGGGGTTGAAACGACGGTTCTGTTTGACTAACTGAGGCTGAGACCAAAAGCCTGGACTGGCCTGCAGAGACTTGGAAAGTTTCTTCTGAAAATTCTCTGATCTGAGTTTATTTTTCTCCTGGAACCAGGTCTTGAGGAGATTGGCAGCTGGAGATGGTTGCTTGGAAACTGGAAGGCTATTTTGATTTGAAGCCTGCCACCCAGCCTTAAACGAGGAAGACGGCGATGGTGGGGGACGCTGCCAGAAGGACATCAGCTGCGGGGACGTGTCCTTCTTTTTCTTCTTCTCAACATCAGCGATTATGTCCACCACATCGTCCGCTGGGAGGTGCAGCTTGCTGGAAATCTCAATGAGCTTGTCGATGGTCTGTGGGTCGATGTCGTTCTCCTCAGTCACCTCCTGCTCCTCATTGGACCTCTTGTCCTCGGCGGCGTTGGACAGAGAAGAGCCATGCTTCTTCTTGCCGTGGTTTTGTTTGACCATGTACCGCAGGAGCATGTCTGAGGCGATGTCCGCCAGCTTCTCTTCCTCCATCTTGGCTTTTTGCACCTCAGCTGCTTGCCTCAGCATCTCCTCCTGCTCCACCCTGGCTCGAGCTTCTTCTTCTTCTGGACTCAGTACTTCCTCTTCCTCCTCCTCTGGTTCATCCTCCTTTTCCTCTTGCTCCTCTAGAGGTGGAGCTGCCATGCCACCATACTTCTTCTCTTCTAGTTGTTCGATGGAGTTGTCGCTATCAAACTTTGGGAAGAACAGAGCTTTCTGCGTCTCTTCCTGCCACTTCAGCTTCTTCTTGGTGAGGGCCAGATCAGTGCCTTTGTGTTTGGGTAAGACGTCATTAAAGCTGCTGAAAGCTCGCGTCTGCCGGCGCTCGGCCTCCACCTCTCTTTCGGAAACTGTGTTCAAGCGAGGAAACTCCTTCATCATGGTCTCCAGACTCTTGAGCTCCTCCGGGTTGAGCTGCTCCTCCTCCTCATCCTCCTCATTGTTTTGGTCCACAGTGGTTGATTCTGGTTGGGATCCATTCCCGTTCTCTGACAGTGTCTCTGAACCTGTTGGCTTTTGGACCTGGATTGTCTGGCTTGTGGTGCGACTATTCACCTTCTCGGTCATCCTCTCCTCCTCCTCCATAGCCCTCTTCCTCTCCTCTTCCTCCTCGATTCCTCTGTCCTTCCCGTGTGAGGCAATCAGCATCTCCAGCTCCTCCCGTCCATCTCTGTGCCGGTCTGCTCCCTCCTCGTTCACCTCCTGCTTTTTGACGGCTCTCCTCTCGGCTTTCATCTCCTCCTCTTCGGGCCTGCCTCGCTCCACTCGTGAGCGGTTCAGAGCCTCCAGTAGAACTGCTGCTAACCTCCTGGGATCAACATCTTTGAAGAGCTCCTCCTCCTTCTCTTCCCTGTGGATTGATGCTCTCTCTTCATGCCTTCCCTCCAGTCCGTGAAGGCCTTCACCATCTCCACTGGTTCTTAGAGGATTGGAGGTGGACGATTGGGGCAAAGAGACTGATATGAGAAGGAGGAGGAGCGTGAAGACACTTGTGGCTTTAAAGTTCTTGGTCATGGTCTTGTAGAACAGATCGGATGGGAGTACCGAAGACAACCTGGAGGAGAAAAGACAAAAACAAAGTTTTGACAATGTGTAACCATCTTTGTTGGTTCTTGTGTGACCAAGTCGTAGGATACTGGTGGCTTCCTCATCAAAACTATTAATGGACACAGATCAAACTGCCATTTTGTATGACAGAAGAAACTATACCTGTCTTCTGGAAGAAACCTTTGAATTGAAATTAATTGTGAGTCTTAGGGACATGACGTCTTACTGAGCGTGTTCCAACAGCTGGCAAGCATTCTTGTTCCTCCAAAGAACAGTGTGTTGGCAGAGACGATGAAATGATGGAAACTCAAATAAAATACAGGCTTTGAAATTAGAAGATATTCCAGGTTTATAGGTCAAAATTCTTGACCTACCTTAGCTTTCATGGATCAAAATCTATTTGCCAAACCCTTGAACTGTGATTTGTGCTTGATCCCTATGGGATGCCTGGTCAAAGGTTTTCGCAGGTGTGGTCATATCTAGTGTGATAGAAATCATGCACCGCTCTATGACTCAAGCTAAACATGTTCTTGAATGTTCCATCAAAACAATGACTTGAGCTCAATGCAACAAGTAACTCTGTCCTCAGTGTTTAAAGTCTTAGTTTTAGTCTATTAAACGTTGGAAGTTTTTAAATCATTACTTTTTCTGAATAAGCCCATTGATTTTAAAGCCACAGTTCTTCTGAGTGGTACAGTCTGGTCCAGTTTGGAATGCTCCAGGTAATTCAGGTGATTGTTTTCACTTTTTTTTTTTTTTTTACTGTTGAAACCTGTTGATTGGCAGAAGGTCATTACAACAAAATAAAGTGGAAACACTGTTACGACTTGGTCCAACTTAATGGATCCATTTTAAAATGGAAACGCTCAAAACACCGGACTGGACTGTACCATTATAGAACTTTTTTTTTCTCACAGAAAATGCTTTACTTCTCCATCAAAATGAAGGCACCATTTTCAGTGAAACATTATTTTGGAGCCAGAAATCGTCAATAAACAATGATTGGTCCAGGTTGGTCTGAGACAACATTTCTATGGCAACCATTCTCACCAATCAGGAGTGAGCTTGTTGAAAGTCTACACCCCCATCACAAGAAAACAAGCTCAAGAAAATCTGTAGATAGTAGACCACACACTTTTGTTGAATAACCTGTCTGGTCAGTTTATAGCTTAAACAACTTGCTATGTCTTTAGTTTGGTCCAGATTCCAGATCAGAAAACAAAGACGTTCATGGATCTATTTGTCTATGAGTGGATGCATCAGAATGGAGGAGAGGAGCGTATTTCTACGTCACAAATGCGTTCTTTTTCCAACAACATTTTATTGTCTTCTCAGCGATTTGAACACAGAAATACAAATTTAATCTTAATATACTTTATAAATTCATTAAAAAAAATCCAACAAGAACATTTTTACAACATCATCGTCTTGATTGTGAGGCACATGGTTAATATGGAGGTTTGAAAAAGAAATAAATATATGCATCATTAAACAAATAAATAAATGTTTCAATAATTGCTTAAAATTGGCATTAAATAAATAAAAGTGGAAATCAATAAATAAATGTTTAAATATATGTGGCATTAAAATATTAAAAAGCACATCTACACTGTAAAAAGTAAGAACCCCCTCTACTCAATAAAATTGTGGCAACAAAGTGACAATTAATAATATTAAGTAAATTCAACATGTCCAAAAAATAATTGCTTTTACTAAAATAATTGTTTAATATTGAAATAATAAACATACTTATTATAAGAAAATTTTTAACTAAACCGACTTAAATTACAACAACATGTTAGTTAATACTGCTTTTTTGAGGATTGCTGTTCGTATTCCTCTCTTGAGAGACCAGACCAACATCAGCCATTTTTTGTTCCTTTGGTCTCGCTGTTGAAACACTTCGGATGATAAATGGTGGTCCTTCTAACTATACATTTTCTTATTCTTAGTATATATTACTTATGTTTATTATTATTATTAACAATTTTTCTAGAAGAACTAGTTTATTTTTTGGACATGTTGAATTTACTTAATATTATTAATTGTCACTTTGTTGCCACAATTTTATTGAGTAGAGGGGGTTCTTACTTTTTACAGTGTAAATATTTCATTATATATATATTTTTTAAAAATTTATTTTTATTTATTTATTACCAATTTTAAATAATTAATGACGCATTTGTCTCTTTTAGCCCATTGGGCCATTATTTAAGTGTGATTTTTAAAATGCAATGTTAATATTTTAACAAAAATGTTACACATATATTTAAGCATTTATCTATTGATATCCACTTTTATTTATTTAATTACAATTTTAAATAATTAATGACACATTTATTTAATAGCTTATATATTTATTTCATTTTGGCTCTTTTAAACCTCCATATTTGAATCTTCTGCGCCGTCATGACTTCTGCAGAAATCCACATCAAACCTGCAGTTTGGTGCAAACGCGCGTCAGCACTTCTTTGGTGAATCAGATGTTATGATCAGAATAAAAATGCTTTTGAAGTGAAAGCAGTTGTTGTCAAGTCATGAAGTTGAAATGTCTCCAGACGAGAGGATTTCACGTCATCGAGCTCAAGCCTGAACCAATCAAACGCTTTTCGTGCCAGCCAGCATGAGCGCGTCAGCTCCACGCACGTCAGTTTGATCCCCTCTGCTGTCATGAATCAGCTCAGAGCTGCGCTCAAGCCGTCCGGGAGGGACGCAAAAACACGAGACTGATGGTCAGCGCGCGCGAGCGTTCTCCCTGCAGCGCAGCAGAGGCGCGCATGCCCCCAAAATGAGCCAGGAGCGGCCCCAGAGCCTCAAAGATGAGAGGAGGAGGAGGAGGAGGAGCAAAAGGGCTAAAGACAGCAGATGAGGGATCCTAGAAGTGAAACCACACACGACTGCGCATCCCCGCAGATGCACAAAGCAACAACTGTAGCAAACATCTGCTGCGCAACTGCCGCAGACGAGACGCGCTATTATTGCCCCTCCTGCCTGCCCATTAGGCATCTGTTGCCCCTCCTCCGTGCACATTTGGTATTTTTTTGCACCTCCTGCGTACATATTTTTTGCATCTGTTACACCTCCTGAACATTTGTCATGTATTGCCACTCCTCCGTGGAGATTATGGATCTGTTGCTCCTTCTGTATGCACATTGAGCAATTGTTGCCCCTCCTGCATGCACATTTGGCATCTGTTGCCCCTGCTCCTATTTTTGCATCTTGCATCTCCTGCATGCACATTTGGCATTTGTTTCACCTCCTGCATGCAGATTTTTGGATCTGTTGCGCCTCCTGTTTGCACGTTGCGCATCTGTTGCGCCTCCTATGTGCACGTTGCGCATCTGTTGCGCCTCCTATGTGCACGTTGCGCATCTGTCGCGCCTCCCGCATGGAAGTTGCGCATCTGTTGCAGCCCTGCTGCACCTCCTGCGTGTAAACTGCGCATCTGTTGCGCATCTCCTGCGCTCCTTTTGCACATCCGCACTCCATTGTAACAAAAACTTTGCTCCCCTCTTTTTTCTAACTTTTCCTGTTGCGCCTCCTCCTCCTCCTCCTCCTCAGCCTCATGAAACATTCCCGACCCGCAGCAGCATGACAAGAACCTCCCGCGCCTCCTACCTGCAGATGCGTGGGAGCTGCGGGGGATTCCAGCCTCCCCCTCCTCGTCACGTCCGCTGCCGGGATTCCCGCGGTCCTCTCGATTCCCGCCTCTGTGAGATGCCTCCCGGCGCGTCCTCGCGGTTTCCGCCGTCGCTCGCCTCCGTTTCGAGCCTCCTCTCGGGATCGTCTGTTTTCAGGACTCTGGACAGCGGCTGCGGCTCTCCGGCTGTGCCCCCGCTCTCCGGACCCACGTGACGCATGCGTCAAGCGGTTCCCATTGACGTCACTGCCCTCGGTTTCATTCATAAGATTTTCCCGGCGCCCACCTCATTCACCCTCCTCCTCCTCCTCCTCCTTTCTCCTCCTTCTCCCTGCATGGTGGCAGCAGCAGCTGTCCACGTCTGCATGATGCACCTCCTGCTGCAGGAGTCCACATGGAGGAGACTGTGGGGAGGAGAGCGGATGCATGAAGAATATCACTGCTGTGCATCAATGTGGACCTGATGATATCACAGCCTGCAGTCCTGATGGATTACATGCTGAGAACAGTTCAAATAACATGTCAAATATAGTTTAAGTATTTCATAAAAGGAAAAAATGTTTGTAGATTTTCTATAGAAAAATGTATAGAATTATTTTGAAAATAAATAAGGATTAAAGAGCCACTCCAACAAAAATAGTGTTTTTAACATGTTCTTGTCGCATTATTCTGATAACTGTTGACATATATAAAGAATATTAAATTTCATTTTTGAGTGTTTATTTATTCAAATAATTGTGAATCAGGAGCAGACGAAAGAATTCTGGATAAAAATCATATATGTGAGAGAAAATACACGGAGCGGGCCATGAGCTTCCTGCTCCGCTCCGTTCTGATGCAGACAAATAGATCCATGAACGTCTTTGATTTCCTCATCTGGAATCTGTACGGCTGGATAACTCAGAAATTATTGCTCAGCGTTTTTTTTTTTTGTTGCACCACTAATGTTAGGTTGAGGTTAAATGCTACTGATGAAGGGTGTAGATCAGCGGTGGGCAGACTGCGGCCTGGAGCCGAATGCGGCCAGTTAAACTGGTTAGTCTGACCAACCATAGTGGATTAAATTATACATAAATAATGCTTAGTGATGTTTTACTTTGTCTGTAGTTCTGGTGTGTTTTATGAAAGAATTTTTGACTCATAATTAAAAATAAAAGTTAATATTGGAAATGCTTTTTCATTTTCACTATGTAACTGCATTACTTCTACTAAAAATAAAATGAAAAATCAATTCTCCGAATGACTTTTTTTACCTTCTTAAACGCCGCTCATTCTGTGACATAATTAAAATGAGAAAAGAAAATGTCATTTGACATTTTCTTTTCAAAAAGTTCTTTAGTAATTTGTACCAAAATTCAATTAGAAAATATCAATTTAGAAAATTAAAATGCATTAACAGAAATGCTTTTTCATTTACACATTGTAACTGCATTACTTTTCTCTTAAGTAAAATGAAAAAGAAATTCTCAGAACGGCTTTTTCATTTTCTACTTCAACTCCGCTCATTCTGTGACATATTTCAAATGATAAAGAAAAGAACATTTCATTATTCATTTTCAAAAAGTTCTCTAGTAAATTTGTACCAAAATTAAATTAGAAAATATAAATTTTGAAAATTAAAATGCATTAACAGAAATGCTTTTTCATTTTCAAAATGTTCCTGCATTACTTGTCTTATAAATAAAATGAAAAATCAATTCTCAGTATGGTTTTTTCATTTTCTTTTTCATCACAGCTCTTTCTGTGATATAATTTTTTTAAATAAAGTTGATTTGATAATAAAACTGACAAGGTCAATAATGATTGCTTTTTTGCTTCTCCTTTAATTACACGTTTCCCCTTTAAGTATATACTTTATTATATACAGAATGAGCTGTGACGATGAATAAAATGATTTATTTAATTTATTTAACAATTTATTTAGGTAATGCAGTTGCATTGTAAAAATGTGAAAAAGCATTTCTGTTTATGAATTTTACATTTCTAATTGAATTTTGGTACAAATTTACTAAAGAACATTTTGAAAATGTAATGTCAAATGCCATTTTCTTTATCATTTTATTTAAGTTGCAGAATGAGTGGTGTTGACGAAGAAATAGAAAACGCTGCAGGAGAATTGCTTTTTCATTTCATTTAAGAGACCAGTAGTGCAGATACATTATGAAAATGAAAAAGCATTTCCAGTACTGACTTTTATGTTGAATTATGAGTTATAAATGCTTCCACAGTATCCTAGAGGAGAAAATAAAAACATTGACCTTTGTCTATAGGTATAGAGTTATTCTGTATTCATGTGGTGATGGAAGATTTCTTGTTTTTCTGATGTTTATGTGTTTTCCGAGTCAGACATGAACGCAGCATTTTCTGTAAGTTTGCATCTTGAAGAACCTTAACCCATCAGTGCAATTGACTCTAAAATGAACCACTGATTTTAATATTCACACTCCAAAATATTCCTTTTTAAAGTAAATTTCAATCAAATTAAAGCCAGGTTTCCATTCAGATTCTATGCTGTTTATTTCATCTGGATTGCAAAAACACTGCATGCATCCAATTACTCTCAGATTTTAAACCCCTTTGTGGCTCCACAAGTCTAAAAGTTTGCCCTCCCCTGGTGTAGATGGAGAGCACACAACTCAGAGATGAATTATTGAAGAAATCCAGCCGATCTGCAGGAACTATGTTCCAGAAATGGACTCAGGTTTTTGATTTAGGCCAGGGGTCTTCCACCTTTAATGCTAAAAGAGCAGTATAATCCAGTTTCTTATGGACTAAAACCCAACAAAAATAAAATACACTTTAAAAAAAAAATGTTTTTGTGTCCATTAACCCCGCAGGCTGCAGACCAGTACCAGTCCTTGGGTTACCTGGTACCGGGCCTCAGATAGATAAAAAGAGATAGATGCACTAACTTAGATTATAACAGTTTAGTTTATTTTCTGATCCTAAAGGACGTTTTATTTTGGCAAGATACCGGATTCTGTTCGGTTCACCACATTCATCTTGGTCACGTGACTTGAATGTTCAAATGTAGTGGTGGTGGTGGTGGTGGGGATGCTGTACTGTCTTTATATGGATTTTCTTTTTTTCACGACTTCTACAATTCAACAACTTTGTTTCATTGAATTTTCCATCATCTGTAAAAAAACAAAAACAAAAAAAACAAACATCTACTGATATTTTTAAACACCTTAAAAATTGTTTAAAACACGTGTCAAAGTCAAGGCCCGGGGGCCGCATCCGGCCCTCCAGGTAATTTTATTTTATTGCTATTAATGTATCAATGTTATCTCTTGCTGATTTTTAACTTGTATGACTTTGACAAGATATATTTTTATGGAGGGTAAAATATTGAAAGTTATTTAAGTTTTAAGTTGATTTATTCTGGAATAATATTCCTGCATTTTTATTATTCGATTGTGTTAAAAAATTAGGGTTTTAAAGTTTTAAAAATTGGCATTTGCTATCTTTTTGGACTATTTTGGAATTTACTAAGATTTTTTAGGTTATTTTAGACTTTAGCTACATGCTAACTGTTTTGGCTAATTGAGGCTTTTCTCAGTTTTTCTAAGTCTCGCTTGAAGTTTTGCTATTTTTTCAGCTATACGCTAACTGTTTTGGCTAACCTAGTTTTTTTGTCATTTAGCTAATGTTTTACCTGGCTATGCTTTGGTGATTTCAGCTTCTATCTTAAGCAGCCAAATTTAGCTTACGGCATTCACACTAGCATTATTGTAGCTAATGCTATATATCTAGTTCATAATTATGTAAAAAAGTTACAGTTTTAAAAATGTAATTTTAGAGTGTTTAATAAATGTTTATCCTGTGTGTTTTGGATTTTGGCCCGTTGTGCGATTGAGTTTGACACTCCTGATGTAAAGATAATCAAAATGGGACTTAAGTAAATGTTTCCAAAGATTAAAAACGCTTTCATACACTAATAGGAAGAAGTGCTCCTCATCCAGCAGAGACCAGATGATTGTCTCACAATCAAAACAGCTTTATTGTCACCAGTTCTTCATACAAACAAGAGGTCTCACTTTGAATGACAGGTTAGAAAATATGTACATACATTCCTTAAAGCAACACAAGCTGAAAGACGCACACACTCCCCCCATGCAGCTCCATCACTCATCCTCACTTCATTCTGTTAGGGCGCTGAGGGGGCGGAGCCTCTGCAGGATCACCTGGACTTTAAGGAGACAAAAACTGCTCTCCGAGGAGGAAGAGTGTGCTTCTGCCAGTGAGGAAGAGGACGGTCAGAGTGGAGGGAAGGTGGGAAATGTAACAGAGGAAGCTGCGGAGGGTTGTTCTGACAGCTGGAGGTCTTTGATGGATCCGTCATGTCAGTCGATAACATTCACTCCATTTTTGCTCCATCATTGAGACCCAGCCGACCCCGTAACCACATTTTGCGGTTCTTTACTTTCATGTAACACTTTAAAAAACTTTCTGATGTTTTTCTGCTGGAAAGATAAAAATAAAACCTTCTGAGAAGTGAAGAGGAAGAGCGTTTAAGGCAGTTTCTGTTGATGTAAATAATCAATGCATTGCTCGGTAGTTCCATCACATCTGGAAGGAAAGAAATGAATAAAAAAGCGATTAGAAAAATCTCTTAAAAGACAAGAAAACTGTCGGTGTTCCTCAGAGCTCCTGCGGCCGCTTCTTCCTCTCCATCTCTGCTGAAGGATTTGTTTCCAACTGAAGATGGTCATTTCTTACAGTTAAAAGTTATTTTTCTTTGTGAATTTCGGGCTAAATAAATCATCAGGACGACTGCGATGAGAAGCGGAGGCTTGGCCTGGCCTGAAGGGGGCAGTATTTGACAAAAACAGAGGAAAGCTGGCACATGTGAATGTGAAGGGACGTTTTTCCACACCTGAGACTCCTGAACGCCGAGCAGGACGCCACGCCCCCCCTACCCTGTAACAACCACAGCCCCACACGGAGATCACACTCACTCACAAACACGACAAAAGGCTGCGGATCTGCTGCCTGAGCATCTTCCCCCACGACAAAAGGTGGGACAGGAGAGCCCAGAGCCAGCGGCACAAGTCCGAGCATGCTCAGTTCCAGGCACTCTGCCCTCCGCCCCGTTGCTGTGGCAACAGCTCTACGCCAGGCCCATCTCCTCCAGAACGCTGCGCGGGGATTCGTCCTCCTGAGGGACGGGACAAATTTAGAAAAATCTGACGATTTTCAGTCTGTGGTCCTTCTAAACAGGAGAATGTTTGAGGAGAGGAGGTGACCTCCTGGAATCGGAATGACGTTACCTCCTGCAGCAGGTCAGCTTGCTCAATGGCTTTGAGGACGCTCTTCTTCGACGTGTCCTGGATCTCCCCTCCCATCAGGAACTCGTCCAGGATGAAGTAAGCCTTCTCAAAGTTGAAGATGATGTCCAGCTCGCACACCTGCGCACAACGGAGAACAGCGCCGTCAGCGCGTCCACGCGCACCTCCGCCGCTCCGACCGCAACTCCGTCACTCACGCTGCCGAAGTATTTGTCCAGGAGCTCCACGAAGCGGTGGATGACCTCCAGGGTGATCAGCTCGTTGTCCTGCTCCTCGATTGCGCAGCAGAAATACAGGCTGGCGTACCTGCACGGACAAAAGCACAGAGTCCAGGTCACCTCAGGGATTTAGAACTCTACAGGAGGAGACTCCGGTCATAGCCGCTGCTGATGCCGGAGAGCCAATCAAGCAGAAAACGAGCAGACTCCAACGCAACACTCTGAGTGGATCCACGTCAGTCATTAAGATTGACAACAAAATGATGTTTGATGTTAGCGTCACTTTAAAATCCCAGAAGACATTACTACTAGCGCTGCCACAAATGATTATTTTAATAATCGACTAATCACCGATTATTTTTTCAGATTATCTTAATAATAAAACACACGTCTTAACCATCATTAGCTTTAAACTAACTGAAAACTAGATATATAGCATTACCTGCGATAATGCTAGCGTGAACGTCCTAAGCTGAATTTGGCCGATGAGAATGCTGAAGTTGATAGCTGAAAATGCTAAAGCTGATAGCCAGCTAAAATATTAGTTAAATGCAAAATTAGCCTAAAAAGAAAAAAGCAGAGGTTAGCCAGAACAGCTAGCATGTAGCTGAAAAAATAGTGAAACGTCAAAATACACTAAGAAACATTAAAAAAAAAACCTAATTTAGCCAAAACAGAAAGCGTTTAAATATTAGCCTAACTCGTAAAACAGCTAAAATAACAAAAAAAAGCCCAATTTAGCTAAAACAGCTAGCATGTAGATGAAATATTAGCTAAACTCCAAAATAGCCAAAAAAACTTAATAAATGCCAAAATTGTCCAATAAGCTCGCAGAATGCCATTATAACTTTCAACTCTACTTCACTAACTCCACATTATATAAAGTAATGACTAATCAACTATTAAATCAATCGTCGACTATCTCAATAGTCGATTAATCGTGACAGCCCTGATTACAGATGATTGGAATGAATCATCTGAAAACAGGACCACATCCTGAGTCTTTAGTTTATAACTCTGACATAAAGTTCTACGTTTTTAAAAGCTGTCAGCAACAATCACAAACATTAGAATTGGAAAAGAATTACAGTTCCAACAAAAAGATCTTTTCTTGTTTTTGATTGACACATGGAAATATGAAAATAGTGTTTTTACCATGTTCCTGTTGCATTTTTCTGATGACAGAGGACAATTATATAAAAAAAATAAGCTTAAATTGCATTTCTGAGTTTTTATTAATTTGAAAAAAAAATACTGTTTGAAAAAGATTGTATTTATGAAGGAAGCTACAAGGGGCGTCAACAAGCTCCTGCTCCACTTCACAACTAGACAAAAACACGACTGAATTTTTATCTGAGCTGGAAATAATTCAGGCATAAGATCAGCTCAGATTATACTGTAGAATCACATCTTAACTTTTATTTTTTGTTTCAGTTAATAAGCAAAAACTCAAGAGTGAAAGACAATATGAGACTTCAAGATGAGAGTGAGTTTTGCATTTTAAAAAGCTGAGGGTCAAAGGTCAAACGTAGTCTAAGGTTTGAATTACTCATTAAAGTCGAAACAACCTTTCTCTGTAAATGAGTTTTTGTTTTAAAAACAGAGGTAGGTGACTTTCTCTCTGAGCTTTCTAGTGGTTACACCTCTATCTTAAATGGTTCTAGTGTTTTGTTTTTCTGCACTGACTTCAGTTCCTACAGGTTATATTCAAGTGTATTCACTTCCATCAGAGGACACACTTTGGACCTGCTCAGCACTAACATAGTTACTGTGGTTGATGCTGGTCATTTTTGGATCTTCTTTAACCTCTTCATGCGTGGACATCATTTATTTCCATAGTAGTTCATCCAGCTCAACTAAAGCCCTGCGTCTACACGTTTAAAGAGTTTATTTAAAAAAATAGCTTGTAAAAAAGTCACAAGGTGAAGGTGACAGTACTCTGTACAACCACAAGGAGGCACTGGAGAGCTGACCCACGTGTCTGTTGGTTTTTTACTTCTCCAGGTGTCTAATTCCTCCAATGTGACTGTTCAGCTTTGGTTAATAAAGTTAATAATAAAAACAACAAAAACAAAAAAACATTCTGTTTAATTTCATTTTGTTTAGTTAACATTTTTCTCACATTTTTTTGAACTGAAGTGATCTTATAATACTAAAATAAACTGGGTTTTTTTTCATTCCTTTGAGATGCGGATCACAGCAGATAACAATTAATTTACTGTCTATCTTCAAAATTAGATTTTGTAATGTTCTGCAGAGTCTAGTTTCAGTTCCTTACTGTTCTAAATTGATAGCTAAAAACGCTGAAGTTGACAACCAGCTAAAATATTAGTTAAATGCTAAATTAGCCTAAAAAACTGAAAAAAAAGCCTAAGTTAGCCAAAACAGCTAGCATGTGGCTGAAATATTAGCTAAACTTCAAATTAGCCTAAAAATCTGAAGGTATACTAAACTAGCAAAAGTAGCTAGCATGCAGTTTGAATATTAGCTAAACTCCTAAATAGTCCTTAATAAACAGAGAACTTAATAAATGCCAAAATAGTCCAAAAAATGAGAATAATGCCAATATCAGTTTCAAATTTAATACAGTTCGATTACATATAATATAAAGTAACGACTAACCAACTATTAAATTAGTCGTCAACTATTTTAATAGTCAAGTATTTAAATTACTAGACTTTTTATGTTTTCCTGAATATGAGATGCTAAGCCACTGTTGTCATGTTTATATTAAAAACTAATACAACAAAAAGATGAGTACACCACAGTAGACTGAAGTCATAATAATAGATAATACAATTTTTTTACTTCACTTCTATGCATCTTGAATTCAAACAAATCTGCTTCAGCAGAATCATCTTGTTTGACACAGGGTGTCTTTTATTTTGAAAGGAACTTGTTGCTTTCAGAAAATAAAGAAATTACAATCGCAATAATAAAAAATTGTGATACTTCAATAATATTCAACGTTAAATATTATACATGAATGGATTAATAGTTACTAAAGTCTAAATAAAGTGTATTTAAGTGGGAATTTGCAGCTATTGCTTCGTGTTAGTCTGTAAAGAACTGGACCAAATGGTTCTTTTAGTTTGAAAGGTTGCAGCGTCAGTTTTCATTTCACCTTAATAAGACAAAAAGAAAAGTATGAAGAAGTTATAGGGCCACCAAAAATATAAAACAGTAATTTTACAACTTTAAAACTCGTCAATTTATGACTCTTGATCTTGTAACGTACAAGCTTTTTTCTTGTAAATTTGCGACTTTAGATGAAACAGGAAGTGAGGGTCTAGCGAGTGAACTTCAAGTACAGCAGCAGCAACATCACAGCTGTGGATCAGCAAACAGAGGCGTTCGTCAACAGGAAGTGAACGTCTTTTGATGGGTGTGCAGGTGATGAAGGCTAAAAGAAGACCAGCGTGAAAACGGAGCTTTAGGTTAATGATTACCACGGTCTGTGAAGTTTATCTGTCAAAGTACACAGAGGAAGATCAGCAGACGCACTGGGTGACCTCTGAGTGGTCTGTGACAGATTTAGACAGACTTTAGGTCACAGCTCATTCACGATTGGATCTTTACTAGAGGTTTTCAGACGTTTTTGTCACCACATTTTGATCCTCCTGCTCCACAACAGCAGAACACGCAGACCCTTCAGAGAACCACACACCGCCGCTGGCCAGCTCAGTCTTTCTGCCTTTCAGCCGCCGTCACCTTTTATAGACAATCTTGAGGTCCCTCCACTCCAGGAAGCTGCACATCTTTGGTTTGCGTGCGAGCACGATCTGCATGAGCTCGCGCACCATCTTCTTCTTGTCGCGCTCGGCCGTGGCGGTGTACCACTTCTGCAGCCGCAGCTTGCCCTGCCGGCTGAACAGCAGCATGAAACGCATCTGAAAACAGCGACGGAGCAGACGGTCAGGACAAGAAGAGGATGGGAGGACACAAGCTGGTGTGTGATCGCTCTGAATCTGACAAACAGAGCTGAAGTCTGGGTATAACACTGTTAAAGATGGATATCCTACAAAATAAAAGCAAAAACTGTTACCATTAATTAAAAACAAATGTTTACTGCCCAGTAAAAAACGTTAACAATCGATTTATAGACACATTTTGAAAAAAGGAGTCAGATGACAAGAGTAAATCAGGTAAACAAGTTCAATTAAAAGGATTAATTTATGGAGATTTTATAAAACAAGAAACAAAACAGCAAATGTTGAATTAAATAAAACTCTACATTAGTAGAGTAGGAACATATGAATATATGTAATATAAGTATAGCTCGGGCAAAAAGTATTTAGTCAGCCACAAATTGTGCAAGTTCTCCCACTTTAAAAGATCATAGCGATAGCAATATCTCTACTATGAGAGACTAAATGAGAAAAAAAAATCCAGAAAATCACATTGTCTGATTTTTAGAGAATTTATTTGTAAAAAAAAATAAGGATTTGATCACTAACAAAAGTTCATCTCAACACTTTGTTCTTCTTGGCCGTCGTGGAGTTACAGAGGTTGTGGACAGGTGTCATTTATATAGATAACGAGTTCAAACAGGTGTTATTAATACAGGTAACGAGTGGAGGACAGAGGAGCGCTTACAGGTCTGTGAGCCAGAAATCTCATCTGTTTGTAGGTGACTTATTTCTCACCACAATTTACAAATTAATTCTTTAAAAATCAAACAAAGTGATTTTCTTTCTTATTTTGTCTCTCATAGTTGAGTTGATGACAGTTACAGGTAGAGATGGAGAAACCAAAGCTTTCTGAACCACTGAACCGAAATGAACCAAATTGTATTGAAATGGTTTGGGGTTGTGAAGCAAATGACACACTTAAAACTAGTGACATCTGTTGACCAGATAACAAAACTGCATCACCATGGAAGAAAAAAAAAAGACCAATGTGTCATGAAAGTGTGTCAATTCATATGTAGCACTAACACTTTTTTGATTTCCAAAATCTGTTTCTTTCATAAATAATCAATGAACTGCTAATATGTAGGCCCGTCTGTGCTGAATATGTGCATACATGTATTATTTTGAAAAAATGTTAGGTGTGAAAATCAATCTCTGATTCAAAATTCCAAAAAATAAAATGTTCTACCAAACTGATTTAAAATTTGACCCTGTCCCTCTTTTTATAATGGCTCGGTTACTGGTTATCCTTAGAAAACCATCTCTTCTGGCTGGGCTTATTTAAACAGCCACAGTCACCTCTTTAGATTATGTTGTTGCTTTAATTGATTTATAACTAGCAATAATATATAATTATCAACAATGAACATTTTTTTTTTTGTAGCAACAAAAATAATTAGGAATTTATTTTAATTCTTAAAACGTTAATATACACCCCTTATGATTTAAAAATGAAAATGTCCTATACAAGTCTTGATCCTAAGACCTTCTCATTTCAAGGGGAGAGCTTTAACCACTAGGCCAACACATACTTATAACAACATTTACATTTATACACTCATCTCAATTGTTAAAGGTTTAAAAATAAAGAAGGAAAGTTAGATCGCTGGTTAGATTCGCATTTCTCGCCAAAAAACCAAAGTATTTTTCCATCTTTTATATTTTCTTCCCCACTGTCTGTCATCCCCTGGATGTACAGCGCCTTTAATGTTAGCCTATAAAGGCTACGGCTCCGCCCCGCTTCCTGCGTCTCTTCGTACGCGTCTGTTGCGAGTGAAATGAGCGGCAGCTTATAGAGAAATAAATTATCTTAAAACCACAAACACAGGGTGAGTGAACAGACTTATTGAAAACCGCGCTCTGAATTCAGAACTGCCGTGAGTGGTCGGCAATGCGCGAGCGACGAAACGAAGCTTCATTTGGAAAGTCACGTGACCAGAAGAAATCTGAAGCGAGCGCTCGATACTCCTCCAGTGACACTTCCGCTTTGAAAGATTCGATGCAGAATCGAGCTAGCCGCTCGAGCAGAACATCTCTAGTTTCTCCTCTTTTTAAGTGGGAGAACTTAAACAATTGGTGGAAGGGAGATTGCTATAATCATCTTTTGTAAAAGTGTTCCTGTGGTCTTTTAATTATAATTATGTAATTTTAAGACAAAATTGTAAAATTTGTGTCGTTTTCTCTGATATACTTTCTGCAGGAGTTCATTAGAAATTCACCTCTGGGTTGTGGCTGTTAGCGTGGAGCAACCCCGCCCCCACTTCCCATCATCAATCTATTTACAGGAAAACAAAGACGCACACGGATCTATATGTCTGCAAGTGGATGCAGCAGAATGAGAGGAAAAAAGTTTTAAAAGATATTTCCCAACAGGGAAGCGATTAGCTGTGAATCTGTCTGACATGTTTGCATCCTGATGAGAAGAACCAGGACACTTGGAAAGTTTTGGCTCCGAGTTGGTTGTTTCACAAACTCCTTTAAAGTTTGAAGATATGACCGCATACCACAAAACTCCCAGCTGCTCCAGAACTGTCACAATAAATCTCCCTCTTTATCATGGATCCTTTTCAAAAGACACACTTGAATGCTCGAATTTCACAGTTTCATAAAATAAAGATGAGTCGAAGTAGAACGTGAGTGTTAAGGGCCTCATTTGCATAAAGTTTGACTGAAATCAGCAGGAAATGCAGCCTCGGTCTGGGTTATGTGGTCTATGAATAACATATAAAGCTACAATCAAGCTAAATTTAGCGTCTGAGGCAGGCAGCTTCCTCAGATGCTTTCAGAGGTTTAACTTTTCAAAGCTTTTCAGACAGAAGACGGTCTTAGAAAGTGTAATCACAAGAATCGTTTTGGGGAAAAAATGAAACGTTTTTATTATTTAGAACAGCGACGATCATAAGTCATGTCACCAGTGAGTCTGTCAATGATCTCTGACTCCACAGACCCAAACGGTCATGTGACCACAGGCGAACGCTCAGCAAAAGTTTTATTTGTCAAAGGTGGAGCTTCAAGTTTATTCTTTTAAGTCAGATTGAAGCTCAGTGCTCGTCGCAGACCCATGATTCCTCAGGAGCTCAAGGGAAACCGAAAAGAACCCATGAAAACGACAACACCGACACGAGCATCATTCTCGAAATATATGGGATCTGGGAGGAAGAAAGAACTCAAAGGAGGACTGGAAGTTTAGGCAAAACAAAGAAAAGCCGAGATCGAGAGCAGACTGTTGAGAAAAGTCAATAAAACCTGCAGACCTGAAGTGTTGCTGGTGAGTAAAATATGATCCAGAGGCTGAACAGCTGACTCACAGACAGAGGTTGAAGCAACTACAAACAAGCCCAAACCATCACCCTCCACCTCCATGCTTAGTGTGAGGAGTTTGTGCTGATATCTACCTCTGTGTGACTAACAAACAGAGCTCAGGACGGCCTCCCTGGACCAAATGACAGATGTTTTAAGGCTGTAAAACTCCTCACTACACACTTTGTATGAACATTTTCACTCGTTTCTCTCGTTTAAACTCTCAAGCCTTCATAGAGAAATCAGTCCAGAAATATACAATGAAAACAAAGATCTGAAAGTGATGAAGATTTATCAATTTACAACATCCAATTCAGCTCCAATCAAATTAAATGAATTCAGAGGCCATTTATTTACATACAGAGCCAGAAATCCTCGATGAATAGTGATTGGTCAGAGTTGGTCTGAGTCATCGGTTCTATAGAAACTACTCTCTCCCTCCGTGAGGTCATATACCTTTATTGAGGCATCTGATTGGTCGGTTTATACCTTGATTAACTTTCACTAAAGTAAAAAATATACAAAGAAATAATCGGATCAATTCTTACAACAAAACGGCTAATAGCTGTAGGGATTTTGGCTTCTTGGAGCCAGTTGGTACTTTCTGTTTTGAACTCCAAGGGGAGGAGTCACTCAGTCCAATTCTCATATACTGTCAACAGAAGCCTTGTGGTTCAATTAAATAAAAACGTGCAAACTCTGTGTTTACCATTTCCCAAACAGAGGTGAGAATTAACTTTTCCCCATCTGGAAGTGTATTTCAGTCACATTCTACAGCAGAAGTTCACTGCAGCCTCTTGATTGTTCTGTGAACACCCATCACTTGAGAGGAACCGACTGACCTCTGGGGGTCACACAGGATGATACTCAATAAAGTCAAAGCATCTCTAGTTATTTACTTAATTAAACATATATACTCAATAGTACATGTGTGTAGAGCCCTCATGATCTATCTGACCTGCTTCAAACCTGGTCAACAATTCACAGGCGATGTGTCACCTGATGATCTACCTGGCCACCTCGTGTCGACGCTCTGCTACACCTGGTCAGACTGACTCTACACCTGGAAGCTCTCTGGACCCCTCACTACCAGCATCAGTCCGGCCCCTCCGGGCGCAGGTGGGGCAGGACGGTCTACACCTCAGCTGCCGAGCTGCGGCCTGGCCTGCTGGCTGATCTCCGCCAGGTAACACGCAGCGCAGGTGAGCATTTCCTGGAACAGTACACCTTGCTAGCATTAGCACCGCTAGCTCCAGAGCGGCGGCGGTTCCTTACCATTCCGCCGGCTTCGGGGCACTCTTCCGGGCTCACGGACGAACTCTGCAACGACGCAGCCGCGGCTGACGCTAAAGGTCCATGTCTGAGCTCCCCGAACCGGACCAAAAAATGACCGCAGAACAGCTGCGATCCGGAGTCGACTACAGCCCTGCAACGGGGAACGGGCTGCCGGGCGCTTCCGCCTACACCGCGCATGCGCACGACGCAGCCGTGTACGTCAGTCTGTGACGGTGAGCAAAGTTAGTGAAAACTTTGAAATATGGACCTTAAATCATATTATAAAACAATAGAACACATGCAAAATCTGAAGACTTCAAGAACATTTGATATCTTAAAAGAACTTAATAGAATTATTTTCATATATATATATATTATATATATTATATATATAATATATATATATTATATATATATATATATATTATATATATACACACATTTATTTTTTATTTATTTTTTTAGTGTTTCGTTACCTATTGTTTAAAAAAAAGCACAACTAAATGTGAATATGAACATTTGTAAATTGAAAGAATGTCTGATAAAGTTTTAAAAAATCTTTACAGAATATTCACAAAATGTTAAAGTGTACTCAGTATTCTCAAATATATAACACATTTGTTTATGTAAAAATAAAACATTCAAAGCAATAAAACAATAATCTGTGGAACAGTCCCCCCAAACAAATTCAATTCTGGCTATCAACAAAACAGCTGTGAAAACACACTTTTAGAAGTGTCTAATACGGACATGGTCGAGTACATGTTCTACTTAGTTATTAATGAATTTCCATAGTTTTTAGTGTGTCACTTTTTGTATTTTCTTTTCACTTTTTAACTTTTTTCAGTAAAAGCTCTGAAATCACCATGGCTATAAACACTTTAATACAAGCATCTGATGCAATTATCGATGTTCTTTTGTATTTCTCTCTATCAAATAAACAATAAAACAAAAGATGAATAAAATAATTCATGTAACTCATGCAAGACATGTCGTTCTCTTGCAAATGTGATTTCACACATACAAAATTTTTAAAAATGCAAAAAATACAGCATAAAATTTACACACAAACTTACTACACTCACAATTTTTTTTAAAGTATGCACCAATCACCTGATACGCACAAAACCACATTGACAACAACTCAGATGTGAGACGCTCCTCGTACGTCTCCAAGATTCATGTGTTAATGATGCGTTTAAATGCAGCCAGAATGCTGGGTCATCAGAATAGTCTTATTTGTTTATTGTTGCACACAAGTTATTGGGTTATAGAAGTGTTTTGTTGAGTTTGTAATCTGTTCATGAACAGGTCAGTGTTTTAAGTGATCCTGTGGGTTCTCATGACAGCTGCAGCACAACCTTGAGTGTATTTACTTTAGGAGACTATTACATCAGGCTTTCCAATGACAACTCCTATCATCCGGCAGACCATAAAGTCAGAGGGAGACAGGCTGTAAAAAACATTGCCATTCCTACAAAATTTTAGTTAATAAAAGCACAATAAATCCTGTTCGCAAACATACAAAGAACCGCACACACGTGTGCTTTTGCATTTTTTACATATAACCTAATTTAAAAGACAAACTGATTTTGAATGTTAAAAAGGAGAGGGGTGTCACCTCATTAATTAACCAGGAAAACCTTCAGTTAACAGGTTTTAACTGTGAGAGTAAAAATATCAAACAGAGTGATCATTTAAAAGTAATTCAATCCACTCGCTCAGAAGTTAGTCCTCAAAGCCTAAAAATGAAAGCACACACCTGCTGCCAGCTGCAAGCTCTTTATTTGATGAATGCACTCTGCCATCTACTGCAAGAATGAGTCAATGTTTTAGTGTTTGTGAGTGCAGCGTTTAGGGTGTTGGACAGGGACCTCCCCCTTTGTTAAACTTATATTTAGTCTTTAATCAAATTAATTAACATGGAGATATTGTAGGGGTGTGTATTGGAAGGATTGTAAATCAGCTTTCATTATTTTCTACTCTGAGAAACCAATGGATTGAATGGATTGATCACAGCAACGTCAAGAAACATCAACGAGTCTTTGGTGAACTGGAAGGAGAAAGAATCAGGATTTTGGAGGAAGTTCTGTCCATGAAGATCTGATCCGGATCAGAACCATACGGCTGGACATTACCAATACTGTTTGCGGTTTGAGACTTTTTATGTAGCACAGAGCTACCACAATCAGACAGGGGGATCAGGGGCTGAGCTGAGTTGCTCCGCCCCAAAAGCCACGCCCCCTCAGAGGAGATTTTGGAAACTGAGGCTTCAGATCAACATGAGAAATGGCTTTTTAAGATATTTAGGTTGTAGGATTTTGGTTGAAAACTTCATAATTATAATTAAAGCACTACTGGGAACGTTTGTGTAAATAATAAAATGGTCTTACGGAGATTTTAAAGCAGGGGTGGGCAAACTACGGCCCGGGGGCCACATGCGGCCCCTTAAACTACTTAATCTGGCCCTCCAAATTAAAATACACCTCCATATTAAAATACATTGAATCAAAAATCCTAATTATTGTTTTATTTTCATTGTATTTCTGGTTTCTTCTCATGAATGGTGTTGTTTCTCTGGCGTTGGTGTGTTTTTTTCTGAGTCAGAAGGTGATTTTTCGGATTTCTTTGAGTTCGCATTTTCCTCTGAAGGACATCAGCCCATTGGATCACCAAAAAGAGAACAAAAATCAAAATTTAGAAATTAAAATTCTCAAATTTTCTGTTTTTAAATGAATATATGTGAATTTTAATCCAAATTAAAGCATGTTTTTCTCTAAATTCCATATTATCTTTTTAGTTTATGAGGTTCATTACCAAATCACTCCTTCCATCTGCTCCTTGTCCGGCCCTGATGCCAAATTTTAGAACCCTTTCTGGCCCACAAATCAAAAAGTTTGCCCACCCCTGTTTTAAAGAGTGTGACAGAAAAAAAACTACGGTAGGTCATTCTAAGTAGTGCAACAAAAACTGCAAGGCTGACTGAACCAGTGAGACTGAAAATTTATCACAAGCTGGTTCTCAGGAGATCTTGTTGCTCAAAGTGTGCTGTGCTGCCAACAAGCGGTCGGAGGACGCTCACAAATAATGAATAAAATATTGTCTTGTCAGCATTTAAAATCGATACAAGTATTGCCAAATGAAATATCGCGATATATCACTGAATCGATTTTTCCCTACACCAATAAAATATCACATATCCATCCCTTCTTAACCAGCCTACTCGCTTTCAGGGTCATGGGGTTGCTGGAGCCTATCCCAGCACTGGCATCAGGTCTGTAGGCATAGAGTCAGAAGTGTATTAACTTTGACATGAAAACAGTGACAGCAGCTGCGGAGCGAAACCTCAAACACAACAAAGAAGTATGAAAATGTACAGAAAGAGAAGCGGCAAATGCAAATTCATAAAACTTTAATAAATATAAAAAAACAGCAAAAATACTGATGAAGCAACAAAAACACACATGACATTTAAAGTTTGGTCAAATATCATCTGTACAAATGTGGGAAATCAGTGTCAACATTTCGTTTCTTTCTTTCATGTTCTTAAAAAATAAAACTTCATATAAATAAATTAACAGTAAACAAACAAACTCTGGTCAAAGTCTCAGTCAGTGTTGAACAAATGTCGTTTTAGCTGTTGTTCGTGAGGAAAACTCGGGGGAGTCGGATTCTCGGAGTCTTGTGTCGAGTCCTTAACAGAGCAGCAGGAGTCTCGCGCAGTGGGACGACAGCGGCGCTTCGTGAAGATCACTGCTGTTCCGGATGGTTGAAGTGACCCATGAAGAGAACAACACCTAAAAACACAACCGAGAGCATGAAGTACCGGACCCCCCCTCGGCGGGTGTCGTTGGGTTCTGAGATATCGTTCTGGGAGTTTTACCTGTGGCCTTGTGCTGAATGAGGAAGAGGAACGGTCGGTCCAGGGTGATCTCCTCCACGGCCATGCGAGAGAACATCACCGCAGCTAAAACAGGGAGGAAGACCAGATTCGGTCAGTTAACCCTCGTAATCCGTAGATTTCATAAAACTGTTTCATTTCTTTAAATATCTCAATGCATTTTTAACAAAATTCATATTTAAAGACAAAATAAAATGTCATTATTTCAATTAGATGCTCACTGTAAACCGCTAAATATAGATTGTATGAACAGAAAACTAGTACAAACCACTGTGGTTTTGATCACAGGAACAAATCTGTTTATCTTGTTGACATTTTAAAAAAGTGTCTCTGAAGGGTTAATGCTTTTGTAAAGTGTTGCTGTATTTTTACAATAACAGAATGCTTATAAACGAACGTCGCCAATCGCTGCCAAAAAGTGAATGTTATTGATTTAATGACAGAAATTTGAATATGGGCCACACTTTGGACATGCCTCTAACTAGTGTGTGAGGGAATTCGTTTCTCTTCCATACTTTCTATTTAAGCCACATGTGTCAAAGTCAGGCTGGGGTCCCAGGGTAATTATACCCGGCCCTCCACCTCTTTTTTTTGTAATTGTTCTTGATGGTCCGATGTTATCTTACGCTAATTTCTAACTAAGAATTTTGACAAAATATATTTTTATGGAGTGTAAAATACTGAAAGTTATTAAAGGTTAAAGTTGATTGGTAACCCTTTAGATTAGGTGCTGCAAAACACTCAGAATAATGTTGACAAAGATTGTCAACACATTTGTTAAGCTTGTAAGCAGTTCATTAATTTAGCTTTTGTAAGTAATTGTCTAACTTTAGACTTTACTAAGTATGTCAATAAATCTTATTTGGCTTATTATGCTAATAAATGTCTTATAAACATCCTATAAACACATTAATAATGTTTTTTAATGTGTTAATAAAGCTTGTGAAGGAATCTTATTATAAAGTGTTAAAAGATTTTTTATTTTGGAGTTTTTCAAGTATTTCAGCTACATGCTGTTTTGGCTAATTTTGGCTTTTTTTTCAGTTTTTAAGGCTATTTTGAAGTTTAGCTATTTTTTTCATCTACATGCTAACTGTTTTGGCTAACCTAAGTTTTAATGTTTAGTTTTAGGCTAATTTTTAGTTCAGCTAATATTTTAGCTGGCTATCAATTTCAGCATCTTCAGCTAACAAACTTAGCTTACAGCATTCACACTAGGCTAATGCTACATTGGCAGTTCGTAATTATTTTTGTGAGTTCAATAAATGTTTGGAGTGTTCGGCCTCGTGTGCGGTTGACTTTAACACCCCTGCTCTGAGCTGTTGGTGTAACGGCGGGAACTGGGGCTACCTGTGGAAGCTGCTGCCTTGGTTCCTTGCTCGTTCACTTCAATGGTTACTCTCTGCAGGACTTTGGACACACAGAGCCTCTCGTCCGCTGGAAGACACAAACACGCACAGATTAGAGGCCGAGTACTTTAAAGCGTCTTATTTTAATAACTCTGTATCGAAATAATTCTACATGCAGACACAAAAACAAAGATCTGCTTACAGGTAATCCGTGTGAAGTCGGCCGTGGCCAGGTTGAACATGTCTCCCAGTCCCATCTTGTGCAGAGCAGTCTTCATGTTCAATTCAGAGTTCAGAGAAAACCTACAGTGCAAACAGACCAGTCAGTTCACTGCCATCAGAAAGATGGTCCCATTCGATCATTCGACGACGCCCACCTCGGCATGGCCAGCTGCCGGTTCACTTTCCTCATCCCGGACCTCCACTGCCTGATTTTCTGGCTGCTCAGATCTGCACTGAGCACGCTCAGCGGGACGTCGCGCTCAAAGGGGGACACCAGCAGCATGCTCAGCGTGTCGCCCTCGTACGGCACTTCAATCACGTCGTAGTCCACCCCTTCAGAAGTCACAAACTCTCCTGCAGATGCAGAAGTCAGAGTATGACACAGCTCTGGAATCAAGTCCCAAACAAGCAGCGGATCAAGATTTGGTGAAATGATCGACCCACCGTAGTTGAAGCGGTTGGTGAGTCTCATCATCGGCACGGGCACCTTGCTGCCGTTGGCGCAGTGGAACATCCTCTCCTGTGTCAGTTTGGGGTTGAAGGGGACCTTCCAAAGGCCCTGGAAATGGAGGGCATTCAGGAGGACCATGCGGGTCTCGTCACTCAAAGATCCAGCCGCCAGGAAGTCCTGGATCGAACCTGAACGTCAGAACAGAGTGTGGGTAAATGTGGGCATTCTATTCCTCCGATCCTTTGAATTTCCATCAGCTTCAAGTAGAGACTTCTGCTTTTTAGTCATCACTCTGTTTGAGATGTTTGTTCAACTTGTTTGGGCTTCCTGCTCTGCTGTTAGAATACTACTGTTTGACGTGAGCAGAAAACAAAAACTCTACCTTTTGGGAGAGTTTCTGCATGAAGGTGTTGTGAAAGTTAAAAAAGGAAAACCCTTAAAGTCACACTTTTGATCTATTTTCAAAATATTCTCAATGGTTTTTCAATTATGATTTTACCATTTTTACCCAAAATCCCAAAAATATGTGTCGCAAATTTTCTACATTAAAAATTCCCATCCGAGCTGTGGGCGGAACTGTTGACGTCCAGTAATCCCGCCCTCCTTTCCCATCATCCACTTGTTTACATTCTCTCCTGTTAGCTTACGGCCCCTCACAACACCAGGCTAACATTAGCGACGCAACAAAATTGGAGCGATCCAGATTCCAGCTCAGACGAGGAAAACAAAGACGTTCATGGATCTATTTGTCTGCAAGTGGATGCATCAGAATGGAGCGCAGCCGCCAGCTTGTGGACAATTACATTATTCCTTAAGCAGAATTTTTTTCAATCTTTACAACAATTTGCATAAAAATGCTCAGAAATTTAATTTTAAATCGTAATTTCTTGGAAACCATCATAAGAAAAATGCAACAAGAACATTTTTAAACTAGATTTTCTTTTGAGTGCTATGTTGGGGTCAGTACCTGCCGTGTGGTCAGAGACCCAGGCGTTGATGATGCTGACAGCCTCGTCCGACTTTGTGAAGTCCAACTGGTGGGGGTGGGTCTGGAAGGTCTTGGCCAGAGCCCGGCGGTATCCCTTTTCCAGGCTCATCTTTCTTTCCACCATCACCCCACTGGCAATACTGACCCCCTCCTCACTGGCCAGGTCCCGCTGCAGGAACCGCTGCTGCCGAGGCATCCCGCGATCTGCAGATGAAAGAAAACCCTTTCAGTGACATCACTTCCTGAAAAGCCTGATCCTGATCTGTCACTGTTACTCATTTGGGCTCTGAAGCTGACAGTTTATTGCTCACATGTGTGAGTTGACTAGAAAACCAGTTTTTATTTGTTGTTGCCATGGTTACTTGTCTCCCCCTGTTGAATTGAACCACTAAAAAGTTCAAATTAGGATTTACACAAATACAAAAGTTGCTTGTGTACGAAGGCCGAACCCGTGACCCCCTCACCTCTCAGAGAAAAGCCCATGGCTGCAGTCAAGGCCTCGTAAGTGTCTCCGTCAGCGCCGAGCTGAGCCATGGCCACGACAGACGCCACGCCGTACGGAGACAAGGCCAGGTTCTGGTCCACAGAGTCCTCAGCCACCTGAGAGAAGACCCTCAGGCCAAAGTCATTCTGCTTCTCCTGCAGGGAGCCCAGCCCCGTTCTGCTGAGGGTCAGCAGCAGGAAAACAGACACACAAAGCATGCTGGGAAGAGAAAACGAGGGAAAATTATTGGATTAGCACAATATTTAAGTGAATAGATAAAAAAATATTCTTTGGGATTTCTGAAAGCACATTGTAGTTCGCACACACATGTTACATTCATCAGGTAGGAGAATGTCAATATAACACTGGTGTCCCAAGGCCAGCAAAAATGCAGAAAGGAAAACTCGAAAAAGCTTTCCACTCTATAAATCTGAGGGCAGAATTTTGCGTTTAACCCTTCCAGGGTTTAAGCTCTTTGATTTACTTTCATTTTTTAAGTCATTTACACAATCAGTGTAACTCCAGTAGATTCTGAAGGAGATCTACTGGAATTACATTGATCGTGTTAACGATTGAAAAGTTACAATACGTTAAACAAGAGTCACTGCAATAAGTTTTTTTGCTAATGCTAACCACGACTTGTGCAACAAAATACTTTAAAATACCAAAGTGAAAAATCTAGAAAAAATAAATAATCTAAAAATTACAAAATAATAATGAAGCTCTGTAGGACAGCTACGTGACCTCTGCCCCCCGTAGACGTAGAACGGATCGTGAACCCCTACAGGAGCAGAGACAGTCACGGATCCAGTGAGTGTGCACAACTTTGTTACTGTTCATGCTCAGCACCAGGGCTGGACATCCATAATCATTTCCAGAAACAATTCGAGAGCCTGGATAGACTTTAGTCTGATTTTTTTCTATTCTTCAATTCAATTTTGAGTTTGCACATTTTTTTTAGAAATACATGAATAATCTACTATGTAATTTAAATATATTTATATTAATTTGATCCAGTTCACATTCTGTAAATGTATCAGTGAAATACTGAGATTGTTAATATCCTCCAGTGTTTCATGGATTCTCTAAAGGAGAAGTTCTAATAAAAATGTTCAGATCATTAACATTGGAAACATTGTTCTGCTTCTCCTGGAGGACGTTTCAGTTTGGCCACTAGGTGGCGATCGCACTATAGTACCTTATCCTAGAAGAAGAAAGTATGAGGAAAAAACTATATTTTAGACCACTTTTAAAAAAATATTTCCTTAATAGAGTTAGGACAGTTCATTCCTGTAAGTTTATAAATATTCAGACATCTTATTTATCTTAGCAGACTTTAACTTTAAGTGCTGAATCGATGTATATATTTTTAATCGATTATTGATCTATTAAACTTAAATCGATTCAAACCGATTAATCGATTTTATTAACCGGTCTCTATTCAGCACCAATAGAATTAAGATCCAGGACGAGATGGTGCATGCCAATCACTTACTATTGACTTATTTCAGGTAATAATACAGATGGGTGATGTTTATGTGGCGTTTAGTCATTTTAAGCCATTCGTTTACCTCAATTTGAACTTTTTTTCTGTTTTCCTCTCTAAACCATAATAAGAGAAGCTTGTTGCATCAAATATTTTTAAAAAGTTTGTTGAATCCAGAGAGTTGGCGTCCTTACCTTTCGGCGGTGGTTGTCAGGTGTTCGGAGCGGGTCTCTGCTTCAGCTCTGCTGCTTGAGTCTGAAGAAACTGAGGGGGGGTTTGTCTTTAAGTACTCATGAACCCGCCCCCCCCCTCTTCAACTCACGCTCATGGAAACGCTGTCAGAGACGATGATGTCATCTGACACTGTCTGGAGAGACTTCCTTTCAATGAACTCCAACTCTCTCCTCTGACTAAAGCATGACGGGGCTCGCGGAAACTCTCTGAACCGTTTTCCACAGGTTGTGCAGAAGAACTGATCCGGAAGTTTGAGTCCCTGTCGTGTCTGATAAAAGAGTTGTCAGCAGCTGGCTGACAGCCAAGTTTTTTTTTTTTACATCCTTGTCTGAGGCATGCTGGGATTTCATTTGTCATAAAAGTACGTTTTTAAATGTGTATTTTTTCCTGATTTGTTCAGGATCACATTGGTTTTAGGGTGGATAACCGTCTGCTTCCACTTTTAACACAAACCATTAAAACTTAACGGCTTTTCTGCTGCAGAGCTGGTGAATCAACCCCCTTCAGCTATTTAAACGTTCACATTCCTGAAGGAACAGACTGCAGAGGTGGGGTGGTTTTCCTAACTGCCCTGACACAGCATTAGTTTTGACCGTTCACATGTTCTGAAACTCACTTTTTCCAGCCCAAAGTCAGAATCAAAAACATCCCTGACTTAACCTTAAGAAGAATGACGTCACTCTGACTCCCATGTAAAAGGTTGTTGTGTTTTATTTTGTACAAGACTAATTTGGGTAACTAAGGGTTGGATGTTTACGAGAAGGGCGTGGAAGTCCACAGATTTGGTTTTTCTACCGAAGGAGGAAAAACACCACAACAGAGGATCCTTTGAGGCTATACCTTCCCACCATGCTGACAGCCATGTTTTCTGGTTTTTGCACTCATAATGCATATTGCTCTGTGGACAGTTTGCTGACATTTGCACACCAGAATTATTTTTAAAGGATTTTGGTCCACAAAAGCATTCAGGGGATTTTAACACTGACCAAAGGAAGTCTAAAGCTCCTGTCCCACCATAAATGCGCCCTGAGAATGCTTTCACACTGGGCTGTTTGGTCACTCCCATCTACAATAATTTATTTATCTATTTTAAAAGTGTTCCCAGTGGTCTTCTGATTATTATGATGCTGTTTTAGCCAAAATTTAAAGTAGTTCATTAAAGTAGCAGTTCGGTAAAAGTGGACGGGGAGTGAACTTGTGCTAGTTTCCCATCATCCTTTTGTTTACATTCTCTACTGCTAGCTTGCACGCTAACGTTAGCCGTACAACAAAAATGGTGGTAGCCATCCAGTCGTACAGTTTAGATCCAGATTCCAGCTCAGATGAGGAAAACAAAGACGTTCATGGATGTATTTGTCTGCAAGTGGATGCATCAGAACGGAGCGCAGCAGGAAGTTTTTGGTTCGCCTAATGTGTTTTTCTCTGTCAAAAATACAATTTCACAGTTTGAAAACAGTTTTAATTTTAATTTTCATTATACATCATTAGAAAAATGCCTCAAAATGATGTTTAAAAACACAATTTTCATTGAAGAGAGTCCTCTTTAACACCGGGGCTCCAGTGTTTACGTTCTTTGACTTTCAACCGTTAACACAATCAATGTGATTCCGGTAGATTCTGACGGAGAAAAGCGGCGTGTCGTGTTAACGGTTGAAAAGTTACGTATGTTAAAGATTTGTGTCTAAGCATCAAGCATTTAAAGATTAAAGATGAAGAATGAAAAAGAGCTAAATGCAATACAGATGTTCATATTTTTCACATCACCTAGTAACTCTAGCTCTATTTTCTTGGAGTTCTTGTGAAAACAAGTTTCATATCTTGCTTTCATTGACTGTAAAAGAAAACTGGACTGAGTGACCCTTCAATCCAGGAAGGACATCCTGGTTCCAAGAAGACAAATCCCATAGACTTCAAGTCTTTCCATTTGACAGAATAACCATTCTACCATTCTTGCCCCGATACCTTTTTAAATATTTTTGATAAAACTATTTTTTTCACGATATGATTTTTGTGGTTCGAGTTATTCAAGTTATAAGCTGGCCAATCAGATGCTTCAATAAAAGTACGTGTTCCCCTCCGATCCCTTTCGTCAAACATTCGTTTGATTGACACCTTCTCCTGAGCCCACTTTCAGTGGAAGGGGTGAGGCCTTCCAATAAGCTGACTCAGTTGATGGTTGCCATAGAAACGTTGACTCAGACCGATTCGTACTGATTACTAACATTTTCAACTTGTGAAAAAATGGCTGCCGAATTGATTTTATATGGATGATGACACACTCGCTTAGTCCAGTTCTCCTCTACAGTCAATGGTTACTGCTGAGTCATGGCATCTGGACTCACCGTCTTCTCTTCGTGAAGCAACCCTCACTGAATGAAGAAGCTGCTTGGATGAGTGGTTTAAGACAGGAAGACAAGAAGTCCAGATGCCATGACTCGACTTTAAGGCGTCACCTGGACAATGGAGGATTTACGTCAGATAATGTGTGACTTTCACTGGAATCTTTGAAGTTTCAGTCAGATTTTTTTAGTTCACTCATGGGACTTCTGAGGTGATCGTGATAAATGCCTTTGAGAGGAGATGAAGCAGGACTGAAATAACTAGATAAAGCTAATTCCAGATGATCTATCTAAAAGATTTGATCTCCTGAAACCTTCTGTACTCTACGATTTGTATTTGAAGACTCAAAATTTCAATGTGTTTAAATAACAAATACAATTTTATTTTTCTTTTTTTAAAAGAAAGCTTGATGCTAATGCTTAATGGAATTTCCCATAAGATGGCTAATGCTAACGCTCGGTCGACCTAAACATACATCGATGATTAAATGAACATCTTTTAAGGAAATATTTTTTAAAGTAACCATTTGTGGTCTAAAACATTGTTTTTCCTCAAACTTTCTTCTTCTTCTTCTGGATTAAGGTGTAATGCTGTTGCGCGATCGCCATCTAGTGGCCAAACTGAAACGTCCTCAAGGATAGACAGAACAATGTTTCCAATGTTAATAATAATCTGAACATTTTTGTTAGAACTTCTCCTTTAGAGAATCCATGTATGATATTAACAATCTCAGTATTTAACTGATACATTTACAGTATGTGAACTGGATCAGATTTATATGAACATATTCAAAACAAAGAATAGATTATTAATGTATTTCTAAACAAATGTTTATAAATGTCTCAAAATTGAATTGAACTGAAGAATCGAAAAAATATGAATCAAATCATTTCTGGAGATTGTAACCGATACTCAGCCCGTGTACTGGCCACAGTCGCTACCCACCCCTGCCGCCCGCCTCCTCGACCCTCCTCCACTGGCTGAGCAGCTCCCACACGCCCCCCACTCTTCCCAGTTAAGAAAACGGCTGAAAGTTCAGGATGAAAATCCTCGTGTCGAGCGGCCATATTGGATTTGTTTTCTCCATTCTGATTTAGTCACCAAAAACATCTTGTGACCTAAACTGAAACCCTGATTCTGTCAAACTTCAGATTTTTAATTCATTCTATCAAATCAAATAATTTAATTCATTCTATCAAACTCAGGACCTCAGATTGCGTCTGTACAATGACAAAGCATTGAAAATCGCATCCGGTGTGAATGCAGCGTAACAGTACACAGTTTTGAGACTTTTTCTGAGACATTCTTTACAATTTCTGCCGAGTAAAATACAACCCATAAGGAAGTTTGAAGATTTCATTTGTTGACATACTTGGATCAATGTTTTGTGATTACAGAGCACCACTTCAGTTCACCAAATATCCACTGGGGTATTTGGCTCACAGAATGAGGTCTTTGACTGTCTGGCTCTGGAACACCACTGTTAAGAATGACTTTTTTCCTAAAAAGATTTCTATAAATGTTCCTAAAAAAAATCCAAGAACCAGGCCTTATTGATCTCAGTTACTTTTATTACTCCTTGCAATGAGGAGAAATCCGACCAGCCAACTACACAGAGTTACCTCGTGGGAGTTCTGCCCCACACACGCAGACATGCACTTTTATACAGTCATGGCCGTTGCTAGGCAACGACAGTCAGGGGTCCTGTGTCATAGGTCATAAACCGTGAGCCTATGTCCTTAAAAGGAGTCAGGACTCAGACAAAGACATTCCAGTACTTTTCCACACAGCTGAGTGAATCTCTCTCGGGGGAGGTGAGGTGAACTGGCTTCAAGGCCCACACATAACATAATTTTGTTAATCAATATTCTCAACAGTTCCGCCCTGTTGTGGGTCTTGAAGCACTTGAGCTCGCAACAGCAATCTTGAAAACATCAGTTTTAAGTCTCCTGCACGAACAGTTTTAACCTAAAACATCAGAAACAGATTTTTCTGTTCTGAGCCCGTGGAGGGGGCGAAAACCCAGTGGGAAATTCCCCCTCGTCCCACTCATGGTGCGAACACTTCAAAAGCCACAGGTAGCTAAGAAAAGCAGGGACTATAAAAATGTACCTTAAGCAACATATACATCATCGTCATCATCAGAATCATCATTGTCACCAGCCTGCAAAAGATGTACCATAACTTAACTGCTGGGGTCTTCAATGGTTTCATAATAAGACGTTGGATGCGTAGGAAAGGAATCAAACAGCAACCACAAAAAGTAAGAATTGAAGTAAACACAGCAAGTGAAATCAAAATAGAAGAAATAAGGGTCTTGTATGCTCCAAACATATCTAACCAACTGTCCCACATGGATGTATCAACACCTGAATGTTCCTTCATTTTATTGCTCAAACTACGCAGTCCTCCTACTGCATGAGTCAGGCTTCCATCGGCGGCGGTTGCCGCTAATTGTTCTTGACAGCTTCGAACCCAGGTTGGGTCCAGTTACTGAGGTTTTGGTGAATTTGTCCTGTCTGTTTCCCCCTTCGCTGAGGGACAACCCATAGAATCTTGAGGTGGTTCTGGTAGTTGTCACAGAAATCGTCATTGCTCTGGTTTTGTGACCTGCTGTAAGGACTAGAGCTGGGGTAGGAGATCAGTTGGCTTCTTCAGCACCCAAAGGTTTTGGTACCGGGCGTCTTCCACTCCTACCATCCTTCAGAGGTACCAGCTTCTTGCAATGGCTCTGGTGGATCCAAGTGGCTCTCTCAGCAATCTTCACAGCAGTGGAGGTGGTCAGCTGGACAGTGAAGGATCTCCCACAGCGGGGTGCAGCCCAGGTTTTTCTTTCGATCACCTTGATCAGGATCTGGTCACCTGGCTGCAACAGCTCCTCCTGTGGGGAACAAGGAACATCTGGCAGATTATTTGTTCTCGACACTTCTTCACTTTGCAACAATTCTCTCATCCATTCTGCTGTTTCTGTGGTTGGTTATCTGTGGTTGGCTATCAGCTCGGGGGTGTGTCTATGTTCTGGGTATTTGAGTGAGTTAAATGTATCCTAATTCTATCAATGACTTGGTTGATCAACAATGTGTATGTGTAGGTGTCTTTATGTTGTGGTAAGGAATGGCTGTGTGTTGGTACATCAAGGCAGTGTCTATGTGTGCGTGGATGAAGATCACAAAGAAGACTTAAAAGTTCTGTTAGTCAAAGTCATACACACAAAAGATTAAAAGTATAATTAAAAAGCTTAAGGGAATATTCAAGTTAAAACTTAAGGGAAAATTAGAGAGAAAATTAAAAAAGAACTTTAAATGTTATGAATAGCTATTTAAGAAATACACACAAACATTCACACACATAAAACTCACTGAGACAACTTTTCTGCACTCACACTGTCACACTGTCCATGGACAAACACACCCACTCTTTCTACAATCTTATTTTATTTATTTTAGTTTTATTTTATTTATCCAATATCCAATTTTATTTTATTTTATTTATTTTTATGAGCTCAGTTGTTAACAGGCCTTGTATTTCTCAGCTGTAATCAATAAGTCTGTAAGATCCCCCGTCGAGCCCCCACCTTTGTGCTCCTCTCTGCGCGTGTCCGTGCTCACTTCAGCCTTGCTCCAGCCCCTCCTTCTGCTCCTTCGGCTCGTCACAGACAGCTTCGCCCCGCACGTTTTTTTTTTCCTTTGTCTTTTCTGCCCACCCCCAAAATAAACCTTTCCCCAGCGCTTTACTCTATTTCACTCTTAAAACACTTCTTTTTTTTCCCGACAAAGACCTTTTTTTTCTCCACAAAACCTTTTATTCCGTCTAACCAACCTATTGTCGACAAACACGTACAACTTTTCATTGGTGCCTGCTGGCGATAGAGTTGATTTAAAATTACTTCTGCCAATGAATGCTTTTTCCCACGTGCATTCCGACGGACCTGATCGATTTCTAATCGACGATTACGTACAATGTACCTTAGCGACCGCTAAAAATATTACCATGTACATTGGCAACCGCTGAAAATATTACCGACCAAAATGCTCCTGTGCCGCGAGCGGAGAACGGACCCGGCGATTGTACTCTTGCAATCCCCCTAGGTTTTACAAACACTTTTTTCTTATTTCTCTTATATTCCCTTTTCGTCTTATTCACGTTAACACTTATTCTTTCTTATTTACCTTTTTTTTTTCTTAAAACCTCATATTAGACAGAATCAATAACTGACCTGGTTCGTTGGCCCTCAGGAGACGTCACCGCCTCGGAGGGCTGCCGCAGGAGGATCCCTAGCGCCGGCCTCGGGCTCAAACGTCGTGTCCGAGGTCTTTGTTACGGATCCCGATACCGGTGTCCGCCCACGTGGAATTCGGCTCACCTCCCGCGCAGTCCTTCGTCGACGGATGTTGTCTCCCGGGTTTCGGCACCAACTGTTAAGAATGACTTTTTTCCTAAAAAGATTTCTATAAATGTTCCTAAAAAAAATCCAAGAACCAGGCCTTATTGATCTCAGTTACTTTTATTACTCCTTGCAATGAGGAGAAATCCGACCAGCCAACTACACAGAGTTACCTCGTGGGAGTTCTGCCCCACACACGCAGACATGCACTTTTATACAGTCATGGCCGTTGCTAGGCAACGACAGTCAGGGGTCCTGTGTCATAGGTCATAAACCGTGAGCCTATGTCCTTAAAAGGAGTCAGGACTCAGACAAAGACATTCCAGTACTTTTCCACACAGCTGAGTGAATCTCTCTCGGGGGAGGTGAGGTGAACTGGCTTCAAGGCCCACACATAACATAATTTTGTTAATCAATATTCTCAACAACCACCTAAACCGAGTGCGGTCCAGACCCGCCTGCCAGGCTTGTTTATCCATGTTTCTGTGATTTCATTTCCCATTGGAACAATGATGACCACAGAGCTAAAACCAAAAAAAGTTTTTGATCCACCCAACAGAAAGCAGAGGGTTATGTAACCACCCGCTCTGTTTGGACAGACATTGATCTAGATGGTCTCACATCCCACTCCAGAATGTTTCCTTATAAACAGACGATTCGGCAAATGTCAACTGGACGACCATAAGTTATCCAAGTGGTCCGTGTTTGACAATAAAAATGTTTAGTGCTGTTTTTGTCGAGCAGCATGATTAAACAATACTTTAAGAAGTCTTGCGGTGTGTCTAGAGTTGCAAACCTGAGTCATGACCTTATTTTGTTTTTATGGAAAGAAGAGATGAGTTTTCCAAACAAATTGAAGTTGTTTAGTCTTTTTGCATTTGTCTTGCTGAGTAAGTTTTTTTCTTTTACAGAATTGCATAATGTATGATACATATCAAGTCTTGGGTCATTTGGTTTTTCTGTTCTTCTGATGTGAGTTTTTTGTCCAAATGAAAGTGAATTCAAAGGAATTCGCTTACTTGCTTCCCACAATAACACGAAATGAAAAAAGCAAAAAAATGATAAACAGACTTGTGTTTCCATCTGTTTCTACTCCTGTATCCATGGTAAACAGAATTTGCAGAGTTAAAACACGACTGCTGGGAGCATTACATGACCTCCACAGCTTTGTTGTTTCATTGAGGCTTCTCTGATTGTTGTAACACCGAGAACAGCAGCTGTAAACATCAGTGTAATTGTTATAGCCATTCTGCGGACTCATTTTGAGGCCAAAACACCAAATTTGGCAGCAGATGATGTCATTACTCAGTCCGATGTAGCCCAGAGAGAATGGGGCGATTGCCTAATTTTCTGTCTGTTTTGAATTAAGCTTCCCAAAGACTTCACGAAGGTCCCACGAGGCTGGACCCGGGACCTTGTTTTCAGATCCCAGCAGTTTTGACTCTGATACGATCACAAGGCCCGTTGAGGCAGACACCACAGGACCGGCAGCAGGAACACAACGTGCCACAAACACAGATGCAGATGTTACCACTCATTGTGACAGACATGGCAAAAAAATGAAAGAGAAGTAGAAACTGAACCTTTTCTCGTAATGGAGGCAGCTGCCTCAACAGATAAAAAAAACATTAAAGAAGACAAGACTCAACCTGAGAATGAATAAATCCTGGTTCTAACCGCAGACCACACATTAAGAAATTGCTCAATAACGATTTAGTAACATTTTATGTTTTTTCAGAGCTAGTATGAAAAAAAAAAAAAAACTAAAGCATCTCTGATGATCAGGAAAATCTTTTTTTTTAACCAGATAGTCACTTTTTGAAAAAAAAAAAGTGGATAGCTAAAACTGCATCCATCCTAAAAGTTGTTTTTTCTCTGAGTCATTAATAATTTACTTGTATAGACAGTAACAGCAATAGCATTAAAAACAATTACGACAATTAATGAACTTTCCTGTACACCACACGTGTCAAAGTCAAGGCCTGATTATTTTATTTGATTGTTTTTAATAATCTTGCGTTTATTTCTAACTTGCATAATTTTGATAAAATATATATTTTAATGGAGATTAAATAATGAAACTTATTCAAGGTTTAAATCGATTTATTCTGGAATAATATTCCTGCCTTTTCATTATTCATAATTATGTTAAAAAGTTACGTTCTGCCAGCATTTTGAAATATTTTGGCATTTACTAAAATTTTTAGGCTATTTGGAGTTTAGCTAATATTCCAGACACATACGAGCTGTTTTGGCTAATTTAAGCTTTTCATTTAAGTCTTTTAAAATGAAAATCTAAAATAAAATCAGATTAAATTGCAGTAATAATTAGTAGGCAAAGATAAAGGGTCACAGTGTTATAATAAGATACTGAGTTTTTAAATTTGAGAATTATTAAACAAGTTTGCATGAAAGCTGTGCAGTAAAAAAATAATTTAAAAACATTTTCAATCCTTCAATTACTTTGGCACAGATTGAATGTATAACCTGTATTTGTATACTATATTACAATGCCATCATGGTACCAAAGTGCTTTAGCAAAGAGAAATTAAAAGGGAATATTCCAAATTTCAGTGGTGTAACATGCCCCCTCGTTCAAAATTGTCTGCCCTGGAGTAAAGGACCTGACTCAGACAACATGTTTTTCATTAATCGATTGAAATAGTTGAAACAGATCTTCTGGCTGTGGTACGTGACATGTCCTTACTCACAGAGAAAACGCTCTCTTGAGAGCAGATATTTCATGAGAGCAAGCTGAACTATGGGATCACATTCCTAAAAGATCAAATGCTGTCAGGAAACCGCTTTTTCTTTTTTTAACCTTAAATGGAGATCAAGTTGGGTTCAGCTGATAAGAGCTCAGCTTTGTCCCTGTTATTCTTGTCTGTTTGACCCGGTTGTTTGTTTAAAGTCCCCTCAAATGAGAAGATGACTTAACATTGGTATTTACAGTAACTAATATCCCTGAGGATGTGACAAGTTTCCAAAAAAGGCAGCAAAGACAAACACTTGTTGCCCCACTCCCTCTATGGTCCACAGACACTGTGTTTGTTTTTCCTCGTGACACACAGGAGCCTGGAAACAGCCCCATCGGCAGGGCTTTTGTGAGCCGCGGTCACACATTAGACCTCTGTGACGCCTCATGTCCACTGTGCTGGAGAAACTAGCCAGCTTATCATTGATTGACTGTGGATGTTGACAGAAGCAGACCAAAGGGGAGCGCACGTGAAACAGTCATTTCCACTGAGCTGAGTTGAAAATTTTAATCGTTTCAGAACAAACCAAATACTTGCCTCTCTAAAAATGTTAAGATAGACAAACAAGTCTGGAGTGGAACATTAGGAATTGCTTTTGACTCCAACTGACTTTAATTTTTAAGATGTTTTATCAGGAAACCAAAGTTCTGATGCTTGTGAAGAGAATCTCGGGGAGAATTTGTTATTCCGTTGGGTTCTCTTGTAAACAGTCACAGCAGGTGGTTGACTAACCCAATGGTCCCCAACCTTTTTGTCGCTGCGGACCGGTCAACCCACGAAGATTTGGGGGGTTTGAAGTGAAAAACACTAAACTCTGCAACCACAATCCAAAATCCAAAAGTGTGCAAAACCAACAAATAAAGACTTTTACTCACAATAACGTTAAGAAAGACAAAAGTGTCTCAGTTTTGAGGATGAAATCTGGTTTCTTAATGATCTGTTCTGTTTTAGAGAAGATTCTGCACAGGCTGGTTGTGGAGCCATAAATATATAGAAATTATCTACAAATATACAAATATAGAATTATTTCCTGTAGATTCTCTTCCTTCATTCTATCAAAAGTCAAATGGTTCCAGTTTTCTTTCTTCTTTTCTAGTGATCTCATCTTCTTTAAGTTTTGTTTGTTGTTTCTCTCTCCGTCCTGCGCTCCTGCACGTGCAAGCCCCCCCCCCCCCCCCCCCTCCCCCAACACACACGCGCAGTGCCCATGCGCGCGCGCTCAGCTTTCCGTCTCTCTCTTTCTCTCTGTTTCTCCTCATCTCTGTTTAACATTTTTCCATTGCAATTCTTTAGGTTTAATTAAATATTTCTCCTTTCTGTGTGTGGATATCACAACTAGCGCTCAAGCTAATCGAGATAATCCGGTCGATTTTCAAAATAAAATATTTTCGTCTCATAAAAAAAAAAAATTCTCCCGCGGCCCGGTGGCAATGAGTCAACGGACCGGTACCGGTCCGCGGCCCGGTGGTTGGGGACCACTGGACTATTCCACCTGGGATTGTGTGACTTACAATCTGTGCAAACAACTGTTAATGTCAAATGAGAACAATAAGGCAAATCAGTGTAGCAGAACAGATATCCTGTCATTTTCCATTTTCTAATCCCTTGCTGTGCCACAAGGATGCCGGAGCCTATCCCAGTCACCATTGGATGACGGTGACATTTACCCCACAGTGAATTCAAATTTTAAAATAATTAATTGCTGTGGAGTTCTTATGTAATGAGGGTGTTTTGTGGTTTCGTTTTGGTTCCAGAAGTCTCGATGGAGAACTCAGAATGGAGTCTATTATTGCAATATAGATGCCGCCATGTTGGAACCAGATGACGTTAATAAGCAGAGATGGATCCAAGTTGGTCAGAGGCATCTTTTTTTTTTTTTTTTCTTGCTCTTGCCAGTCAAGAGTCAGTTTTCTGGAAGTCCACACCCCTATCAATCAAAAGTTCTAAAAATGAGATCACATACTTTTATTAAGACATCTTTTTGGTCAGTTTATAATTGAAATAACTTGCAATACAGACACTTAAATAGACTGAAATGAAGACAGCTATGAATCATGACAAGCCTGAAACGGACATGAATTAGGGACAATTCAAAACAGAACACGACCAAACCCACAATATAACTGACAAACGCCAAACCAGAGAACACAGTCCTCACGATTTTCTTTAGAGGTCCATGTCAGGGATGTCCAAAACTTTTGCAGAGAGGGCCAGATTTGGTGAGGTGAGCGTATTTGGGTGTAAACCATTCAGCTTGACATTCATTGAACTATTTTAATAACATTAATGAACATATGAACATTTTATTTCAACGACATACTTTTCATTTCATCATATAGAAAACAAATCCATCTAAATGTGTTTTTAACAAAATGACTGTCAGTTTATCAATTTTTCTCGTTTTCCAGTTAGTTTTTCATAGTTAGCAAACATAAATTAGCCAACCACAATCAAGAAATCTTAAACAGTTTTAAGAAAATGCTAGGGGGCAGATTTTGGACCATGGGCCACACTTTGGACATGACTGTTCTATTGGATTTTGGCTTCCAGCGGGTACTTACACATTATAATGCCAGGGGTGAGGGGTCACTCAGTACAGTTCTCATATACAGTCAATAATCACGTCTCAAAGATATCTTGTAGCTTTTTCTGAGCGGTTGAGGTTGGCACCGACAAAGATGCAATTGTTTTTGACTTAGACGAGCAAAAGAACAGGTTCTTTTACAATTTAGCATCAAGTTTGCTTGCAGTGAATGATCTTGATTTAAATTGAGCAAAAATAACCAAAAAAAAAAAGAAACATTTCTGTCAGTCCAGTTGTTGACGGCAGATAACCAATACCATCTTGATCTCGGTGCAGTTCACTTTCCATTTTGACCCAACAGAACAAAATAGGAACATAGCATTCATTCCAAACGGTGACGAAGAGGGAATGTGGTTTGAGAGAAGACCAGGCAGGAAGAATGCTATTGGGGATAAGTAATAGGAAGTTACTCATGGAAAAAGAGTGGTATATTCTCTATTTTGGGAGGGATGATCAGCAATGGAAAGTTTCTAAAACTTGAATTGAATGAAAGTGACAGTGCGGCGCCAGGAGATCTTACTGTAACCACTGAACCTGGAAAATATGGGGAAAAATCCACACTGTTCACATGGGAAAACATCAATAGTGACTCACAGCTAAAATAACACATACAGTTCTAAAACCTTCTGGTCACATAAACTAATAACATTTGATAAAAGACGCTGGAAACGTTTCACTGAGATAGAACTGTTTGGTTTTAAAATTATGACTTAAATTTTGCTTTTGATAGAACTTTTCAAAATTTGGTGAAAAAAAAAGTAACCTCAATGCAATGATGAAAAAAACTACATGCAACACATTCATGTATGTAGTTTAATCAAAGACAGAGCCCTGACTTCAGTCCTTTTATGTTGCATTATTAAAATCCCTCCTAAAAGATGTAATTACAGGGAAATTTTAAAGTAAATCTTGAAACTCATATTGAATCCATATTCCTGCTACCCCAGACGGAACTTGCTAAATTGTCCCAGGATAGCAACGGTTTATGGCTGACGTTTTGGAGACAAATACAGGGAAGCAGATTCAATTTGATTTGGATGTGCTGAGAGGGGGAACAGTGGTAAAAGCACAGCTAAGGGTTGAAAGCTGTGACCAAAGATGAGGCTCATGCATGTGGTGCAGAAAGACGTGACGGTTGGTTTGAGAGAAGAGAACACAGACTAAAAGATCAAATCGAGTAGAAGTAATCTTTTCCATTATTACCCAAAAAAGCTTTTGTATCGACAATTCTGGTACTGATGTATACCGTAAAATTTGACAACCCCATTACACGGCGCCGTGGCTTAGTTGGTTAAAGCGCCTGTCTAGTAAACAGGAGATCCTGGGTTCGAATCCCAGCGGTGCCTTTTCTTCCTCAACAATGTTGTGTTTGAACCAGACAGTTGCTGTTTATGTGCAGATGTCTTTTTTTTTTTTTTTTAAAGTCATGTTATTAAATACACAAAATACTAATTCACTAATTTGGTTCTAACCAGGACCTTTGTGTGATTTCAATTATGTTACAAATCAGATGATTCTTTATTGTGTTATTAAAGTTAAGGCAATAAAAAAAAAAAAAAAAGAAAGAAAGGAAAAGAAAAGAAAAAATATCAAGTTTTAGACTTTAGTGGGAAGACTTGATTTTTTTTCTGAGATCAAGTATTTCACAGCTATGACAGAGTATTAGGGCCACTTCATTAAAAAAATATGTATTTAAAATTACGACTTTAAAACTCGTAAATTTACACAAAAAAAAGACGTAACTGCTAAATTACGGGAATAAAGTTATATATTTATGACTTTTAAAGTCGTAGGCTAAATTTACAACCTTTAAAGTTGTAAATTTATGAGAAAAAAACTTGTAAATCTACTGGATTTTAAAGTTGTAAGTTTACGGAAAAAAAAAAAACTCGTAAATATGCAAGATTTAAAGTCGTAAATCTACAAGATTAAAAGTCGTAATTTAATGAGTAAAGAACCAAAGTTGTCTGTTTATCAGAGCCGTGCTTGAAGATGAAAGACGTGGAGTATCTTGTGGAGATTTATTTACAGATCGGAGATTCAAATAAATTATTTCCGGGTTCGGTGTCGGTAGTGCGGAGTTTCATATGTAAAATACAGAGCTCAGAGATACATGTTCATCAGGACCGTCACTTTATTATGTCTTTCATTTCCCAGAAGCCCTTTCGCCACCTTACGTCATGTCTCTGTCATCTGGTCTGTCGTAGAGGAAGAAATGACTGGGATATCAACCACTTCATCAACGGGATCTGCAGAGATCCTGCAAGCCACCATCAACGAATAAAACATTAATAAACTGTAAATCAAATAAAGGAACTTCTAAACATTTGAAATATTTTAAACATTCAGGTATACCTGATGAAATCCAAGACGCTTTTCACAGTTTGGTCGGTCTGTTTCAGCTCACGGCATAAATTCGCTAGACCGTATTTAAGTATAAAATTTAAATAAATTTACGAGAAAAAAGTCGTAAAACTACAAGATTAAAACTCATAAATTTACGAGATTAAAAGTTGTAAATTTATGAGAAAAAAACTTGTAATACACAGCAGATGAAGTCAATCAAAATTTCATTAGCTTCAATCATTTTTTCAGTCATTGCTAATTTAATGAAAATACGATTTTAAATCTCTGGAATGTATAATTAAAAAATATGAGACATCTTTGTGTCTTGTTGTATAGCCTTTAAAGCAGCCTACTGCAGAGAGCGACACCTGCTGTTCATGCATCGTAACATCAATAAAAACACCAAGAGCCTTTATTTTGAAGGCTAAACACTAAGCTTACCGGATATGAACAAATCAGTGCGAGGGGGGCTCGAGATCCCGCCCACTCATGCAAAAACAATGATGTCCATCTATACTGTGATGAATAAAAAAATTGTTTGAGTAGAACAACAAAATAAATCAGGTTTCTGTGAGTTTTTTCAGTAAAAAGTAACCAGAAATACAGTTTAGTTTGTTGGAACTGTGTCATTCATAACGTGCATTTACGAAAAGGCAGCTATAATGAAGAAAGAAGTCAATAAACATGAGGATGATGGAACGAGAGGGAGATTGAATCATTTCACCACAGCGACATCTAGTGGCTAGAAATGTCATCAAAATTCTGAATTTGTAATGGAAAGTTTCACGTGTTTTTAGGTTCTTTAAACCTTGTAGATTTGAGAAGATGTAGTAAGTTTTTGTGTTTTTTATTTTTTCCTAGTAAAAAGATGTTTTGAAATTATATCAACGTGGGAATGCAGAAACACTGAGTGAGATGGAATGCTTTATGCAAATGAATGACAATAAGCACTTCTAAAACGATTAATTTGGTTGGAAAAAATATTTGTTTTATATATAGGACAAACAAAACAATACAAACAAAAAAGCTGAAAAATATAGAGAAAAAACAATTTCTTATCATCATTGAATACATTTCCGCGGAGTTTGGATTCTGAACAGCTGGTGGCGTAATGCAACACGGAATGAAACAGTCATGGGACCTCCCCGGTTGAATCAGAGCTGACAACAAGGATTCGAAAGAGAAGTCCCACTAGATTCGAAACGTTCTAGAACACCAGCTCAAACTTGAAAAAGAACGTGTTTTTTGACAAGATAATTTGAGAAAAAGCTAAATTTCGCTGCGAGCAGGGTTCGAACCTGCGCGGGAAGATCCCATTGGATTTCAAGTCCAACGCCTTAACCACTCGGCCATCGCAGCACACAGCCATAGGTCCCACGCATACATTTTAACACCTGTACAGCACAGTGAGCACGATGACTGCTACTACATGTGCAGACGTCGTAATATTTCTTAAGCGTGCCGTTACACTCGTATGATCTATTCGTTAAATAATTTACTATGAACTTTTGGGATTTGTTCTTCTTCTCGGTTATAATGAGAATTATCGCGCTAAACGTCGGTTTTAATGACGACAATACACTAACAAAAGACACAAACTATGAATAACTAAAATTCACTGCGGCCTTTACGACGTAACAACACACAAACCTATGCGTCAGAAGACAACATAAATCCAGATGCGCATCATGAGGGCGCTCGAGCCACAGTCAGGCAAAAAAGAACTTTTATTGCTTCTCCGTCGCGCGCGTGACTTGCTGTCTTCCGTCGAGGCCTCGGTAAAACCGCAGAAAACGAGAACATATGCCCCCTGCAGGCCTTTAATGTAACTGTACCCCAATATTCAACTCATTTATTTACATTTTATGACAAAAATAGGTCAAGAAAAAAGAGTCAACAAGTGTTTACAATAAGTAGTTTAGGTTGAAGGCTTAAAGCTACGGAACATCACTAAAATAATTATTTCAAAACCTGAGTAGAATAGTTTAATCAATTTAAAAAGTAATAGAATCTTCACTAAAATAAGTGCATGATTCAGTGTTTTATATTGTTCAAATACACACTGGTTATATTAAAGTACTTGAAACAAGTAAAGAAAGCATGTGTACTACACTTTTTCTGTAACTGTGTTTATTTTTTAACCAATACTTTTCCCTGTTGCAGATATGTATAACTTTTTTGATCTACACATAAGAACAGCTTGAAATAAATATGGACATTTGGTTATTTTATTCCATAACCATAAAAGCAATAAAAACACTGTAAAATGTTGCTCTAAAGTTAAAAAAAAACTCAACAATCTTACTTTGATTGCAATGGTTGGAAACCCCTTAAAGAACATTAATTTTATTCCACTCATTTTTGTTTTCTAGGAATCTGGTTCTATCCAATCACGGTGTTATCAACAGCAGATAATGTCGTCCAAAACAAGAAGGCGGCAGTTTGTTCAAGTGGTGGAAGGAGATAAAAAAACTGCTGTTGCTTTCCAGAATTTTTCTTTTTCTGAATTTAAATCATCAAATTTCACATCTCAGATATTTCTTAGTTAAACTAAATGAAATAATGGTTACTATGAACAGAAACCAAGCCTTATGTTTTTGTTTTACAAGAAGAAAGCATTTTGTAGATCAACTAAACACTCAATTTTCCTTTGGTAATTTTTGGTGCCAAAGATGTACTCACAGACAAAAACGAGATTTTTTTTTTTTACTTTCTCTTAAATTTGTTTATGAGTCTAAACTTTCTTCCATCTCAAAGCTGCCAAGGTTTTATGTATTTATATAAATATATAAAATATAAATACCTGGTTTCCAGCATCATGGTCAGTTGCCTTGTCTTCTTTTTGTTTCTCCACTGGTTTTGTTATTCATATTTATTTATTGAATGTTTTAGTCTATGCAACCAAATCCTGCATTTTGGGTGCAGGAGACAGCGTTTGGCCCATAGGCCAGACTTGGGACATGCCTGCTGTAGGGAGAGAGACAGCTTTTAAGGTGTTTCGAACAAAGATTATTTATAACAAAGAAGAGCGCTCACTTCTATCAACTTCAAAACCCCCAAAACCTTCATTTAAGAAAGAGAGGAATGCTTTTATTTCGACACAATATTTATTATGGTTAAACAAACTCACTTTGGGGTTGTAAACTTGTGAAACCTGGCTGACAATACACATATAAAAGACAGCATTGTATAATTACTTTTATTAATGATACAAAGAATAGTATTAATTGAGTGTGTTTTGATTAAAAGTATTCAGTTACTGCAGTAAAGGAGATTACTAAATTTCATTAGTTGCACAGTCACATGAGTGAAAATACACGGTGATATTGAAAATGACAAATCAACTACAGTATTAGATAAGCAAGTTAAATCAGTACTTTATCTTTCTGGTTAATACTGTCGAGGCTTGTTTTTGACCAAAATTGCACATTGAATTTTGGTTTAAATTTTTTTTTTAAATCAATAAAATGGAAGGTAGATGGAAACATGAACAAATTCAAGGCACAATGAGCCAAAACCAGACAAATGAAAAGCAGACAGCAACATAACATTTTTACTCTACATGGGTAGAATTTGACGTTTTGCGTTATTGATTTATAACATTTTATACTGCATCCATGGGGCTCACACTGGAATGTTGCTACCTGATACTAGCACATGTCTTCCTCCTACAACTGTCGGAGGCATGTGCAAGTGCTAGCCAATGCAGAGACGCTGCTTGCTCCAACAACTGTAGGAGGAAGACATGGTGAGAAATATCAAAGTGGTGCAAATCTCGTGAATCTTGCTCCAGACATTTTCTTTCTCAGGTGTATCTGAGTATCCGATGGGTCAAGTTCGACCTGGTTTCCTACACATTCTCACTCCCAACTGGTCATGTATGGATGTATGGTTCGTGTCACTTTTTAAATTGTTAAGTGTCCTTGGGAGCCCGGAAAGGTGTTTATAAATTAAATGTATTATTATAATTATTTGCATATTAATTTTTTCCTAGTCTGTGACTCTGTATCGAGCGGCCCCTGGATCGGTACCGTAACCCAGAGGTTGGGGGCCCCTGAGTTACTGGGAACAGCATGACAGCATGTCAAAAAAAACAATGAGTTGGAGACACCCAAAACATCTCAAACCGCCTGAACCATATGTCCATATGTGACCAGTTGGGAGTGAGAATGAGTTGGTTAAAGGGTAACCAAACAGGGAGGTTGGAGGCTGACTCCACCCACAGCTGAAATGTGAGAATCCACTCAGAGGGGCGGGGCTTGGGGACTGTTATCATTACTGGAGCTGCAGATCATGACATGAAACCTCTGAAACTTCCATGGTTTGACCAATCACAAAATTCAAATGTAAGACCTCGATTCCATCTGTGGGGGGGGGGGGGGGGGGGGGGGGGGGGGGGGGCAGCACACAGGCGGTTTTTGACTATTTTTTCAAGAAAATAAACAATTTCATTTTAGTGGATCAAAAATTTGGCAATGGCCAACAGACAGCACTTGTAAAGTAAAGTAAAGTAAACTTTGAGAGGTCAACAGCCAAAAAAAGTTGATTTACCCTTTAGTTAAATCTAAAGTTACCCTTTAAGCTGGCAAAATGGTCTAAAAATGTGCATAGCTTCGTGTAAACACGAGAGTTTTGAACATGGAATCCCAAAACACGCATTTACACCTGTATACAGAGACTTTTATCGGAAATGGTCACTTGAACGCATGTTTACTAAATGTAGTAAACTACACTGAAGTAAATTCAGAAAGTGGAATTTGCCAATCAGAAGGCTAAATATAAGCCATGAAAAAATAAGCAGGAATTTAAAACCAGAAAAAAATCCCTAGAAACAGCAATGATCTCTTCTACAGGGTATAAAGGTGCTGTTTATATCTGCATCACAGACATGATGGAGGTACACAGGAGTTGTGGGTTCTGGTGGGATGGAGGTTACCATGCAACTGCATACATCTCAATAATTTCTGCGTTATTTAACCAAAGATCTGAATTTGTGTGCGATTCATTAATGAGCAAATGAACAGCAGACATTTTCCATTGAACCCAACCACACCTTAGAGAGCTTCCAGAAATAACAGAGTGCATCATGAAGGTCAGTACAAAGGTCCACGCTTTGGAGGAACTCCCTCAGTATCTTTATGAGAGGAGGACACGCCCCGTCACACGTAACTAACTCATATTGAGGATGGGATCGTTTATGATTCAAATCTGCCCAACACCTGAAGGTCAGCTGGGTTTAACGCTTATCTGTTATCTTCATTTAACAAGATGCTTCACAGGGTAAAAACAGAACAGCTTGTTTCGTACAGTAATTGCCCTATTCTGAACGCAGACCAAAATAAGTGCTGACTTCACTGAAGAGAGGACTTTTCCCAGCCCCATGCAGCCTGTCCCATTTGATTCCCAAATTGTCTGACAGTCTGATACAGAATCATGACGAAGACGGTCTCCGCCCAGCAGTATCTCCAGTTGTTTTCTCAAGGCGAACCCTTTTGGCAGTTTTATGAGCTGTCAAACCCTCTAACAGCCTTTAAGTCGAGAAGGATTGAGCCCAAAGTTTCCTTAAGTAGGTACCTGATCACCGAAGGTCACCTTTTTTTTTACTTGAGTTGACTCACAATCTACTGTCTACCCTAAAGATGTTTCTGATTTCCTACCCAGGAAAGCTGATTCAGCTCAGTTTCATAGAAGCCAGATAATGAAGGTTGTTGACTCATTCCATGTGTCAAAGTCAAGGCCCGGGGGCCAGATTCGGCCCTCCGGGCAGTTCTATCCGGCCCTCCAGATCATTTTATTTTATTGTTATTAAAGGCTCCATGTTATCTTGTGCTCATTTCTGAGCCCAATGAGGCAAAATTATTTGTGATTTTGGGCTATATAAATAAAATTGAATTGAATTGAATTTCTAACTTATATAATTTTGACAAAATATATTTTTACAGAGAGTAAAATAATGAAAGTTCTTCAAGTTGATTTTTTCTGGAACAATATTTCTGCCTTTTTATTATTCATAGTTATGCTAAAAGGTTATGGTTTTAAAGTTTAAAAATTGGCGTTCTGCTAGTTTTTTTTTTACTATTGGCATTTACTAAGATTTTAGATTATTTTGGAGTTTAGCTAATGTTTCAACTTCATGCTAGCTGTTTTGGTTGATTTAGACTTTTTTTAAAAAGCTTTTTAGGCTGTTTTAGAGTTAGGCTGATATTTAGACACTAGCTGTTTTTGCTAATTTAGGCTTTTTTCAGTTTTTTAGGCTGTTTTGAAGTTTAGCTATTTTTTCAGCTACACGCTAGCTGTGTTGGTTAATTTTGGGGTTTTTTTCAGTTCTTTTAGTCTACTGTTACTCCTGGATCTGAGGTTGGACTATCGGGCGGAATCTCCTCTCCAGTATCCTAGCATAGACTTTCCCAGAGAGACGGAGGAGTGTGATTCCCCGGTAGCTGGAAAAGGGGAACCACCACCCCAGTCTCTCAGTCCAGTGGTACGGTTCCCGTCTGCCACGCAATGCCACAGAGACCTGTCAGCCAAGACACTCCCACAGCATCCAGAGACTTGAGGTACCAGGGGTGAACCTCATCCATCCCGGAGCCTTGCCACCGAGGAGCTCTTTGACCACCTCAGTGACCTCAGCTTGGGTGATGGACAGTTCCACCCCAGTTTCCTCAGCCTCTGCTTCCTCAAGGGAAGGCGTACCAGCAGATTTGAGAAGATCCTCAAAGTATTCCTTCCACTGCCCGACAATGTCCCCAGTTGAAGTCAGCAGATCCCCACCTTCACTGAAAACGGTGCCTGCAGAAAACTGCTTCCCTCTCCTGAGGCGCCGGATGGTTTGCCAGAATCTCTTTGAGGCCAACCAAAAGTCCTTCTCCGTGACCTTGAAAACTCCTCCCAGGACCGAGTTTTTGCCTCCAAAACAGCCTGGGCCGCAGCTCCCTTAGACTGCCGGTGCCTGTCAGCTGCCACTGGAGTCCCACAAGCCAACCAGGCCTGATAGGACTCTTTCTTCAGCTTGACAGCATCCCTTACTTCAGGTGTCCACCACCGGGTTCGCAATAGGCAACAGAGACCTTGCGATCACAGCTCCGGAAAGCAGCAGAGACAATAGAGGTGGAGAACATCGTCCACTCGGACTCAATGTCACCAACCTCCCTCAGTACCTGCTTGAGGTTTTCCCGGATGTGGAAGTTAAAGTCCTCCCTGACGGAGGGCTCAGCCAGATGTTCCAGCAGATCCTTACAGTACGTTTAGGTCTGCCAAGTCTTTCCGGCCTCCTCCCCTGCCAGCGAATCCAACTCACCACCATGTAGAGATCAGTGGACAGCCCTGCCCCTCTCTTTACCCGAATGTCCAAAACACATGCCCACACAAACGATACAAAGTCGATGATCGATCTCCTCCCGAGGGTGTCCTGATGCAAGGTGTATAGGTGGACACCTTTGTGTTCAAACATGGTGTTCATTATGGACAAACTATGGCGTGCACAGAAGTCCATCAACAAAACACCGCTCGGGTTCAGGTCAGGGAAGCCATTTCCACCAATCCCGCCCCTCCAGGTGCCAATGTCATTGCCCACGTGGGCATTGAAGTCCCCCAGGAGAACAACGGAGTGCCCCGTTGGGGCACTTCCAGTACCCCTTCAAGAAACACTAAGAAGGCTAGGTACTCTGAACTGCTGTTCGGCCCGTAAGCTGAAACTACAGTCAGAGACCTGTCCCCCACCCGAAGGCTGTTCAAATGAACCCACCATTAGGATGACAGACTGTCAGTTATTTTTTTAAGCGGGAAAACCTACAAAATCAGCAGGAGGTCAAATGTTTATTTCCTTCTCAAAGTTGATAAAAGTCAAAGGTCAGAGTGAGGACATGCCCTAATGACTCAGCTTTTAAGTAATACTGTACATGCTGCTGTGAAAGCGGATGCATGGATTGGGGCAATGTTGATGTTTTCCAGGTTACCATGGAGACCTACTGTCTTTGTAGGCTGTAAAGCAAATATATGAAACAGTTTTTTTCTGAGGATCGTCTTATGTCACGAACCATGAAATACAGGGATCAGAACAGAAAACACATAATACGTTTTTACGATTTTGAACAAACTAAGCAGTGAGAGCCCTTAAGAGAAGACAGTTAATTCTAGGTGATGCTTTCGTTTGATGAAAACTAAGCTATAAAAACAGATTCAGGTATGTGACTAAATCTTAGTTTCTGGTGAATTATTCCCAGCCATGTGGTAAACCTTTGCTTATTTCTGTCAGTAAAGGTACTGTAAACTCAGTGACTTCCTTCCTTCCACTCCTCTCTGCACTTTGCATGTGACTCAAGAGTGAAACTGCTGAAATAAAGCTGTAGCTAGTGGCATAATCATTTGTCAACAACCACATTTCCATTCTCACAAAGAACAATACAGATGATGGATACTGCAGTTGTCAAGGTTTTTCATCCAGTTTATTGAAATTCGTACAAGTTAAAGTGACCATTGGAGATGATGATCAGTGAGTAAAACCAAACAAAACAGAGAAAAAGCTGCATTTGCTGCGTTCACCGACATCACAGAGCAGACAGGACTATTTGTATGTCTCTGATAAAGCAGCGTGAGTCGGACCCTGTTACTTTGCAGGTTTCATAAATGGCCCAAGCCCTCAAAGAAAGCAATATTTCCCTCCATGCAACTGTATGATTCACAAAAACGCCCCATAAAGCAATAAAACAAATGGCTTACCACTAAAAATGAACAGAAACTGTAAAGGCCTTCTGGGTATCTCAAATAACATATTTGTTTTATCAAGAAATGAATAAAAAGTTCAAAAAAAGTAATAAATGATTCAAATTGCTTTAAATGTGCAACACTACCAACATTTAAAAACAGTTTTACCAACAAATGTTTTGATTGAATCAATTCGGCAAAGTTTATCCCCATTGCGCTTAGCAAAAATTCAGATTTTTTTTTATCTCGGTAGCTTGTGATTGGCCAATCAAAAACAGAAGATTTTTTAAAACAAGCTGGACACGCTCGATCAAGATGCACATTGCTGCCTTGTCCACATGCATCATCATTGCTTTCAAGGTTAAATTTAGTTGTTTTAGGGGTATTTGTGACGGGGTAAAAACGCAGCTATTAAGCTACGTATTTCAATCAATTTTCAAAATAAGTGGGGACGAGAAAAAAGTTCAGCACTGGCTGCACATATTTTAGAAAATACGTGTGAATAGTCACTTCCTTATGAATCTTTTTTACGGTTTCCAATTTAGTTAATCATTTTTACTTTGATTTGATTACTTTGATTATTCACTGTTATGATTTAAAGCAAAGGGGAGGAACGTTAGAAAATAATACAATAGTAATTACTCTTACTTTATCTTAATTTTGGTTTTAGTAATTTTGTGAATACAGAAATTTAAGCAACTTTAATTGGACAGAAAAGATCTTTTGCAGCTCTACATATTGTACCGCAAAAACTAGCGTTGGCATAAATCACATGAATAAAAATTACTTTTGTAATCAAACTTCAATGAAGTTTTAGAAATTCAACTTTATGAACTCGTGTTTGCTCAGAATGAGACCTGTGTGGAAGAGAGCGTAGGACTTTGGGATGGGGAAAGAGATACGTGGCCATCTCTTTTTAACTCTTTAACACAGCAGCTCCAGTATTTATTATGTTCTTTGATTTACTGTAACTTTTAAACCAAATGTTAAACATTTTGTGTTTAAGCGTCTCTCAGAGTTAAAGTTAAAAAGCATGTTCAAAGTACCAAACGAACCCAGAACGAGCAACAAAAGCCTAAAAAGTTTCTGTATTCATTTGTTACCAAAGCGACCAGCATGTTTAAAATGTCTGCAGCAGAAAACACGCCTCAGCTCCGTCTCCGTCCAGCCCGATGTTACATTATGTAACCGTTAAGATTAGTTTCTGAACTCTAGGTTTTTTCATGAGTAAAATGTTAAAGTATAAGGAGAAATAGCACTTTTTTTTTTACAATTATTAAGTTTGTTTTTTACTTTGGGCAAAGCTCTTAAACATAAAAAACCCTTTGCAACACAAGGTAATCTGCTGAAGCAAATTTACTCAAAGGCGAAGTTAATATTCTCATTCATTCATCCATTTATTCATCTTCTTCGCCCTTTCGCGGGGGTGCCGTAGCCCAACCCAGCTACTAAAAAGTTAACAAGAAAAGTGAACCATGCCCTTTTTTTCTACTTATACATTAGGTTTACTTTGGTGAAAACTGTTGTGCAGCATAAAATATGTGCTTCAAATTTTTTAAAATAACAAATAGATTGAAAATATTTAAGAACAAAATTTCCAACAACAAATACTGATTTGGAGTAATCTCAGCTGATATTTGATTTAATTCTGTTTTACTAATACTTGGAACATTTTATTTTTACAGGACAGATATATGAAAATCAAACCACTATTTCACAAGTAAATTTACTAATATTTGACCTCACCTGAATTAATGAAAAGTAAAAATGCAAGAAAAATTTCCACTTTTGTTCCTCATAGGCTAATAAGTTACGCTAGAACTTCTGGTTTTGATTTTTTTTTTCCCCTCTCTTTTTGTTTTTAATATTTGAGCAAACCATCAGTGGTTGTTAACAGAAGGAGTCTGTTGTTTCATGTTTTTCTCTGACTGACTGCTGGATGTAATGTCAATAAAAATGTGTCTAAGTTGGACTTTCAATCAAATCAGGAAGTCATAAATAATGGATGATGAATTACTGTTAATTAATCACTGGCTAATATTTTGGCTGGTTAATTGTTGAATCTGGAGATTTTTGGATGACTTTTGGGAATGAAAACGATGACTTGATCTAATAACACTGGTAGATATTAAATGATGATTCAGAACATAAAAAAAGTAGTTAAAGAGGAATAGGAAAAGAGAAATTTTGAAAAAAAATTGTTGCCATACTTTTAGAAGGGTGGCAGACAGATCATTCTTAAATTATGTTTTCATTATTAAAAAAGATTAAAAAGAAGTAAAGAATGAGAAAAGTGACAGAAAATGAGAGGAAAGGCAAAGGGAAGGATAGAAAATGGCAACCATTAAAATTTGTCTTTATTTTTTATTAATGCCACCCCTAATAATGCTACTATTTAGTTCCTTTATTCAAGTCTTTGTGTTTCCTTTAGTTTAACCTGAATTGTATTTTTAATTAGCTACTAACCCAGCAGGGGTCTTAAAAACAACAAAGGCTGTTTGATTTGGGCTTTAAAAAAATGCACAATAATAATTAAAGGATTACAGGAATGATTTTACGTCTAAAAAAAAAAAATGATTGGAGTGTGACCTAAAAAAGACAGAAAATAATCATTTGTTCCTACTAGGAAGTGAGTGATTAATAGAGTAGAACATTCAAAGTTTTTTCCAAGTAAAAATTATGTAATATAAAATACATATCTTCAACATTTGCATGTGATTTTAGTTTTTAAATGTTTACATTAATTCTTGACAATAATGCTGTCCAAACATCAAAGTTATTAGTAGATGAGGATTAAAACATAATATAATATAATATGTATAATATGCTCTTATAATAGGTTTTTTCCTTTAATAATTTTTTTTTCTTTAAACTTTTTCGTTTGATTTTTTTTCTTTGATTCCTTTCACCTGGATCAGGTGTCTATTCTTTTTTCCCATGTTAAATGTGAATAAGCTGATATAAAAATGACTTAACTTTACTCACAGATCTGCACTGGAAGCATGTGAAATTTCCATTCTGAGCTTTGTGATGTCATACTAAATAACTAGCCTAAATAGAATATGACAACAAAAAAATGAGTAAGATACACAAAGACACATCAGCAACATTGACCTGTGATTCAATAGGTGAGTATTGCCAGTGATATTTACCAAACGGCTCTTTGACTGTTAAAGTTTGCCGACCTCCATATAAGCCAAAAAGTGATAAACAAACATGCAGATTTTAACCACAATAGAAATAAAACAGCATCATTTTCTAAGAAAGAGGTCCTGAAGAGAGGCATTAATTCCTAAAAAATTCCTAAAAAATCATCCTTTTGTTTACATGCTCTCCCGCTAGCTTACATCCCCTAACAACCCCAAGCTAACATTAGCAGTGCAACAAAAATGGCGAACAATATCAGAGCCACCCAGTCGTAAAGTTTTGATCCAGATTCCAGATCAGACGAGGAAAACAAAGACGTTCGTGGATCTATTTCTCTGTAAGTGAATGTATCAGAATAGAGCGGAGCAGAGAGCTACAACACAAAAACAATCTTTTTCAAACAGAGATATAAATAAATAAATACTCAGAAATGCAAATTTAATTTTAGATTTCTTTATATATGTCCTCCATCATTAGAAAAATGCTAAAGGAACATATTAAAAAAAACAAAATTTTTATTAGAGTTAACAGAAACAGATCTACAGTACTATAACCAATGATCAACTAATTAATTGTATTTATTAATATACACAACAATGTTTACATCACAATATATTACAGTCTGAGTGAAATGTGATAAAGCGATTCTTCCTTCAGGTTAATCAACAGATTTGTGACATTTAAAGGGATTACAGTAAGAACACCTTCCTTACAGTTTGGTACACAGATAACACATCCTGACACTTTATTGGAAAAAAAGAACACACCTATAGCCAAAGGTTAGTCCCTGCGTTACCATGGTAACCACCAAAACGTCTCATGGAGATACGAAAGGATGTTTGTTATCGCTCAAATAAAGTTAATTCTTCCTGTAGTTTTCTTGGGGTAACTACAGTAGTTATGGAGGGTAAAGGAGCAAGGGTTCATAAATATAGAATTTATTTTGTTTTTGTGTTTTAAACCAGTAGAGGTTGTTTTTGGAAGATCCTAGTGCAGGAGACAAGATGCAAGTTGATAATTTTTTTTTTTTTTAGATAAAACATGGCTTTGAAAAAAAGGTGAAAAGGTAAACTAGTGATGGTAAAAACAAAAGCGACATGAGGATCTGATAAAGAGACAAACTGAGGACCAAGGTGCTTTATGGACTGGAGGAGAGATTAACTGTAGATGAGTCAGGGAACTTATAGCAGGTGTTAAACATGAAGGGAACAAACAAATAACACAGGGACAAGTGAAAAAAAATCCAAATATCTTTGGAAACCTGATGCTAGTAGACTGACATCATTCAGAGAGAAGGCTGAATGGGCTTTAGATCTAAAGGGGACTGCACAGCAGAAGCAGAGGTGAGGCAGTGATGCTGACTGCAGACTCTTCACCTGCACGCATGTTTTGTATCAGAAAAGCTCTTCAGCTCATCAGTCGGTGGCCAGCACTCTGCTCCCCACAGGTGTGTCCAGGTGATCAAAGTGTTCTGTTTATTGCACAGCAAGCTTATGACAGTCCAAGTTCTTGGGTTTTAACGCGGAGCACGATGGGGGTCCACACCCTCACCGCGGCACACGCCCTGTCCATATCGTTCACCGTTACTCATTTACACATTTTGCAGCATTGTGTAACAGCCTAAACAACACCTAGGGGACATGTCTTGAGTTGGAGAAGGTTGAATCCATCTTCCTCCTCCTCCTCCTCCTCCATATATAACCTCTTCCACTCCAAATTTCTGTCTTCCTCTGCTGCCTGTCATGGACAGACTCCCGTTTATTTTTCTGCTCCTATGGATGTGCAGCTGCAGTGCCAATGATGCCCCTCAAAGGTGGGTAACCTCCCCTAAAGATATGACATTTAATAACCAGAAACTGATCAAACCCATCAATTATCCTGGTTTAACCCCAGATTTTTTTTTTTTTTGTTAAATATTCCTAATTTGGTGATAAATTTAAGATTTTTAAATGTAAATGTCTAACCATTAAAACAACAATTATTTATTTATCATACTCAAAAATAAATCTGATCATAAGAGAATGTAAGAATGTTTTGTGAGGATAACTGAAAATAATTCCAGTTTGTTTCTTGATAAATAATCTGCACTTAATCTGATAAGGATCAGATTATGGCGACAAAACAAAAACAAATCAATATTTAGTCAACTTTAATTTATAATTATCATATTTAAGTAATATAAAATAACCTAAAAAACCGTATTTATGATTATGAGTAACATTACATTATTTTCTAACAATATTAAATTTTCTTTATATTCTAATTAAAATATAACTTGATATTTAAAATTGGTTTAATATGTATATCTTTTGTATTTTTAATGTTAGTATATTTGTAAAAAGTAAAAAATAAATAAATAAATAATCACAAAAAGCTCTTATTTCATAATACGATGCATAGATATTTTTTTGTAAAATGTTTTTAGTTCGAATTGAGCAACCTAAAAAAAAAAGACTTTTTGTTTTTAATACAATCATGGTGGCAGAAAAACAACTTAAAGTAATTATACCAAATGAAATCAACTAAATAAGATGTAAAATGAAGTGAAAACCATGAAGAGGGTTTTAAAGTCTGACTGTGGCTCAAACCACATTTTTTTTAACTTCATAAAAATAAAAATAGATAATTTTGTGTTAGAAAAGATCTATATTAGGATATGCCTATGAGCATTTAAACAAAACTGACTCAATTCTTAAGAATTTTTGGTGTTATGCTTTTAAAGGAAACACTAAAAAGGCTATCTCGATTAAAAATATGACTATATTTTTTATCTGTTGATGACTCTAGCTTTTGTGAGACACAAGGAGGAAGTGATTATGAAACAGAATTCCCATTTAGGAAATGATCAAACTGAACTTCTGCCCTCATGAAGAACCTACTAAACATTCCAGACTCGAGCAAACTTTAAAATGTATTTCTGCGTAAATTACAATAAAATTGTGAATTTTCATTTAAATAGGGAAAAAAATAACACTAATGTATATTGTATCTCCATGGATGTGTATCTTTAACTGTAAGATTTTATAATTTTATTATATCATATATTTCATTTTATAGTACATTGCTACCTCTTATTTAATTGCCAGTTTTTATTGTTATTGCTCCTTTTTATCAATGCGATAACACATTTGACTGCAGTTTGCATATGTCGGATTAGACACTTCGTGTTTTGGTATTTTGAGTAATAAATGCTGAGAGAATTCAATTTATACCATGAAAGTGGTCAAAAATGATATTAAGAAACAAAAAAAAACGTTTTAAAGTTTCAAGACTTTTTGAGGTCGTCAGGTTTGACTTTTTAATTTTAAACAAAAGTATGTTTGGAGGGGGAGATCTTCTGAGCTCAAAGAGGAGTTTACAATAAAAACAAGAAAAAAAATCAGAATTCAGAAAACAGACTCCTCCCACAACAATAAAAAGGTTGATGATCTTTTGATCTATTGTAAAAGTTTTCCCAGTAGTCTTTTAACTAAAATTATGTCATTTTTATGCAAAATTATTAAAAATCTGACGTATTCTAGGATAGTTTTCGCAGAGCGGCAGGAGAATATTAAAATTTCACCTCTGAGTACCCCGGGACTGACCCTTCCCATTGCTGAGAGCTCTCTGTTTACATGCTCTCCTGCCTCTTGCACCTTCAACCTATAATTACTGCTGCAACAAAAACGTAGAGCATTATTTGAGCTATCCAGCCGTACAGTTTTGATCCAGATTCCATCTCAGATGAGGAAAACATAGACGTTCATATCTATTTGTCTGTAAGTGGATGCATCAGAATGGAGCGGAGCAGGAAGTTGTGGCCAGCCCAGTGTATTTTTTAAGTCACAAATAATCTCTTTTTCAAACGCCTTTTTCCATCTGCTCCAGATTCCCAACAATTTGAATAAAGAAATACTCAATTTTAAGCTTCATTTTTCTTTTACTTACTCAGAAAAATGGAACAAGAACATGTAAAATACACAATTTTCATAACAGTGAAATTGATTTAAAGTTTTTGTGCTCTGATGTGATCAGTTTACGTTGACATTTATGTTAAGTTGCGCAAACGCAGTTTCTAAATTGACTAAGTCGCGTAAGCTGTCATTCTCCATGATGTTGAAAGGCCTCAAAGCAATAGCTCTTCTCAGTTATCTTATCATCTTCAGGCTGGATAACATGTAAAAGAAAAAAGATGAGACAGCACTCTGCTTTATCTAACTTTAGCTGGAACATCAGAATGATGTGGTGTTCCCTCTGTCCTTTATCTGTTTTGTTTTTAGGTAATTTCCCCTTTGTGCGATCAATAACGTTTTATTTTATCCTATACTACTAGATTGCTTACTGTTAAATCTAAATTCAATGGAGTTGATGCATCAGTGTAGCTTATCACAAACTTGACAAAAATGTGTAAATACAAAACAAAACTTGTGTAGATCAGTCTGTCAGCATTAAAAACTTTCGGTGTTTGACCAGAAGATGGAGACAGCTGAAGAGAAAAAGTGCCTCTCCGCTTCATCTAGTACTGATAATATTTGTTCAGTCCTGTGGTTCTGAGCATAACTGCACCATGAGAAATGTGTAAGAGCCAGCAAGGCCAGGTGGGCCCTATTTGATTAAAAAATGGGCAGAAAATGTGCGCCCCAATTGGGTTTGTCCGCAGTTCCCATAGTTGCCCCACCTGAGTTTGCCCATATTGGCTTAAGATGGCACTCAGTGGGTTGGATCACTATGCTAGCCAGCCTTCCAGTGGACGTGTAGCATGCAAGCCAGCTCTACTGAAATGAGTTAGTGAGCTCCGCTGTAGAAAGCTAGGGAGCTCTACTGTAGAGTTTTACTGTAGCGTGCCAGTGAGCTCTGCTGTATCGGGATAGCGAACCCGACAGTAGCAAGCTAGCGAGCTCTACAGTCGCAAGCACCACTGTATCGGGCTAGCGAGCTCCACCGTAGCAAGCTTGCAAGCTCCACTGTATCAAGCTAGAGAGCTCATGAGACCATGACTCACGAGAAGTTTGGTCACGGATCAATCCCACATCAGGGCATAAATCTACAGTCACAGCCAAAAGTTTTGAGAATGACACAAATATTACATTTCCACAAGGTCTGTTTCTTCAGGGCTTTTAGCCGTTTGCCAGATTAAATTCAATTCAATTCAATTCAATTTTATTTATATAGCCCAAAATCACAAAGAATTTTGCCTCATTGGGCTTCATGCAGGTAATTTTACAGTTGCAAAAAATAGTCATGAAACATGAAAGAAAGATCACTATTGTGATGTTTCTATGGTATAATGACATACAATTAGAAGCATTTCCTAAGTATCAAAAGATTTTATTAGGAAGTATGTTGGCTGGTCCTTTTGTGGCAGAGCTGAAATGCGGTGGAAATGTGGTTTCAGTGATAACGTTTATTTTAAAGGCAAATAGGGACTAGGAAAATAATTGCAGTTGAGTGGATCACTCCTCATAATGTTCTGGAGTCTATATAAATTTCCATGACACTGCAGACTTTGGAAAAATTAATAGCTGTGTCATTCTCCAAACTTCTGGCCATGACTGTACACTTTTTAGCCTCCATTCCTGCATGAGGTCATGAACTGGACAAAAGGTTATCAATGACCATTATGAGTTTTCATTCCAATCATGTCTACTGCTGACTAACCCTCTGTTTTTATGTCTCTTGCAGCCAGCAGATAAACCAGAGAGAAGAAGGTTAGTATCTTTTTTTTTTTTTTTTTTTTTTAGCACACACAGATGAAATCACATGGATCTTAATCACATCACGCGCTCTGGACTGATGTGGATTCTAGCTGTTTATTTTAATTGTCAACCATGACAGACACAGACACATCAACAATTTACCCTTTCAGGAATGACACCAGTCACTCACCTCTCTTGTTTGTTCTACAGGGGTTCTGACCTCCTGTGACTTCAACCAGAACAGTTCCCCATTCTGCAGTTTTAGGCAGGACAACACAGACGACAGTGATTGGATCAGACATAAAGGGGAAACTCCAACACTTGGAACCGGGCCCAGCGGAGACTACCCCAATGGAGGTCCACAGGCATAATTTCTTTTCTGTAGAACCAGAACCAGCAAATGACAAATTATTCTGAAATTCACCAAAAACAACAGCCTGAACTCATTTTCTTGTGTGCTTGCAGAGGGTTACTACATCTACCATGAATGTGACAACGTCTCAAACGGACAAAAGGCTCGCCTACTGAGCCCGGCCTTTTCCACAACAGCCTCTGAAATTTGTGTCCAGTTCGTGTACTACATGTATGGCTCTGATAGTACCAACGTGCTGAGGATTCTGAAAAACACAGCCAGTGGTGAGGAGGAGATCTGGAAAAGGACTGGTTTCTTTAGCCGCTCATGGCTAAATGGTTCTGTTACTGTGTCCAAACCCAGCAGCCAAAGTGTGACTGTGAGTCCTACATCCTTAGACTAGTGTGCAACAACCCATGAAATTTTTATTCTATATGTATGTCATGGCTGTGGGTGTCTGAAAAAAAGGCAATCTGTGTCTGCAGGTTGTGTTTGAGGCTCAGAGAGGAGAAAGCGACTCATGTGACTCAGCTCTGGACAACATTGTCATCACAGAAGGAGCATGTCTCAGTAAGTTTTTACACAACCTTTCACAAAAGCACGTGTGCATCATGGCACTGATGTCCAAACGTTTGGTCTGCAGCTTGTCTTTCAGGCTGTGATTTTGACAAATCGGGTGACCTGTGTGGGTGGGAGACTCATGTAGACAATCCTGACGTTTTTGGCTTCATTCAATGGTCTGGACAGACAGATACTCCAAACACAGGGCCTGACGATGACTTCTCCACACCTGGAGGTGAGTCAAGATCTTCTCCTTTTTGTAAATTCAATATTAAATAGTACTTCCTGCAAGGGACATTTTTCCCCAAATTGGATCTCATGGTAAAGGTTAAAAAGAAAGCAACAAAAAATTGTTCTTTATAAACTTCTAAACTGCTTTACTTTGATTTAATTGACAAAAGGGGAAGTTGTTCATTAAGAGTTTTCCACATACAGGCGGACAGTACATGTTGATGGATTCCTTTGATACCATGCCTGGAGAGAGTGCTCAGCTCAGAAGTCCAGTAATACCCAACAGCAATGGATGTTTGGAACTCACCTTCTATTACTATCTCTATGGCACCAGCACCAGCATGAAGATCAGCATCCACGCCATCACAGGTAGCAGATAGTGTGCAAGTGGCAAAATTGGATCTACTGTTGCCTTGCAATGCTTAGATTTTGGTTTCTTTTTTCCAAGACGGAAGCTTTGGACCAGCTCTCTTTGAGGTCGTAGGGAACCAAGGTCAAGGCTGGAAGCTTGCCACTGTCCGATATGAAGGAGCTGCATCCCCACGGGTTTGTACAAGGATACCACAGCGGCCACTTTGTTGATGACTCTCAACACAATGAAATTAAGCATTTTCAGAAGCACAGCTACATTTAAAACTGAAGATTTTTTTGCTTCATCAAGCTGACTTCAAATTTTGAAACTGAAACATTCTTTTTAGGAATAGATGGAAAAGAGGCACAGCATATAATATTTTCCCTTCATAGTGTGTATGCATGGGAATTGATTAAATTTACTAATCACACTTATATTCATTCTAGTTTGCAATTATGGGAACCTATGGAGAAACCCCTGAGACAGACATCGCCATCGATGCAGTGTGCATTCTTCCCTGCAATGGTGAGAATTTAGCTGCTGCTTCACGAGGACTGAAACATGTAACTCAGTAAAGGCCCCTTGAATGTTCATTTTTTTTCTTTTTTTATGTATTAAAGCCCAACCACCAACTTCAGAACCACCTACGCCTAAACCACCAACTCCAGGACCATCTACACCTAAACCACCAACTCCAGAACCATCTACCCCTAAAGTAACAACTCCAGTCACAACCAAACCTCCAAGTATGTATTATCCTCATTTACACTTTTAGCAGGTTTATGGTTCAATTTCTCTCATTTATTTAGACTAACTTCCCTTTTTGTTTACAGTCAGCTGCCCTCCTAATTCTGACTACATAGAGTGTGGTCCAGCTTGTATCCCCACGTGTCAAGAACCTTCCACCAACTGTTCTGGTTCCTGTATCAGCGGCTGCTTCTGCAAACCAGGGTTCGTCTTTAAGGGACCTCGCTGTGTGCCCATAGAGAAATGTGGTTGTCTGGATGAGGATGGGAACTACTATGAGGTCAGAGGTCATAGATAATACTTCACTTTTTCAACGAGGCATGAATCTGTTCTGATGAATCCTTAATCCTCATTTCAGCCTGGTGAGGTTGTATTTGGAGACGGTTGTTCAAAACTGTGCCGCTGTGCTGGGAACTACACTCTGGAATGCACAGATAACTCCTGTGATCCGTCTGAGGAATGCCGAGAGGTGAACGGTGTTCCAGGCTGTTATCCTAAAGGTAAGAATGTCACAGAGCTGCTCAAGAATCACCGTTCTGGTGAAAGAAGAACGTTAACAGTTGCAGAAGTTCCCCACACAAGAGTTTCCTCCATCACAATCTTCTGGTTTTCTCTCTCAGACACATCCACCTGCATAGCATCAGGAGATCCTCACTACACTACCTTTGACAAGCGCAAATACAACTTCATGGGTAGCTGCAGCTACCTGATGTCTGGAAACTGCAACGCCACAGATCTGCCATACTTTGAGGTCCATGCCGACAATGAACACCGATACAACAAACCCACCATTTCCTATTTGAAGGCTGTGCACGTGCATGTGCACATGGTGAAGATCTCAATACTCAAAGGAGGAGTTGTGCAGGTAAGAAATGGGGGAAAGATTACTAACACCACTAGGTTAAGCGTTTCTAGCATTGTGTATTAGTATTCAAACACTGTCTTCAATTATCTGTTTACCTGTCTGTCTGTGTGAAGGTGAACGGAACAAACGTCAACCTACCGGTGAGCCCCGCCCCCGACGTGTCTGTGTTCAAGTCAGGGAAACATTACACCGTTTCTATGACCTTTGGTGTCACTGTTCGCTACGATGGAAACCACTTCATGGACATCAAAGTCATCAAAGAGTGAGTGGAGACTGCACATGTGTCTGCTTTTAACATCTCCACATCTGTTCCTAAATCCTTCAGATTTAGCAAAGTATTATGGAAAACTAAAAACTGATTTTTTTTTCTGACTTTGTGCTCTTTAGCTACCAGGATAAATTATGTGGACTGTGTGGGGACTACAACGGAAATTCCAAAGATGACTTCCAAAAACCAGATGGAACCATGACCAATGACGCCAACGAGTTTGGCCACAGTTGGAATACTGATCCAGAGTGAGTCTGTGTGGATATATCTTTGTCTTTCACTGCATGTAGTTACATTTAAAACACTAACTAAATATTGTCAGTACTGAACCACTGCAGAGTTAAGCTTTTGTTTAGCACAGAGAAAGGACAAAATAATATAAATTGTTAACATCTTATTTATGATGTAAGGTGTAATAAACCACCCAACGCCACCATCCCTGGATGTGAACCAGGAGAGCAGGAAGTGTATGAGGGTTACTGTGGAATCCTGCTGGACAAAAACGGTCCCTTTGCTGTGTGCCACCCCAAAGTCAACCCCAACGTATGTCCACTAAGTCTTAGATGTTTTGTTCTATTAGGCGTTTAAAAATTTGAGAATTATAACTCACTGTTTTCTCAACAGAACCACTTCCGGGATTGTTTGTTTGACTTGTGTGAGCTGGAGGGAGCCAAACCCATTCTGTGTGAAGCCATTGAAGCCTACGTCAACGAATGTCAAGACCGTGGAGTTGACATTGGAACCTGGAGGAACGAAACCTTCTGCCGTAAGTCTGAGTCAATAAATTGCTGAGGAAGAGCAGAGATGAAGATATAGACCCTTCTCTGAAAATAAATCACTCCCCGATTATTGTTGTGCTTTGATCACGGACACCAGCAGGTAGGCCTGTCATCTTCTTCTATTCCTGCTGTGAAGCTATAGTCATAAAATGAACAAGTTGAAAAAATATAACTCTTTATTCATTAAGAGTCATAAAAACTGATCCATTAAAGGAGCGACAGATGGGTTGTTAGAAGAATAAAACCCTTCACTTGCATCTGTGTTCTTCCCCACAGCACTAAAGTGTCCCCCCAACAGCCACTATGATCCCTGTGCTGACCCCTGTCAGGAGACCTGTTCCGGAAAGCCCTCGTCCTGTGGTGGGCCCTGCTCTGAGGCCTGTGTGTGTGATCCTGGCTACGTCCTGAGTGCTGGCAAATGTGTAAAGAGTGACTCGTGTGGCTGCAAACACACCAACGGCCAGTATTATGAGGTACAGTGTACTAGATGTGACTGACCAGAATTACAGTATACTAACACAGTCAGATTTGCAGACACTTGTACTGAACTGTCGGTTGTGTCCTTTCTCTGTCAGCCTGGAGAGGAGTTTTATGTGGAGGACTGTAAACTGAAGTGCAGGTGTGATTCCCCCTTTGTTACCTGTGTGGCGTCTGATTGTCCCCCAATGCATGAGTGCAAACTCCAGGACGGCGAGCTGGGCTGCTACCCACTAGGTAAGCCTATAATCCCTGCAACTCAATCAACAATTGCTTTATTCAATGAGTCCCAAAAATGTGTCAGTTTTCCAGTAAATTGCACAAAATGCTTATTCTTCTCTTTCAGGCTCTCAGGACTGCATCGTCTCTGGAGATCCTCACTACAACACCTTTGACAAGAAATTCTACACCTTCATGGGAACCTGCACCTACACATTGGCCAGAACCTGCAGGAATAACTCTGGTAGGTGCAACTGGGCATTTACATTCATTATTATACTCCAACAAGCATGTAAGTTAAATTATTTTACTTTTAATCTGTATTGAATCAGAATAAAACTCAACAAGTTCTGTGATTTAAGCAAATAAGCTGAAACAAGTGAGACGAAATCCTCAGACAACAATTCTCAGCCCCCATTCAAGGAAAAACATACTTTAGGGTTTAAAACATATCAGCATAAAATATGAAGGAAGAATGGAAATGTGGAGGTAGTATCTATGACTGTTCATTTCTTGTCAGTCAATGTTAACAAGTCTTTTTCAAGACACTGATGCTGAGAAACCTCATACTAGGAAGCTTTTGACATATGTTTGTTCAGATAAAATGTATAATAAATCAAAATCTCTTCATAACCATAAAGCAAAAAACCAAATGTCCTAAGTTACACCTAGTCTACGTTTGACTGATGTCTCTTGTGATTGGTGGATGCCCCTGTGCAGATCCCTGGTTCTCTGTGGAGGGGAAGAACGAAGAGCGAGGAGTGTCCGGAGTCTCCTACCTGAAGAAACTCTATGTCACCGTCAACGATATCACAGTGACCATGATGAAGTCCAAGAGAACTCTGGTCAGTCCAAAATATGAAGAGAACAGGATTGTACTTTACAGTCTATTCTTTATCTGAATAGAATGAAACTTTATCTGCCTCTTTCCTGGACCTACTTTGTCTTTGCTTGATCTTCATCTAAGCTGTTTGAATCTCTTTTCTGATGCAGTCTTTGCGTTCCCGTGTTGCAGGTGAACGGCAGGCGTGTGGCCTTCCCTAACAACCCCTCACCACTCATGTCTCTCAGTCTTGCCGGTCAGTACGTCATCTTGCAGACCACCTTTGGGCTGAGGGTGCGCTGGGATGGAAACCATTACGCCCAGATCTCCGTCCCCAGGTGGGTGTTTCTTTCTGTAGCTCAGTCTGCTGGTCTGCTGATGGAACATCCTTGTTTTGTTGAGAGGTGCTGAGGCTCAGAAACACTGAACCTCCATCTGCTTTTCTTTAGCTCCTACCATGACCAGATGTGCGGCCTCTGTGGTGACTATGACGGGGACGCAGGCAACGACTTCACCAAACCAGACGGGACTCTAACGGGAAATGTCAACGACTTTGGGAACAGCTGGCAGACGGAGGAGGACGAGGATGAATCGTGAGTGAAGAGTCTTGACTGAGCTGAGGTCTGACAGTTTCCAGGTTTGTTCTGGAAGAATGGGACTGAGCATGTGTGAACATGTGTGGTGTCCAGGTGTAGTCCAGGTACAACGCCTGACCCAGACTGTGACCCTGAACTGGAGGATGAGGTGACCAAACCAGACAAGTGTGGGAAAATTGAAGATCCCTCTGGGCCCTTCAGGTGAGAAACCAGCTCCCGAGCAGAACCAGAAACAAACGTGTTGAGATTGAGAATCGTCAGTGATTCTGATGCCATGCAGGTTGAATAAAGGTTGATGTTTGTCCTGTTTTCTTGTGCAGAGAGTGTATTGGTGTGGTGGATCCTGAACCGTTCTTCCAGAGTTGTGTGTATGACATGTGTCAGTACAACGGCGAGCTGCATGTTCTGTGTGACCAGCTCCAAGCCTACACCGACGCCTGCCAAAGCGCCGGAGTCACAGTCCACCAATGGAGGGATCCAGACTTCTGCCGTAAGTTCTCCAGAAGAACTTCCTCTAGAAGAGTTCCTGCTAAACTTCATCATCAGAGATAAAAACAAAGAGCTCATGTTGGTTCCTCTCTGCAGCCCTGGACTGTCCTGCTAACAGCTCGTACTCTCTGTGCGTGAGCTCGTGTCCTGAAGCCTCGGCGTGGTCGGCCCCCCGGCTGTGAAGACGTGTGTGTGGAGGGCTGTGAGTGTGACCCAGGATTCATCCTCAGTGATGACAAATGTGTGCCCCTGAAGGACTGTGGCTGTGTGGACTCCAGTGGAACCTACCACCCTGTAAGTTAGGACCACACCTTTAGCTTCTTGTTCAGAGCTGGAAACCTTCTGGTTCCACCTGAACGCAACTTCAACTTGATCTAGAGGATTTCTGTTAAGAAACACAGAAGTGAAGAAAAAAGAAGTCAATGTATATTTAAACTCTTTTTGAACACTTTTTCCACAAATTGGAGAAATGGGATTTCAGCTATTTAGCAAAAATTAATCTACTAGAAGTATTTTAAGTCCATGCTAAAAGTCAGTCAGTACTTGTAGTTTACTTTTATATAATATTTATATTTTTTAAACTTAAAATGTTACAATTTAGTATCAGGTTGTATTTAGTTAGATACTAGTATATTTGCCCTGCCTATTCTCAAGTATACTTGATAAGAACCCTGTTTCTAACCTGTACTGTGTTTAGACTTTAAAAAATGTGTTTGTGTAGAATATGTTCCTATACCTTCTGGGTTGTAATTTTCAGCAAGTCATTTCAGTCAGTAAGCGATAAGCTTATCATGATCAACATGGTGGTGAATAAAACAAAGTATCTAAATTTAATGTTACTCCTGTAAATGCAGAAAAAGTAAAGGACCTATCATGGAACTTTTTCAAAAGCTTTTAGCAAACAAAATTGGCTCCATCAGTCTAGCACATATGAAAAAAGCAAATGAACTGAAGTGAAGCAGTGCATTCTTCAGACACCTGTTTCTAAGCTATACTGTGTTCCAGGTGGACGATGAGTGGCTGTTGGAGGGCTGTGAGCAGAGCTGTGAGTGTCTCAGTGGAGGACAGATCCAGTGCCGCAACACCAGCTGTGATCCACACACTGAGATCTGCCAGCTGCAGGACGGACTGTATGAATGCATACCTCGGGGTATGTTGAACACCTGTCTCCTCACTACATATGTCAAAGTGTATAAATGTTTACAGAGTTGGAGTAGATAAATGTTAGAAAAACTGTTCTTGGCTTCGAAAGATTCACATGTGGTTTAACAAAAGTTTATTATTCTCATTATATCCGGGGATATGACAAAAATTTACGAAGAAGAAAAATCCAGGAAATCTAATTTTTTATTTGGCTTTCTGGTATAGCAACTCCAGGACCAAGTACTCCCAAACCACCAACTCCTGGACCATCTACACCTAAACCACCAACACCAGGCCCATCTACGCCTAAACCACCAACTCCCGGTCCATCCACACCTAAACCACCAACACCAGGCCCATCTACACCTAAACCACCAACACCAGGCCCATCTACACCTAAACCACAAACACCAGGCCCATCTACACCTAAACCACCAACTCCTGGGCCATCCACACCTAAACCACCGACACCAGGCCCATCTACGCCTAAACCACCAACACCAGGCCCATCTACACCTAAACCACCAACTCCAGAACCATCTACACCTAAACCACCAACTCACGGACCCTCTACACCTAAACCACCAACACACGGACCATCTACACCTAAACCACCAACACCAGGCCCATCTACGCCTAAACCACCAACACCAGGCCCATCTACACCTAAACCACCAACTCCAGAACCATCTACACCTAAACCACCAACTCACGAACCCTCTACACCTAAACCACCAACTCCAGGACCATCTACACCTAAACCACCAACACCAGGACCATCTACACCGAAACCACCAACACCAGGACCATCTACGCCAAAACCACCAGGACCATCTACACCTAAACCACCAACTCCTGGACCATCTACGCCAAAACCACCAGGACCATCTACACCTAAACCACCAACTCCTGGACCATCTACACCCAAACCACCAGGACCATCTACCCCTGAAGTAACAACTCCAGTCACAACCAAACCTCCAAGTATGTATTATCCTCATTTACAGTTTTAGCAGGTTTATGGTTCATTTCCTCTCATTTCTTTAGACTAACTTCCCTTTTTGTTTACAGTCAGCTGCCCTCCTAATTCTGACTACATAGAGTGTGGTCCAGCTTGTATCCCCACGTGTCAAGAACCTTCCACCAACTGTTCTGGTTCCTGTATCAGCGGCTGCTTCTGCAAACCAGGGTTCGTCTTTAAGGGACCTCGTTGTGTGCCCATAGAGAAATGTGGTTGTCTGGATGAGGATGGAAACTACTATGAGGTCAGAGGTCAAACATACTACTTCACTTTTTCAACGAGGTATGAATCTGTTCTGATGAATCCTTAATCCTCATTTCAGCCTGGTGAGGTTGTATTTGGAGACGGTTGTTCAAAACTGTGCCGCTGTGCTGGGAACTACACTCTGGAATGCACAGATAACTCCTGCGACCCGTCTGAGGAATGCCGAGAGGTGAACGGTGTTCCAGGCTGTTATCCTAAAGGTAAGAATGTCACATAGCTGCTCAAGAATCACCGTTCTGGTGAAAGAAGAACGTTAACAGTTGCAGAAGTTCCACACACAAGAGTATTTACAATCTTCTGGTTTTCTCTCTCAGACACATCCACCTGCATAGCATCAGGAGATCCTCACTACACCACCTTTGACAAGCGCAAATACAACTTCATGGGTAACTGCAGCTACCTGATGTCTGGAAACTGCAACGCCACAGATCTGCCATACTTTGAGGTCCATGCCGACAATGAACACCGATACAACAGACCCACCATTTCCTATCTGAAGGCTGTGCACGTGCATGTGCACATGGTGAAGATCTCAATACTCAAAGGAGGAGTTGTGCAGGTAAGAAATGGGGGAAAGATTACTAACACCACTAGGTTAAGCGTTTATAGCATTGTGTATTGGTATTCAAACACTGTCAGTCTTTAACAATCTGTTTACCTGTTTACCTTGTTTGTGTGCAGGTGAACGGGACCAACGTCAACCTACCGGTGAGCCCCGCCCCCGACGTGTCTGTGTTCAAGTCAGGGAAACATTACACTGTTTCCATGACCTTTGGTGTCACTGTTCGCTACGATGGAAACCACTTCATGGACATCAAAGTCATCAAAGAGTAAGTGGAGACCGCACGTGTGTCTGCTTTTAACATCTCCACATCTGTTCCTAAAACCTTAAAGATTTGGCAAAGTGTCATGAAATGCTAGAAACTGATCTTTTTTCTGGCTTGCTGACTTTGTGCTCTTTAGCTACCAGGATAAATTATGTGGACTGTGTGGGGACTACAACGGAAATTCCAAAGATGACTTCCAAAAACCAGATGGAACCATGACCAATGACGCCAACGAGTTTGGGCACAGTTGGAATACTGATCCAGAGTGAGTCTGTGTGGATAAGACTTAGTCTTTGCTACTAACTTAACACTAAACACTGTCAGTACTGAACCCCTCTATTGTTGAGCATTTGTGTAGCATAGTTTGAATAGAGAAAGTCTTAAATAACACCAATTGTTAACACCTTATTAATTATTTAAGGTGTAATAAACCACCCAACGCCACCATCCCTGGATGTGAACCAGGAGAGCAGGAAGTGTATGAGGGTTACTGTGGAATCCTGCTGGACAAAAACGGTCCCTTCGCTGTGTGCCACCCCAAAGTCAACCCCAACGTATGTCCACTTAGTCTTAGATGCTTTGTTCTATTAAGCATTTAAGATATTGTAAGATTGTAAGATATTAAGATATACTACAATTGAGTCTTTTCCCTCCAGAACCACTTCCGAGATTGTTTGTTTGACTTGTGTGAGCTGGAGGGAGCCAAACCCATTCTGTGTGAAGCCATTGAAGCCTACGTCAACGAATGTCAAGACCGTGGAGTTGACATTGGACCCTGGAGGAACGAAACCTTCTGCCGTAAGTCTGAGTCAATAAATAGCTGAGGAAAAGCAGGACAAAGACATAGACCCTTCTCTAAAGATAAATCATTCCCGATTATTGTTGTTCTTTGATCACGGACACCAGCAGGTAGGCCTGTCATCTTCTTCTATTGCTGCTGTGAAGATATAGGGATAAAATGAACAAGATTAAAAAATAGAACTTTTAATTCATTAAGAGTCATAAAAACTGATCCATTAAAGGAGCAACAGATGGGTTGTTAGAAGAATAAAACCCTTCACTTGTCTCTGTGTTTTTCCCCACAGCATTGAAGTGTCCCCCCAACAGCCACTATGATCCCTGTGCTGACCCATGTCAGGAGACCTGCTCTGGAAAGCCCTCGTCCTGTGGTGGGCCCTGCTCTGAGGCCTGTGTGTGTGATCCTGGCTACGTCCTGAGTGCTGGCAAATGTGTAAAGAGTGACTCGTGTGGCTGCAAACACACCAACGGCCAGTATTATGAGGTACAGTGTACTAGATGTGACTGACCAGAATTACAGTATACTAACACAGTCAGATTTGCAGACACTTGTACTGAACTGTCGGTTGTGTCCTTTCTCTGTCAGCCTGGAGAGGAGTTTTATGTGGAGGACTGTAAGCTGAAGTGCAGGTGTGATTCCCCCTTTGTTACCTGTGTGGCGTCTGATTGTCCCCCAATGCATGAGTGCAAACTCCAGAATGGAGAGCTGGGCTGCTACCCATCCAGTAAGTCTACAATCACTGCAACTCAATCTAGAAACGTCCTAATAACTACCACTTTTTGGGTAGGTGACCCACCATTGTTTCATGAAAGATGAGGGGACATTTAGGAACAGGTCCACTGTTTTGTGATGTGGCTTTCAGTTATAAATGAAACAATCTTAGCTTTATGATCTATGTTAACACTTTTTACATTTAAACTGCTGTTCCACTGCCAAAAAATACCACTAAAAAACAACAAAATGAGAAAACTTTTACATCTGTTTCTGACTTTTATATGGAGCTGAAGTTGGACTAAAATAGACCTTTGCTTACAGTCAAATCTACTAATGTATGTGTGAATTTGCAGAACATTTTATTTAAGAACAAAATAATATGCATCATAGCTAACAATTATGGTTTTGCAATATTTGACTATGGCTCATGAATCTCTGTTGCTAGCTCAATGGTAATTAAACCAATTCCTCAAACACCTTTAATTTCTTAGAATCAATACAGGGAAAATGTGAATTTTTGGCTAATTATAGCTTTATATTTAGTATTTTTCCTAAGTCGTCTCTCTTGAAGTAAACTGCTTTCTAGAAAATAATTTACCGCAACCACTTCTTTTGGCTTGCTTTTTTTATGATTGTGAATCTTTTCTGCTGTAACTGACACCATAAAATACATATTTTGGCATCTTAATATTCATCGCCAGACTCGCAGGTTTTACCTGGTCATGACAGTACTGCATTAGCTCCTTTGGTCTGCTTATCACAGCCCATGTGAAACCTGGTGTCTAGAATGTTCTATCAAAAAAAAGCATGTAAAAATAAAATGTATATCTTCAGAGGATAAGAGGAGGTTCAACTGTTGCAAAGCCACGTCATACTCAGAAATGTAGTAAAATTCAATTTTGAGCTTCTGACTATGTTTATGATTTCATGTGCAGCAAGAAATTTAACTCCAGCAATCAAAAATTGTCATAGAGTTTATCTAAGAATAATTGTTTTCTTCCCTGCAGGCATTCAGGACTGCATCGTCTCTGGAGATCCTCACTACAACACATTTGACAAAAAGTTCTACAGTTTCATGGGAACCTGCACCTACACTTTGGCCAGAACCTGCAGGAATGACTCAAGTAGGTGTAGCTTTGTTAACGTGTTTTTAATTTTGTTTATATTTTTTTCATCCACAAACAATTTTATTGCTTAATTACTTCTTTATTCATCGCTTTTTGTCTAACACATAAGAGAGATGCACTTTTTTGATTCAAACCCCGGTTGAGGTGAGCTCCAGTTAACTTTGAGAAACCTAAGTCTGAATAGACTCCATGCTCAGAGTGGAACAACTGAACCAAAAGGTTGACCATAGCCGCCCATTACAGGACGTAAACAAAGTAGCTGAGCAGTACCGAGACACAGCAACTCATTGAAATGTTGTATGAACACATGCTTATTAGAAAAACTTATATTGTCAAACTTATTGCTTCTTACACTGTTTTCCAGACAGTCTATATGTTATACTTTTATCAATGTACCGTCATAGCCATCGTCTCCTCAGTAACCCATTTGCAGCATGCCTCCACCAAACCAAAGCAGCAGTAAAAAGTGCTGTGTATTGATTCTGCTATCCCTATTTTAAACACCATGTGCCAAGCTATTTTGTGCTCCACAAAGGGGTCTTTAGGGAAAGCAGCATATTAACGGTTTCCCGAAACTGAAACTTTAAACGTAGCTTGTATCCATCAGTCTTTGAATGATATCTCTTGTAATTGGTGGATTCTCCTGTGCAGATCCCTGGTTCTCTGTGGAGGGGAAGAACGAAGAGCGAGGAGTCGCTGGAGTGTCCTACCTGAAGAAACTCTATGTCACCGTTAACAATATCACAGTGACCATGATGAAGTCAAAGAGAACTCTGGTCAGTCCAAAAGATGAACAGAACAAGATTCTACTTTACAGTCTATTCTTTTTTCTGAATAGAATGAATCTTTATCTGCCTCTTTCCTGGGTCTACACTCAAACGTTTAGTTCACTCCTCTTCTTCATTAGTTTAGCTCTCCTAACATCTAATCAGATTTTGTCTTTGCTTGATCTTCAACCCTGCTGTTTGAATCTCATTTCTGATGTAGTCTTTGCGTTCCCGTGTTGCAGGTGAACGGCAGGCGTGTGGCCTTCCCTAACAACCCCTCACCACTCATGTCCCTCAGTCTTGCTGGTCAGTACGTCATCTTGCAGACCACCTTTGGGCTGAGGGTGCGCTGGGATGGAAACCATTACGCCCAGATCTCCGTCCCCAGGTGGGTGTTTCTTTCTGTAGCTCAGTCTGCTGGTCTGCTGATGGAACATCCTTGTTTTGTTGAGAGGTGCTGAGGCTCAGAAACACTGAACCTCCATCTGCTTTTCTTTAGCTCCTACCATGACCAGATGTGCGGCCTCTGTGGTGACTATGACGGGGACGCAGGCAACGACTTCACCAAACCAGACGGGACTCTAACGGGAAATGTCAACGACTTTGGGAACAGCTGGCAGACGGAGGAGGACGAGGATGAATCGTGAGTGAAGAGTCTTGACTGAGCTGAGGTCTGATAGTTTCCAGGTTTGTTCTGGAAGAATGGGACTGAGCATGTGTGAACATGTGTGGTGTCCAGGTGTAGTCCAGGTACAACGCCTGACCCAGACTGTGACCCTGAACTGGAGGATGAGGTGACCAAACCAGACAAGTGTGGGAAAATTGAAGATCCCTCTGGGCCCTTCAGGTGAGAAACCAGCTCCCGAGCAGAACCAAAACCAAACGTGTTGAGATTGAGAACCGTCAGTGATTCTGATGCCATGCAGGTTGAATAAAGGTTGATGTTTGTCCTGTTTTCTTGTGCAGAGAGTGTATTGGTGTGGTGGATCCTGAACCGTTCTTCCAGAGTTGTGTGTATGACATGTGTCAGTACAACGGCGAGCTGCATGTTCTGTGTGACCAGCTCCAAGCCTACACCGACGCCTGCCAAAGCGCCGGAGCCACAGTCCACCAATGGAGGGATCCAGACTTCTGCCGTAAGTTCTCCAGAAGAACTTCCTCTAGAAGAGTTCCTGCTAAACTTCATCATCAGAGATAAAAACAAAGAGCTCATGTTGGTTCCTCTCTGCAGCCCTGGACTGTCCTGCTAACAGCTCGTACTCTCTGTGCGTGAGCTCGTGTCCTGAGACCTGCCTCGGCGTGGTCGGCCCCCCCGGCTGTGAAGACGTGTGTGTGGAGGGCTGTGAGTGTGACCCAGGATTCATCCTCAGTGATGACAAATGTGTGCCCCTGAAGGACTGTGGCTGTGTGGACTCCAGTGGAACCTACCACCCTGTAAGTTAGGACCACACCTTTAGCTTCTTGTTCAGAGCTGGAAACCTTCTGGTTCCACCTGAACGCAACTTCAACTTGATCTAGAGGATTTCTGTTAAGAAACACAGAAGTGAAGAAAAAAGAAGTCCATGTATATTGAAACTTTTTTTGAACACTTTTTCCACAAATTTGAGTAATGGGATTTCAGCTGTTTAGCAAAAATTAGTCTACTACATGTACTTTAAGTCCATGCTAAAAGTCAGGCTATTTACTTGTTGTTTACTTTTATATAAAATGTATATTTTTAAACTTAAAATGTTACAATTTATTATCAGGTTGTATTTAGTTAGATACTAGTATATTTGCCCTGCCTATACTCAAGTATACTTGATAAGAACCCTGTTTCTAACCTGTACTGTGTTCCAGGTGGACGATGAGTGGCTGTTGGAGGGCTGTGAGCAGAGCTGTGAGTGTCTCAGTGGAGGACAGATCCAGTGCCGCAACACCAGCTGTGATCCACACACTGAGATCTGCCAGCTGCAGGACGGACTGTATGAATGCATACCTCTGGGTATGTTAACCCCACACTTACTGAAGTACATAAACTGTTGTATAGTGATGAAAAACAGTTAAACAAAAGAGGTATATTAACTGGTGTTTACAGACTAGTAAAGGATCTTAGTCTATTATCACATCAGACAAAACTCAGTCTGGTCATTGATACTTTGAAGAGTTCGGATACTGTTACTTGCACAAAAAGACACAGGTCATAGCTATGCCTGCATAGAAAAAAATAACTAGATTTCTCCCATTTTAAATAAAAAAATTTCTCCCATTTTTTTTCTTTTCCTTTGTAATAAAGCAACACCAGGACCATCTACACCTAAACCACCAGGACCATCTACACCCAAACCACCAGGACCATCTACACCTAAACCACCAGGACCATCTACCCCTGAAGTAACAACTCCAGTCACAACCAAACCTCCAAGTATGTATTATCCTCATTTACACTTTTAGCAGGTTTATGGTTCATTTCCTCCTATTTCTTTAGACTAACTTCCCTTTTTGTTTACAGTCAGCTGCCCTCCTAATTCTGACTACATAGAGTGTGGTCCAGCTTGTATCCCCACGTGTCAAGAACCTTCCACCAACTGTTCTGGTTCCTGTATCAGCGGCTGCTTCTGCAAACCAGGGTTCGTCTTTAAGGGACCTCGCTGTGTGCCCATAGAGAAATGTGGTTGTCTGGATGAGGATGGGAACTACTATGAGGTCAGAGGTCAAACATACTACTTCACTTTTTCAACGAGGTATGAACTTGTTCTGATGAATCCTTAATCCTCATTTCAGCCTGGTGAGGTTGTATTTGGAGACGGTTGTTCAAAACTGTGCCGCTGTGCTGGGAACTACACTCTGGAATGCACAGACAACTCCTGCGACCCGTCTGAGGAATGCCGAGAGGTGAACGGTGTTCCAGGCTGTTATCCTAAAGGTAAGAATGTCACATAACTGCTCAAGAATCACCGTTCTGGTGAAAGAAGAACATTACGAGTTGCAGAAGTTCCCCACACAAGTGTCTCCTCCATCACAATCTTCTGGTTTTCTCTCTCAGACACATCCACCTGCATAGCATCAGGAGATCCTCACTACACTACCTTTGACAAGCGCAAATACAACTTCATGGGTAGCTGCAGCTACCTGATGTCTGGAAACTGCAACGCCACAGATCTGCCATACTTTGAGGTCCATGCCGACAATGAACACCGATACAACAGACCCACCATTTCCTATCTGAAGGCTGTGCACGTGCATGTGCACATGGTGAAGATCTCAATACTCAAAGGAGGAGTTGTGCAGGTAAGAAATGGGGGAAAGATTACTAACACCACTAGGTTAAGCGCTTCTAGCATTGTGTTTTTAGTATTCAAACACTGTCAGTCTTTAACAATCTGTTTACCTGTTTACCTTGTTTGTGTGCAGGTGAACGGGACCAACGTCAACCTACCGGTGAGCCCCGGCCCCGACGTGTCTGTGTTCAAGTCAGGGAAACATTACACCGTTTCTATGACCTTTGGTGTCACTGTTCGCTACGATGGAAACCACTTCATGGACATCAAAGTCATCAAAGAGTGAGTGGAGACCGCACGTGTCTGTTTTTAACATCTCCACATCTTTTCCTAAAACCTTCAGATTTAGCAAATTGTCATGAAATGCTAGAAACGGATCTTTTTTCTGACGTACTGACTTTGTGCTTTATAGCTACCAGGATAAATTATGTGGACTGTGTGGGGACTACAATGGAAATTCCAAAGATGACTTCCAAAAACCAGATGGAACCATGACCAATGACGCCAATGAGTTTGGCCACAGTTGGAATACTGATCCAGAGTGAGTCTGTGTGGATATGACTTAGTCTTTGTCTTTCACCTTAACTCTCTCGGTGCTGAACCCCTGCATATTTTTGTTTAGCATAGAGAAAAGCCTAAATACTAACAATTTTCATTTAATGATGTAAGGTGTAATAAAAAACCCAACGCCACCATCCCTGGATGTGAACCAGGAGAGCAGGAAGTGTATGAGGGTTACTGTGGAATCCTGCTGGACAAAAACGGTCCCTTTGCTGTGTGCCACCCCAAAGTCAACCCCAACGTATGTCCACTAAGTCTTAGATGTTTTGTTCTATTAGGCGTTTAAAAATTTGAGAATTATAACTCACTGTTTTCTCAACAGAACCACTTCCGGGATTGTTTGTTTGACTTGTGTGAGCTGGAGGGAGCCAAACCCATTCTGTGTGAAGCCATTGAAGCCTACGTCAACGAATGTCAAGACCGTGGAGTTGACATTGGAACCTGGAGGAATGAAACATTCTGCCGTAAGTTTGAGTGAATAAATAGCCGAGGAAAAGCAGGGCAAAGATATAGACCCTTCTTCAAAAAATAAATCACTCCTGGTCATTGTTGTTGATCATGGACACAAGCAGGTAGACCACTGTTAACAGACCTCATGAACATTGAGCTCTTTCATGCTAAGTCTCCATATCAAACGTTCTAGTCTGTTTAGCTAGATTAGTGGTTGGTCAAACAATTATTTACCAGCTGATGGTAAACACCATAGATGCTCATTCTTTATAAAAAGAACAGGTTTTGAAGACACAACTATAATTTGACTAAGCGTTGATTAAGAGAGAGATGAGTCCATTTATCTGGAACTTGTATTTCCCCACAGCACTGAAGTGTCCCCCCAACAGCCACTATGATCCCTGTGCTGACCCCTGTCAGGATACTTGTTCTGGAAAGCCCTCCTCCTGTGGTGGGCCCTGCTCTGAGGCCTGTGTATGTGATCCTGGCTATGTCCTGAGTGCTGGCAAATGTGTAAAGAGTGACTCGTGTGGCTGCAAACACACCAACGGCCAGTATTATGAGGTACAGTGTACTAGATGTGACTGACCAGCATTACAGTATACTAACACAGTCAGATTTGCAGACACTTTTACTGAACTGTCGGTTGTGTCCTTTCTCTGTCAGCCTGGAGAGGAGTTTTATGTGGAGGACTGTAAACTGAAGTGCAGGTGTGATTCCCCCTTTGTTACCTGTGTGGCGTCTGATTGTCCCCCAATGCATGAGTGCAAACTCCAGAATGGAGAGCTGGGCTGCTACCCATCAGGTAAGCCTACAGTCTATTTAACTCAGTCCATACTCTATTCATCGATGAGAGTTCATTCACATCAACATGTTTGGTCTGAATTTAATCTGCACTAGTAATTGTTATCCGTTGTTAGTTGAATATATTTGGTACTTTTCAAATCTTACCTGCAGACCAAAATACTGAATCGCTTCTTCTCACAGTTCAAAATCATGTTTCAGAGGGTAACTGCTGTCTCCAAAATGCACCTGTGTGAGTGTATTTGTGTGGCCCTGTGACAAACTGGTAACCTGATTAGGTTGTATAAATGGATGTAAAAAAGCAGTATTTATTTCTTGAACTAGTAAATGCTTTTAACAGTACTCAAATAGTCATCTACAAGTCTCTCAAGATTAGATAATAACAAATAGATGTATAGTAGACCTCCAAAGGCAGATACCTTTCAGAATAGACATCTAATAAGGTAACAAAATAGAGTTGTCCTCTAGACAGCTTCAGTGAATGTAAATTAGATATCTAACAGACATTCTGTCCCTAGTCGTCTAGGGAAATTAAAAGTCAGTCTGTTGCTTCATGCAAAGACATTAAAGATTTTTGACGATATTGATTCCCACTCAATGTGGGAATAGACTGTGGGGGTCTAAATAGACTCATCTGTGCATACATTTATGGAGTGGAAAGAAAGTAATAAAAATGGATGAGCTGCTTCCACATGTACATTTACAGCATGACTTTTCAATAAAAAGCTGATAAGACGTAGATACAATTCTTTACAGTTTGGCTCGAGGTTGAAGGTTCTCTCACGCGGTTGTTCCAGCATTGTTTACAACCATGATAAAGAACACTGAGTCAGCATAGTGAGACATGTTAACTTTGACCTGTTGTTGTGTGGCAAAAACACCAGCAAAGGTCAAATGAATTTAAAAGACACTGTCAACAAAAACAAAGTTGGAATGATTTACAAGATTATAATATTTACAAACAAACCATGTTGAGTAGTTGCAGTGCACAAAGCCTCATTTATTTAAATGTTGCCCACTGACTGTATAGGGTAACTGGACAGAGTGAGTGTATCATCACCAATAGAAAAAATTTTTCTTCCGCTCCGATGAAACAAAGTCAAATCAGTCACAATGTTTTCACGGTTTAGATGTCGCCATATTGGAACCAGAAATTGACAGCAAAAAGTGATTGTTCCGAGTCTGTCTAAATTATTGTTTCTATGGTAACCAATCCCGTCCACCAAAAGTGAGCTTGTGGTATAAACACTCAACCTGGTTCAGACAGATTCAGTGACAGAACTTTGGCTCCTGTTCAGCCTATGGCCAGACATTGTTGTGATCTTATTTGTGCTAAGAATTAATCAAGCTAGAGCCACAAACATGACCACAATAGTAAATTTGAAACTTCTTGTTCTTTTCTCTCAGGTTCTCAGGACTGTATTGTCTCTGGAGATCCTCACTACAACACGTTTGACAAAAAGTTCTACACCTTCATGGGAACCTGCACCTACACTTTGGCCAGAACCTGCGGGAATGACTCAAGTAGGTGCAATCGATTGCATTAACTCACTTACCTGATGATCCCAACCAATACCAGGCCTAGAGGTGTCGTCCATTTACAATTATCTCACCTAAAATACAACAAATCTGACTGATATCTCTTGTGATTGGTGGATTCTCCTGTGCAGATCCCTGGTTCTCTGTGGAGGGGAAGAACGAAGAGCGAGGAGTCTCCGGAGTGTCCTACCTGAAGAAACTCTATGTCACCGTCAACAATATCACAGTGACCATGATGAAGTCAAAGAGAACTCTGGTCAGTCCAAACCATGTTTGCTCCTGAATTCATTGTGTACAGGTCAAAGATGAAAAGTTGAACAGAACATGGTTCTACTCTACAGTCTACTCTAAATAGAACTAAATATTTATCTGCCTCTTTCCTGGAGCTATTTTCTATTGTTTAGTTCACTCCTCTTCTTCATTAGTTTATCTACTCCTAACATCTAATCAGATTTTATCTTTGCTTGATCTTCATCTATGCTGTTTGAATCTCTTTTCTGATGTAGTATTTGCGTTTCTGTGTTGCAGGTGAACGGCAGGCGTGTGGCCTTCCCTAACAACCCCTCACCACTCATGTCCCTCAGTCTTGCCGGTCAGTACGTCATCTTGCAGACCACCTTTGGGCTGAGGGTGCGCTGGGATGGAAACCATTACGCCCAGATCTCCGTCCCCAGGTTGGTGTTTCTTTGATTCTGCAGCTCAGTCTGTGGATCTGCTGATGGAACATCCTTGTTTTGTTGAGAGGTGCTGAGGCTCAGAAACACTGAACCTCCATCTGCTTTTCTTTAGCTCCTACCATGACCAAATGTGCGGCCTCTGTGGTGACTATGACGGGGACGCAGGCAACGACTTCACCAAACCAGACGGGACTCTAACGGGAAATGTCAACGACTTTGGGAACAGCTGGCAGACGGAGGAGGACGAGGATGAATCGTGAGTGAAATGTCTTGACTGAGCTGAGGTCTGATAGTTTCCAGGTTTGTTCTGGAAGAATGGGACTGAGCATGTGTGAACATGTGTGGTGTCCAGGTGTAGTCCAGGTACAACGCCTGACCCAGACTGTGACCCTGAACTGGAGGATGAGGTGACCAAACCAGACAAGTGTGGGAAAATTGAAGATCCCTCTGGGCCCTTCAGGTGAGAAACCAGCTCCCGAGCAGAACCAAAACCAAACGTGTTGAGATTGAGAACCATCAGTGATTCTGATGCCATGCAGGTTGAATAAAGGTTGATGTTTGTCCTGTTTTCTTGTGCAGAGAGTGTATTGGTGTGGTGGATCCTGAACCGTTCTTCCAGAGTTGTGTGTATGACATGTGTCAGTACAACGGCGAGCTGCATGTTCTGTGTGACCAGCTCCAAGCCTACACCGATGCCTGCCAGAGCGCCGGAGCCACAGTCCACCAATGGAGGGACCCAGACTTCTGCCGTAAGTTCTCCAGAAGAACTTCCTCTAGAAGAGTTCCTGCTAAACTTCATCATCAGAGATAAAAACAAAGAGCTCATGTTGGTTCCTCTCTGCAGCCCTGGACTGTCCTGCTAACAGCTCGTACTCTCTGTGCGTGAGCTCGTGTCCTGAGACCTGCCTCGGCGTGGTCGGCCCCCCCGGCTGTGAAGACGTGTGTGTGGAGGGCTGTGAGTGTGACCCAGGATTCATCCTCAGTGATGACAAATGTGTGCCCCTGAAGGACTGTGGCTGTGTGGACTCCAGTGGAACCTACCACCCTGTAAGTTAGGAACACACCTTTAGCTTCTTGTTCAGAACTGGAAACTCCTGGTTCCACCTGAACGCAACATGATCCAGCAAATCCCACCCAGAAATAAATCAATAATTTAGTTTGAATATTTTGTTGTTTGAGATTTAGCATCTTATTTCCCCTCACAGTGAAAATCCTTGTTTATCATTCACTGGAGGATGTACAGTTCAAATGTTCAAATAAGCGATAAAAGCCAGAATCATTTTAGAATACTTTTAGGGTTCAGGCAGTCATTTCAATCCACTGATCTCATGAGTAGAATGGTGTAGATCAGGGGTGTCAAACTTTATCGCACAACGGGCCAAAATCCAAAACACACCTTAGGTCGCAAGCTGAACAGGATAAACATTTATTTAACACTAAAACTAAATTTTTAAGACTTTAAAATTGTAACTTTTTAACATATTTATAAACTAAATATATAGCTGTAAGCGGAATTTGGCTGCTGCTGATGCAATTGCTGATAATTGAAAAGTATCTGCCAAGTATACTTGATAAGAACCCTGTTTCTAACCTGTACTGTGCTCCAGGTGGACGATGAGTGGCTGTTGGAGGGCTGTGAGCAGAGCTGTGAGTGTCTCAGTGGAGGACAGATCCAGTGCCACAACACCAGCTGTGATCCACACACTGAGATCTGCCAGCTGCAGGACGGACTGTATGAATGCATACCTCTGGGTATGTTGAACACCTGCATGTCAAAGCCTGGTGTCCACGTCTCATCTGCACGAGAGCTCATGTTCTGCTCGTCTTTCCTCAGAAAACGGCATTTGCTCCGTTTCTGGTGACCCTCACTACACCACCTTTGACAAGCGCACACACCACTACATGGGAGCCTGCTCCTACACCCTGACCAAACTCTGCAACAGCTCCTCCGATCTGCCGTACTTCACCGTGGACACTCAGAATGAGCACAGAGGCAGCAACACCAAGGTCTCCTACGTCAGAGCCGTGGTGATCAACATCAACGGCGTGACTGTCATCCTCGGCAAGGGCCGCACCGTCCAGGTAGATCACCACCGATTCACTGAACATCTCTGCTTTCTTGAATCTGTTTGATCAGCCATGTAACAAGTGACTGTACGCCGGTCGCTCATCTGGTCCTGCTCTTCAGGTCAACGGGACAGTGGTGGTTCCGCCTGTCAGCTCCATCAGTGGAGTGAAGATATACTTCAGTGGAAAGTTCGTGGTGCTGGAGGCCTCCTTTGGCCTGAGAGTGCGATTTGATGGAAACCACCATGCGGACGTGACTTTGCCGTCCTCCTACAGCGGGCTCCTCTGCGGCATGTGTGGTAAGGACTGACCCTCCAGGAGACGGAATTTGTGTTTTGTCAAAGTCACTTTGCGCTGACTCCGATGTTGATTCTTTTACAGGAAACTTTAACGACAACCCAACCGACGACAACCTGAAACCGGACAACACTCCGGCAGCAAACTCCAACGAGCTGGGAGACAGCTGGGCGGTGCCTGACCCGCGACCAGAGTGAGTCTTATCTCAGAAGATGGCAGCTGACCTCTCCGTCTCTGCTGAATGCTAATCGTGCTAATGAGTCGTGTCAGAGCAGAAGAAGGTCCAAAGACAGGCTAGATTTCTTGTAGATGTTAGGACTCTCCGCATACATCACCCACCACTTTATTGCATCTCACTAGTCCCAGGTTGGACCCCCTTTTTCCTTCAGAACTTGGATTCAACAGAGATACATTCCTCAAAGAGTTTGGTCCATATTGACATGACAGCATCACAGAGTTGCTGTAGATTTGTCGACTGAACATCAATGATGCTGATCTCCCGTCCCACCACAAACCAAAGCTGCTCTGATGCTCTGGATTAACGGTTTTCTGTGTCTAAGCTGATGAGACCTTTACACTTTTATGACCCTAACCTCTCTCCCCCTGCAGCTGCACAAATGGAGGAGGACAGGAGGAGTGTGATGAGAAGGTGGAGGAGGAAGCTCAGAAGCCAACCAGCTGTGGAATGATCACCGATCTCAATGGTAGAACAAACACACTCGTACTGATACTGTAGGAAGAGTCTGTTTTCTTTTAAAACGATCCAATTAAAGCACACTTTTTTCTACTTCAACTTGATCCAATCTAGACGTAACCCTAATGCAAAGGTGTCAAACTCAATCGCACAAGGTGCCAAAACACACCTTAGGTCACATCTGAACAGGATAAACAGCTATTGAACACCATAAAACAACATTTTTAAACCATAACTTGTTAACATAATTATGAACTAGATATACAGTATCACCTGCGATAATGCTAGTGTGAATGCTGTAGGCTGAATTTGGCTACTGAAAATGCTAGTGTTGATAGCTGAAGATGCTGAAATTAATGGTCAAAAACCCTGAAGATGATAGCTGAAAACATTGAAGTCGAGAATTGAAATCACTGAAGCTAATAGATGAAAACGATGAAGCTGACACGCAGCTAAATGCCAAATTAGCCTAAAAAACAAACAAAAAAAACTTTGGTTAGTCAAAACAGCTAGCATGTAGCTGAAAAATTAGCTGAAGTCCAAAATAGCCTAAAAAATCTTAGTAAATGCCAAAATAGTCCAAAAAAATAGCAGAATGCAAATTTTTTGAAACTTTAAAACCATAACTTTTTAACATAATTATGAATAATAAAAAGGCAGGAATATTATTCCAGAATAAATCAACTTAAACAACTTTCAGTATTTTACTCTCCATAAAAATATGTTTTGTCAAAATGATACAAGTTAGAAAAAAGCGCAAGATAACATCGGGCCATTTATAACAATAAAATAAAATGATCAGGAGGGCCGGATCCGGCCCCCGAGCCTCGACTTTGACACGTGTCTTCATGAAAAGGTGATATCAAATTCCTCTGCTCCAATCTTAGGATCTCTTCTTTCAGGTATCTTCAAGCCCTGCCATGCTGTGGTTCCACCTGAGCCCTACTTTGAAAACTGCGTGTACGACATGTGTGCCACCGGGGGTCAGGCGGTAGCTCTGTGCCAGGCCATCGAGAGCTACGCCGACATGTGTGCGGCTGCAGGCGTGAACATCGTCTGGAGAAACAGCACCTTCTGCCGTAAGTCTCCACACAAAAGCCTCAAAGTCAGAAGGAGAGACGGACATGGATGTTATTAATCTGGTACTGAGCCCCAGGACTGGAATGTCTTCTTCCTGCGCCTTTTCTTTCCTTTTCAAACATTTCTCACAAATTTTATTTAAATATTTAAAGCGTAGTAAATTGTCAAAAAAAATCTGATCAGTTTGTTTGTCGTAGAGGCACTCAATTATCCTGCAATCATGTCCTATAAGGATACTAGGTATTATAACAGTCTGAGTTTAAACTATTTTCGTTAATATCTTGGAATAAATTAGCATTGATAGATTTATCATTTTTAAAGTAAATAATCCTTTATCTAAAAAAAAATGACCCAACAACCTCAAATATTCTAAATTTGAGGTTAATAAATATACCTAACGATATTTTAAAAAAATTGTAAGCAACACAAATACGACCAAAACTAGAAATAGACGAGTAGCAGAAAGACCAAACTTAACACTTCCTAACTGGAAACTGAGACTTAAATAAGAATAAACAGAACCCCTCCCTCCATCTTCAGAGCGGTCACAGGGTTCCTGGAGCCTATCCCAGTCATTTTTGGGTAAAGGTGGGTACACCTTAAGCGGGTCGCCAGTCTGTTGAAGGCCACATAATCTCACATGTACACCTAGAGACAATTTATAATCACCAATGAACCTATGAATCCTGTGGGAGGAAAACCAGAGAGTCCAGAGAAAATCGGCACAGGCTTGAGGAGAACATAACTCCTCACAGAAAGCTCCCAGCCGGGACGTCTTCTTGCTGCGCTAACCACTACTGTGCAATTTCAAAGCAGAACCTAACATTCAAATAATGAACTCTATGCTGTCTGGTAGACTAGTTGTGTTTTACATACCTTTAAAATTGTTCTTTATTGTTTTATTATTCTTCTTTTTATACTTTTTAAACTGTGGCAATATTTTATATTTTCTTTATTGTATAGCACTTTGTGAACCATGTCTGAGAAAGGTGCAATATAAATAAACTTTACTTACTTACTTTACTTAGAGTGTAGTCCAGACATCTGCAACCTTCAACACCCAGGATGATTTTTCACTGGCCACGACCCAAAAAGGAACCCCAACGACTGACTTCACCTTTTTAGAAAAAAAAAATAAAACATGGATCATTTATGTTGCTGTCACTAGTATGATAAATAAAAATGGCACAAGAAAAACATAAAGAAAGTTCATTCAAAATATGAAATAGTTTATAATTATCCCTGAAAGTAGGACTGGGTTTAAAAAAAAAAGAAAGAAAGAAAAAAAGATTAATCGATCTGAATAATCAATAATGGATGGACCCAGGAAAGTAAAGACTGGTAACAGATAATGGTAAAATCCGTTAGCTTTATGCTAACGTATTATGGAATTCGCCATAGGACGGCTAATGCTAACGCTCAGGCGACCTAAAGATACATTGCTAACTAAATTAGAATCATTATATACTCCTATTTACTCACAGACACGAACTTTCCGAAGTCTTTTAAGGAAAAAAAATAATTTAAAGTAACCATTTGTGCTCTAAAACTTTTTTTCCCTCATACTTTCTTCTTCTGGAATGAGGTTTAATACTATAGCGCGTTCGCCACCTAGTGGCCAAACTGAAAAGTCTTCTTGGTGAAGCAGAACAATTATTGTAGTTTTTCTGTTTGAAAATCTATGTAACACTGTATGATATTAACAATACACACTCACTAATACATTTTACAGTATCTGAACTGTATCAGATTAATGTGAAAATCTTTTTTAATTTAAATCTAAAATTTGAATTAAATTAAATTGAATTGAATTAACTGGATCGAAAGAGTAAGAAAAAAAAAACAAATAAATCTGGTAATCCAAATCAAATAAATTCTGGACATTATTTTTTTACTTTTTTTTTAATGGAAAACAGAAAAATCTGCCAAAATGTTGTAACTCAACTTGTCATTTGCACTTAACTTTTTTTAAATTACTTTACTACTTATTTTTTACTTTACAGTTACTTTCAAAATTACAAGCTTATTTATTTTTAATCAAAGAACCATAATTCAGGGGTTGAACATCTACATGTGACTCCGGAGCCACAGGCTGCAGACCCCTGGTATATCCATAACTATAGATGAAAGAACGGCTCAGACAGTATTTTAGTCACTCAAAGTTTTGCTCATATTTAGCCTCCAGAGGGCGCTATAGCTGAAACATTCCAGCTTTCTCAGAAGTAGGACTTTTTCTCACACTGCTCACATTTCTTCTAAACCTCAGATTTTTTTTGGTTTAAAAACAACCTATTTTCACAAACCTTTTCTGACGGAAGTCAGGAAACAAAACTCCCCCCTAAAAAAAAAAACAACCTCTTTATATGCTGGTATTCAGTTTGTCAAACAAAATTCACTGAAGGATCTTAGATTGACGAATAAAGCCTATCTTTCAATTTAAAACCTGTTAGCATTGATGTATATCTCTGTAAATGGCTAACAGCTCGCTCCCTCCCCCCAGCTCTCAAATGCCCCACGGGTAGTCACTACACTCCATGCGGGTCTGCCTGCCCCCCGCCCAGCTGCCAGGAGCCCGACAGCTCTGGAGACTCCTGCGACCTGCCCTGCGTGGAGGGTTGTGTCTGCAACGACGGTCTGATCCTCAGTGGAGACAAGTGCGTCCCGCTGAGTGAGTGCGGCTGCACGGACGAGGATGGACAGTACCGACCCGTAAGTGCTCCGGACCGGAAAACCATTCCCTGTCGTCCCGCGCACACCCCTCCTCAGAGGTACACTCTTTCCCGTTCAGGTCGGAGACAGCTGGTTCACAGAGACCGACTGCTCGGAGCGTTGCAAGTGCAACGGCAACCACAACATCACCTGTGAGCCGTGGCAGTGCAGTCCTGCACAGGAGTGCAAGGTGGTGGAGGGCGTGCTGGACTGCCACTCTACAGGTAGCTGGACCACCTGAGAGGAACCCCAATTCTATGAACACCTCATTCTTACCTTTTACTCATTTGTCCTTCAGGTAAAGGAGTGTGCCATGTGGCCGGAGATCCGCACTACTACACTTTTGACGGTGTGATGCACACATTCATGGGAACCTGCACGTACACGCTGGTGGAGGTAGGAAATCACTTCCCTTTCAGTATCATTTGCACTATAAGGTGTTCGTCCACTTCAAAGCCCTCCGTGTCTTTGAGTAAATTCACAATGAAGCCTCTTCATCTCCCCACTCGAATCTTGCAGGTGTGCAACAAAACTCAGGTCACGGACTTCAGGGTGGTGGCTAAAAACGAGGAGCGAGGTCAACCGGAGGCGTCCTACGTCCGCTCAGTCAAAGTCTTCCTGCCTCACGACACCGAGGTGGAGCTGCAGAAGGGCCGCAGAGTCCTGGTGGGTGTTCTGATTGAAGGCGGTCCACACTAGGGGTGCAGAAGGAAATTGATTTGGCGATAAATCACAATACAGATTGCGATATTTCATTTTGAGACACTTATATCACTCTAAAATGATGGGAAGATGATATTTAATCAATTATTGATGAGAAAAAAAAGTTCAATGTCTTACTTTTTTCTTCCACTTAACCCTTTAACACCTGAGACGTTGCTGGTGATATTTAAATGCAAAATCTTTAACATACAAAAGCTACAGAAAATTAAAGAAAATAAACACTGGAGCTTAAAGAGTTAAACCCCCAAACCCTTGGTTGGTAGCTCAGTCAAACTCTTAAAAAACGTGAAAAAGTCTTGAGACATTACATATTGTGAGATGATATCGTGATACATATCAGGAGATACGTATCGTGATACATATTAGGAGACATATCGTGATACATATCATGAGATACGTATCGTGATACATATTAGGAGATATAGCGTGATACATATCAGGAGATACGTATCGTGATACATATTAGGAGACATATCGTGATACATATCATGAGATACGTACTGTGATACATATTAGGAGACATATTGTGATACATATCAGGAGATACGTATCGTGATACATATTAGGAGACATATCGTGATACATATCATGAGATACGTACTGTGATACATATTAGGAGACATATCGTGATACATATCAGGAGATACGTATCGTGATACATATTAGGAGACATAGCGTGATACATATTAGGAGACATAGCGTGATACATATCATGAGATACATATTGTGATACATATCAGGAGACACATATCGTGATACGTATTGTGAGATACATATCATGATACATATCAGCATATCATGAGACACATATTGTTATACATATCCTTTCACCAGACTCTTGCTAATACACACTCTGTTACTGCAGTTAAAGCTGACTGGTGTACCTTATGTGTTTAGCTGAACGGGCGGCGAGTGCGGACTCCTCTGACCATTGACACGATTGGAGCCAAAGTGATCACCAGTGGATCCTACAGCCTGCTGGACACCAGCTTTGGCCTGCAGGTGAAGTTTGACGGAGTCCACCACCTGGAGATCACAGTTCCTGGAGAATATTTTAACAAGGTAGGACACTCTCTGCACGCTGGCACCAGTGAGTTTGTTATTGGGTAGGAGCACCACTGATCTGTGACACTGTCTCCAGTTGTGTGGCATGTGTGGAAACTACAACCACGACTCCTCTGACGACAACCTTATGCCAGACAAGCAGCCGGCCAAAGACGTGATTGAATTGGGCAACAGCTGGAAATCTGAAGGGGACAGCGATCCGGGGTCAGTGACCCGCCGCTTCACACATGCTCTAAAGAGATCATTAGAGTCTCAGTATCACAACATTTACTGAAGAAGAAACTTTGACCCTTGACTGTATATGAGATTGGATTTTAAAAGCAACTGGATTACCATCTTTCATTTTCTTTCATTTTTTTTAAATGTCGGATATGACGTCACTGATTTTACACTCTAATTAATGCAAACATTTTACAGCATTTATTTATGAATTCACTGTGTTCTGATAACGACAAAACAGTGAATGCACTGTATAGGGAGGAGGGAAGAAATTTAGACAAAACCCAAGTCTTTCATATTTTAGAATAAAGCTGTGAAAGAAAAAGCCTGGAGCAAAATTTTCCAGAATTCCACCACTTCACCTTTTCGCACCAAGCCTATTCCAACTGTAGACATGTAAACAGTGGAAAAAGGAAGTGAAGAAGAAGCCCCTCCCTGCTTGTCCAGTGTGAACACCATGGGTTAAATGAGCTTTCAAGAACACGCGTTTGTGATGTTCTTGAACACGCGTCACGTGCTCGGTGTGTAGCTATAGAAACTGGCTAATGTCTGACTCTAGCTAAAAGAAGTAAATTCAGTCTCCATTGATTGATTGATTGATTGATTGGTTGATTGATTTCAAGCATAGATTGACAAAAAAGACAGGACAAAACATACACATTTTTCAAACTCGTTACAGAAATAATGAAATGTGTTGATTAGAACATTTTAACGTCATTTAAGCAGTGATTGGTCAATCTGAGTCATTGTTTCTATTGCAAATCTTCTCGCCAATTAGGAGTGAGTTAATTGGACGGTCACATCCCCACAAATCTGTCTGAACAAAATCTGTCAAACGTCAGAAGAGGCATCTGATTGGTCAGTTTATAACTTGAATAACTTGCAAAAAAGAAAACAAATATAAAAAATTAGGTTTTCCAAAAAAATTTTGGCGGGGACACTCAGTCCGGTTCTCGTATACAGTCAACCAGTGAAACATGACTCTGGGTGTATATCTGTTTGGGTGTGATGTATCTAGAGGATTAAAGGTGTGAAAGAAGCTGAACTAAATGACTGAGTTAGGATTCTTTTCAGATGACATACATAGCTTTTCAGCTTGCGATAGGCTGACTGTCGTGGTTCTCCTCTGCAGCTGTCAGCCGGACACCCGTCCGGACATACATCCCAACTGCACCGCCGAGGAGGAGGAGCAGTTTAAGGCCCAGTGTGAGCAGGTCATCACCTCCGACAGCTTCAGGCCCTGCCACTCTGTGGTGTCCCCGGACGCGTTCTTGGGTAACTGCATCTACGACATGTGCGAGTACAACGGCATGCAGGCCACCCTGTGTGACAACGTGGAGGCGTACGCTCAGGCCTGCCAGAGCGCCGGGGTCACCGTCACATGGAGGAACAGCACCTTCTGCCGTGAGTTCCCGCTCCTGTCCGTCACGCTGCAGACCGTTCGGTGCGCTGACCGCCGTTGCTCCTCCCCGCAGCCCTGCCTTGCCCTCCCAACAGCCACTACTCCGACTGCACCGCCCCCTGTCCGCCAACCTGCTCCGACCTCTTCCCTATATTCTGCCACCTGCCCCCCACCGCCTGCGTGGAGGGATGCGAGTGCAACGCCGGCTACGTCCTCAGTGACGGCAAGTGCGTTTCTCTGGACAAGTGTGGCTGCGTGGGCTCGGACGGAGAGTACCATGACGTGAGTTTACCGCAAACATGCTGTCGATGACCCCTAAAGCTACCGAACATCAATTCAAAACCACAATTTCTCAAAAAGTGATGTTTTAATTTGTTCTAGATGGACTTCGGTCTGTTAAAATACGTCATCTGGCCCAACAGACTAGAATAAATTCTATCAATAATTCTTATTAATGTTTTAATTTCCCTGTAATTCTTTTATTATTCATAGATGAGGCTCTACAACACGTGTGTCAAAGTCAAGGCCCGGGGGCCAGATCCGGCCCTCCGGGTATTTAAATCCGGCCCTCCAGATCATTTTACTTTATTGTTATTAATGACCCGATGTTATCTTGTTCTCATTTCTAACTTGTATAATTTTGACAAAATACATTTTTATGTAGAGTAAAATTAATAATAGTTATTTAAGGTTTAAGTTGATTTATTTTGAATAATATTCCTGCCTTTTTATTATTCATAATTATGTTGAAAAGTGTTGGTTTTAAAAATTGATATTCTGCTAGCCCTTTTAGATTATTTTGACATTTACTAAGATTTTTTTTTAGGTTATTTGGGAGTTTAGCTAATATTTCAGCTGCAAGCTAGCTGTTTTGGCTAACTTACACTTTTTTGAAGTTTTTTAAGCTCGTTTTGGAGTTAAGCTAATATTTACATGCTAGCTGTTTTGGCTAATTTTGGCTTTTCTCCATTTTGAGGCTATTTTGAGGTTTATCTGTTTTTTTTTCAGCTACATTCAAGCTGTTTTGGCAAAACAAAAGTTTTTTAGGCTAATTTGGCATTAAGCTAATATTTCTTCTGGCTATGAGCTTCAGCGTTTTCAGCTATTACTTTCAGTGAGTTCAGCTAGCATCTTCAGAAGCCAAATTCAGCTTACAGCATTCAAACAAGCATTATCGCAGGTAATGCTGTATATCATAATTATTTTAAAAAGTCACAGTTTTAACATTTAATTTAGTTTTAGAGTTTTTAATAAATGTTTATCCTGTTCGGCCCGTGACCTAAGGCATGCTTTAGATTTTGGCCCCTTGTTTAATTGAGTTTGACACTCCTGCTCTACAAATAACTGGACATTTTTTATCTAAGTACAGAAAGTTATTTTGCTTTCTTGTAGAGTTGATGTTGTTTTTCTGAGTGGGACAGGCCTTTTCCCGATCACACAAACGCAACATTTCTCTAAGTTTGCATTTTATCTGAGGTTCATCAACTCACTGGTATAAATTATAACTTTTATTCAGTATAAATGAGAGGTGAGCACTTTAAAATTTTATTGTACATGTGACAGCAACTATAGTAAATCTCTTATTTTCTATTCTAATCTGTTGTAATTGGCTCTAAAATAAGAACAAAATCCACAGTTTTGAAATTAAAAACTCAAAAATATTCTGTTTTTGAGTAAATATATCCATTTTCACTCAAAATAAAAGCCAGTTTTTGTCCAGATTTCTTTTTCTCTCTAATGAGGTGGAATACCAAAACACTCCACGCATCCCTCTATTAAATGTTAGAACCCCACGAGTCAAAAGGTTTGTCCACCCCTGGACTAGATTATAGATCAACAGATTACACGGAACGGATGTAATCCCAGACTGAGAAAGGATAACGTGCTTTAAATGACAGATTAGGTAGAAATCTCCATCTGAAACTAAGATTAGAAGAAGAAAAGCACCAGAAAGAGACAAACAACAAATAAACACTGAATGTGTTTGAAGATTAAAGAGATACGAGAGAGAATACTTCATTTTGCAGTTTTTGGCAGTAAAGTAAGATGTTTTAAAGTACCAGAAAATTCCCAAAATTTCAGAGTTTTTTCTCTAGAGAATAAAAAAACAAGTATATCTTTAAAGTCCCACTCCTTCATGTTTTGATCTATTTTCAAAGCATTCCCAGCTAATAATTGTGGCGTTTTTAGCCAAAATCAATAAACTGTCTAAGAAGTTTATTAGAAATGCATCTCTGAATTGCACCTCATTTCCCATCACCTTTCTGTTTACGCAGTCTCCTCTAGCTTACAGCCCCTCACAACCCCAAGCTAACATTAAATAATATCAGAGCTATCCAGCAGTACAGTTTTGATCCATCTCACATGAGGAAAATAGATCTAGTGCATGTGTCCGAATGCATCAGTGATCTTGTGTTCTGCCCAGTTTATTTTCTATGTCACAAATACGATCTTTTTCAAATTGAATTTTTTTGTTTAACTCCCAATTTGCAACAATTTGAACAAAGAAATTCTCAGAAATACAAATTTAAGCAAAATTTTAATATGTCCTCCATTTTAAGAAAAACAAATGCTTAAAATCCACCTTTGGGTCCGGTCGTAAACCCTGTTTTTCTGCTCACACAGGTGGGCGACTCGTGGCTGACTGAGAACTGCGCGGAATCTTGTAGCTGCAACCTCGGAGGCCAAATCACATGTGAAGACCACAGCTGCAACGACAACTCCGTGTGCGGCCCGGACAAGTACGGAGACATCCAGTGCCAGCCCACCAGTGAGTCACTGACACGAGCACGGTCAGCGCGTTCCAGTCGCCAGAACTGACCGGATCTCCTTGGTTTTCCTCCGTAGAATTCGACAGGTGCACCATCTCTGGAGACCCCCACTACCGGACATTCGACGGCTTCACCCACCACTACCAGGGCCCTTACACGTACGTCCTCACTCAGGACCACAACCTCCAGGGCTCCCTGAAGCCCCTGATGGTGAGGGGCAAGAACCTCCGACGCGGGGGCAACAAGAGGGTGTCCTTCCTGGATGAGATGTACATCGACGTCTACGGCGTTGACGTTCGCTTCCTGCAGAAGAAGACAGTCCTGGTTGGTAAAATGTTTGTTCGCTTTTTAAATATTTACTTATTTGTATATAACCCTCATGTTATTCCTGCTGCAGGTCAACGGGGAGCGGGTCACCCCACCTCTGAGTCCGGTCGGTGGTCTGACCATCTCCATGAACTCCAAGCAGGTCCAGCTCACCACTGACTTTGGACTCACCGTGCGCTTCGACGGCAAAAGTCGAGGAGGTAGAAGCCCGTCCCCGACCCCCGCCCTGCAGCTTTAGCGAGGTCCGCTCATCAAACGTCTGTGTTTCAGAGGTCATCCTGCCCAGAACCTACAGCAACGCCGTCAGAGGCCTGTGCGGGAACTACGACGGCATCACCAGGAACGAGTACATGAAGCCCGACGGGACCGTGGTCCGGGACCTGAACGAGTTTGGAGACAGCTGGAGGGTCAGCGAACGGGACGCTCTGGAGCCGAGGGCCTTCCAGGTTCCTTCTGTCGCTCACATCCACAGGTAGGACGGGGGTCGTCCTCTCAGGTAGACATACGTAGTGGAGCAGGCATAGTCACCGTACATCTCCGTCTGCAGGCGAGACGTGGAGACGGACCCAGACTCAGGATTTGAGACCTCCGACTGCTCTCAGTCCGACCTCGACGACTACAACGGCGTGACAAAATGTGGAGCCCTGTCCGACCTCGAGGGTCCCTTCGCCGCCTGCCACGCCACCCTGCAGCCCAAGATCTACCAGGAGTGAGTAATCTGCGGTGTGTTTGCACATGTGTGACACTGAGCTCAGGCTCACGGCGAGTGTGTGTCGTTTCAGCGATTGTGTGTTTGACCTGTGCGCTGAGGAAGGCAGCGAGGAGCTGCGCTGCGCCAGTTACGAGGCGTACGCCGCCATCTGCCAGGAGGCCGGGGTCAAGCTGGGGTCCTGGAGGCAGCAGCTAGGCTGCGGTAAGAGGCGGAATTACAGTCGTATTTACACACACACAGGGCACCAGGGCTGCCACGATTAGTCGACTGATCCACGACTAATCGACTGTTAAAATTTTGAACAAATAATTTAATAGTCAATTAATCATTACTTTATATCATATTGAGTCAAAGTGTAGTACAGTTGAAAGTAATAATGGCATTATGCTATCTTTTTGGACAAATTATTAAGTTTTTTTTAAGGATATTATGGAGTTTAGCTAAAATTTCAGCTGCATGCTAGCTATTTTGGCCTATTTAGGCTTTTTCAAATTTTTTATGCTAATTTGGAATTAAGCTAATTTTTCAGCAGTATGCTAGCTATTTTTGCTGGTTTAAGCTTTTTTTCAGGCTGTTTTGGAATTGGGCTAATGTTTCAGCTACATGCTAGCTATTTTGGCTAATTTAAGCTTTTATTTTAGGTTATAGCTAATTAGAGTTTAGAGAATTGAAAATTTAGCTAATATTTGATTTTAATGCTAGCTGTTTTGCCTAATTTGGGATTTTCTTCAGTTTTTCAAGCTAATTTCGAGTTTAGCTAATGCTTCAGCTACATGCTAGATGTTTTGGCTAACTTTGGCTTTTTGTTTTTTCATTTTTTTAGGCTAATTTGGCATTTAACTGATATTTTAGCTGGCTATCAGCTTCAGCGTTTTCAGCTATCAATTGTAGCATCTTCAGCAGCCATACATACAGCATTCACAGTAGCATTATTGCAGGTAATGCTATATATCTAGTTTTTAGTGAGTTTAAAGCTAATGATGGTTCAGATGTATGCTTTACATCCATTTTGCACATGAGTTGATAAGTCGACTAATCGGAAAAATTAATTGTTGATTAGTTGAATATTAAAATAATTGTTTGTGGCAGCACTACAGAACACACGGTGACTCTCTCGTCTTTGTTTTGCAGCCCTCGCTTGTCCCGCCAACAGCATCTACACCGCCTGCATGTCCCCCTGCCCGTCGTCCTGCGCTGACCTCGCGGCGCCGTCCGAGTGCGACGCCACCGCCTGCGTGGAGGGGTGCCAGTGCGCCGCCGGCTTCGTCATGAGCGAGGGGACCTGTGTGCCGTACACAGAGTGCGGCAGCACCTTCCTGGACAGATACTACCCGGTGAGAAGCCGCTCCCGACTGCAATCGCCGCATGACTTTGGCCTCAGATGGTTCACGTCCTCTTCTGTGTCTCCGTCCCGCAGCTGAACGAAACCTTCGTGACGGAAGACTGCTCTCAGTCCTGTGTGAGCACGAGCACCGGAGCAGCGTGCCAACCCAAAACCTGCCCGGCTGGCTACGTCTGCACCATCTATGACTTCAGGCGAGATTGCTACAGAGGTTTGTGGGACACAAAAAGCAGTTCAAAGCACAGCAAGGACTATTTCTGCCGTACTATTTAGACCAGGGGTGGGCAAACTTTTTGATTTGTGGGCCAGAAAGGGTTCTAAAATTTGGCATAAGGGCCGGACAAGGAGCAGATGGAAGGAGTGATTTGGTAATGAACCTCATAAACTAAAAAGATAATATGGAATTTAGAGAAAAACATGCTTTAATTTGGATTAAAATTCAAATATATTCATTTAAAAACAGAAAATTTGGGAATTTTAATTTCTAAATTTTGATTTTTGTTCTCTTTTTGGTGATCCAATGGGTTGATGTTCTTCAGAGGAAAATGTGAACTCAAAGAAATCCGAAAAATCACTTTCTGACTCAGAAAAACACATACAAATGCCAGAGAAACCACACCATTCATGAGAAGAAACCAGAAATACAATGAAAATTAAACAATAATTAGGATTTTTGATTCAATGTATTTTAATTTGGAGGGCCAGATTAAGTAGTTTAAGGGGCCGCATGTGGCCCCTGGCCCACCCCTGATTTAGACTATAAGTCGCTCAGCCAAAAAATATATAAATTAGTCACACTTTTCTTTGTGGTACCAAGAAGGGAAAATATAATAATAATAATTCAGTTCAGGAGAACAATAAGATTCTCCTCCATGCTTGTTTTTTTTGTTCCTTCTGTGGCCTCTCACATTTACACGACAGATTTTACGTATTCATACATCCTTCAAAGCTGCATCTTTTATTTATACTAACATTTCAGTTCACCGTGACCCCGTCTGAGGACTTTTCTGAGAGTTCTCCTATTTATCTGAAGCAGATCGATCATGGACACAGACCTCAAAAATGAAGGAAGCTGAAGAGATTAATCGGATTCATAAATGAATCTTTCACTCTGATCATGTGATCATCACTGGAGAAAACATCCACTGAAGTTGTGTTTGTGCTGTAGTCATAATGCGTTGTTGTGTTGCAGAGAGCCCCTGCCTCAGCACCCCTTGTCTTAACGGAGGAACGTGCACGGAGGGCGGCAACTACACCTACACCTGTGAATGTCCGGAGGGCTTCCAGGGCTCCAACTGTGAGGAGGAGATCCCGCCCCCTGGAGGTATCGTGGCGACGGCGTGCGAGTGCAGCAGACGCAGAGGGCAGGAGGGTGATCGCTGTGTGTTGTTGTTGCAGACGGTCCCTGTCTCAGCAACCCCTGTCTGAACGGAGGAACGTGCACGGAGGGCAGCGATAACACCTACACCTGTGAATGTCCGGAGAACTTTGAGGGCACCAACTGTGAAGAGGAGGTCATCCAGCCCGGAGGACTGGGTAAGGAAATGTGTCAGAGCGGAGCAGCTGTTGATGATCACACCCGTAATAAACCGCTAACAGGGATGTGACAGATGAACATGAACAGGGTTTTGGGTTTTCTGAGCCCATAGAGGAGGGGTGTCAAACTCAGTCGCACAGGAGGCCAAAATCCAAAACACACCTTAGGACACACGGTGAACAGGATAAACCTTTATTTAACACAACTATGACCTAAATATATAGCATTACCTTCAATAATGCTAGTGTGAATGCTGTAAGTGTGCTAAAGATGCTGAAATCACTGAAGCTGATAGCTAGCTAAAATATTAGCTAAATGCTAAATTGGCTTAAAAAAAACATTTTAATAAAATTTACTTAAGCCAAATCAGCTAGCATGTAGCTGAAATATTAGCTAACTCCAAAATAGCCTAAAAAATCTTTGTAAATGCCAAAATAGTCCAAAAAGCTATTTTTAAAACTTTAAAACCAAAACTTTTTAACATAATTCTGAATAATAAAAAAGTCAGGAATATTATGCCAGAATAAATCAACTTAAACCTTAAATAACTTTCATTATTTTACTCTCCAGAAATATATATTTTGTCAAAATTATACAAGTTAGAAATGAGAGCACGATAACATCGGGTCATTAATGAGAATAAAATAAACGGTCAACTATTAATAGACCTCTCTCCCACGCATGAACACTGTCATCTGGGTGGCTTTCATCTGATTGTTTTACTCCAACACCGAGTCATTCTCCATTTGGCCCAACGTGACTCGCCTGAGTTCAAAGCTACGATTGAAACTCATGTTTTGCTAACTTGAAGTATTTTGGTGTTCCAAAATGCAGCGGTAGAACACTGACTCGAAGACTCGAGATTCAGGTCACACGACAGCAGCATGAAGGGAAGTGTAGATCTGCTGGGTCTGTTTCACTCTCTGACACGACTGATTTCACCGCAGAAACCAAGTGGATCATCCTGATCGCCGTCCTGGCCTCGGTGGTCGTCTTCGCCGTCATAATCACCGTCGTGTGCGTTTTGAAAAAGAAAGCCAAGTGAGTATCAGCAGTTTGAGGAAGCGGCGGCGTTGGAATCACTTGAAGACGTCTCATTTGTATTTGTTTGATCCACAGGAAGAAGAAGAAGAAGATCACAGATGGACCGTACAGCATGAACCCTACAGGTAAGACCAGAACAAACCAACACTCGGGTCATTTCCCGAGTGTAGCGGCTCCTCCTCTGACTCCTCCCCCTGTCTTACAGGTGTTCCATATCAAAACATGGAGGATGACAAAGAATCCAACTCTGACAAAGACTCTGACAAACTCTCCATCACAGACTCTAAGTCGGGCAAAAGCACAAATAGCAAAAGAGGCTCTGATGATGAAGACTCGAGCGATGTAGAGGATGGTAAATCCACCCCGCTGTGATGCACCTGAACCCATCAATCCGTTCTGCACTTTTCTGGTTTTTGTTTCTTAACTTATATTTTGAAAATATTGTTTTTGACTAATGTTAGTGTTTCCTTCGAAAGGAACTTTATCGATCAAATGAAAACAAACCTGACAGTTTCAATATAATTTTGAGCTGTAACCGTCCATGCATTCTTGATTATTTCTTTGTTTATTAATTTCCAATTAAAAAAACTGTTTACATTAACTTATATATATATATTTAAACAGTAATTAGCTGAATTGTTCTCCAATATCAGAGCTGGACCGTCCATGAATTTCATTATTAAAGGTTGTAACGTCCCATGATTCAGTTTTCATTGTATTCCATGAATTCTCTAAATGATTTGGTTTTACAGAAATAAAGTCTGCATATATACTTGTGTCTTTACTTGCTTTTCTTCATAAAATACAGCACTGTTTATTGGTGTAGTAAATGAAGGTTCAATTCAAATGTGGATTAAACTCTGAACCGGAAGATATTTTAGTTTGTAGAGGTGCAATAAAACTGCCTTTTTATTCATCTTAACACATATTTGAAATAAAACAATGGAATATTGGAGCCACCGTAAAATGAAAAAATATTACAAGAACTTCTTTTTTTTTTTTTACGTAAAATTGAGAAAAAAGCAGAGATTCTTAAAAGAATAACATCATTAAAGGACAGTTTTTTTGAAGAAAAAAGTAAAAATAAATATTTAGAAAATATTTTTTTACAAGAATAAAGTCAAAGTTTAAATGACAAAAGTTAAACATTGTATGTGGATAAAAAGAGTGATGACAAAAAAGTCAAAATTTTAGAAGAATTCAAACAATTCTGAGCAACAAAGTTGAAATTTTACAACAAAGTCCTCAAAATATTTTTTAAATTTCTAAATTTTACAAGAATAAAGTGGTAAATTTACAAGAAAAAGTTTATAATTTTATAAGTAAAAAGGTATAAAATTCTATAAAAGAAATAAAATTTTTTTTAGTAAGAATAAAGTTAAAATTGATAACAAAAGTGAAAATATATCATTTTATTTTCCAAGAATAAAATCATAAAATTTTGTGGCAAAAGCTGAACATGTGCATGAATACCATCATAAACCTCTGAGAAGAAGATAGATTTTTTTTTACAATAAAGTAAAAAATAAATAATAAAACAAATTTCAAACTTTAAGAATAATTTTTTGAGAAAAATCTAAAAAAGAAGTCTAATAATTGTAAGAAAAACATAGGAATTTTACGAAAATAAAGGAAAAAATCATGAAATTATTTTCAAAAAATATAAGAAGAAAATAGTAAAATTACTAATAAAAAGTTTTGTAACTTTTACATTGATACATTTGTAAAATCATGAGGAAAAAATATTAAATTTTCTGAGAATGAAGTTAGAAATTTATTATTTCAAACTTTTACATGAATAAATGTGTAAATTTAGGAGTAAAACAGCAGATATTTTGAGTATAAAATCTTAAAATTTGGAGAAAAAAATCTACAAGAATAAAGATAAACTAGTATAGAAAAAATTGAACAATTTATGAGACAAAAGTTATACATTTAAGCTGCAAAAATTCATACATTTATAAGAAAAAAAAGCCAAGTTGCTTTAATTTATTTATGTCTTATCCCCACAAATAGTAATTTTAATAAAACCTAACAAAAGCTTTCATGTAAACAATTTACAATTTGAGAAGCCTGTTTCCACATAACGTTTTTACTTGCTGGAGATTTATTGTTATTTTTACCAAACCCTGAGCTTTATCTTTTACATTTTAGAGAATTTTATTGTAGTAGTTTATTCAGAGTAGTATTTGCTGCAGAAAGGTCCTGAAAGTAGAAAAAGTAAAATAATCTTAAGAAAATCAAAAGCAGTAAAATGAAGTGTCCAAGCAACTTCTGCTTAAAATCCTATGAGATATAAAAATGTAGAAACAAGGATTTTCACACAAGAGAAAATCACCTTTTATATATATATTTTTTATATATAATAACTTCAATTTAATTTTTAATTGTGTACGTTTTTCAGAATCTAATTGTAGCTCATGTTGATTAGTGACAAAAAAACTAGTGCAATAAATATAAGTTATTTATTTTAGAACAAAATGAGAATATGATTTCATTGCAAGTTGGTCCATCTTAATAAATCCTCATCAAACCAAATACTGGCACTTGTTCTTATAAACAGGTCTGACAAAGAACAGGAAGTCCTGAGACCCGGACTCCAACCTGCAGCTCTTCTCTGCATCAAAGACAAATGACAGAACTGAAGAAATGCTGCTTTATTAAGGTCAAGAAAACAAACAAAAAAAAAAATCAACAACTCCATATTAATACTGAGACCTTAAATACAAATGTGAACATAATGTGAGGGTTCAAGTCATAGCAGAGTTACAGCTCACTGCTGTCTTCCTCCAGCTCAGGAAACAATAGGAGGAAGTCTCATCTGGACTCAAAGCTGGGCTTTGTCCAGCAGAACATGATCGCCGGCCGGCGCCGCTTCTTATTCACGACAGGAAAGGTCGCACATTCATCATCCCGATGCTCCGCAGGTGTTCAAACCGGCGGCCATGCGATCCTTCGGAGAGCACTAAAGAAGCACTGAAATGAGTGACGTGATGGAAACATGAGCTCCCCTTCCACTGCAGGGACAACAAAAGCCCCACAAAGCCGGAGGCAGGACTTTATCAAGCACAGACGCACAAAAAAACAAAAAACTCAGAGGTCACAGATGCAACAGAGTTTTAAATCTGCGAGAGGATCACTTACAGCTGATTTATCGACGGCGCTGCCATCCAGAACTCCCTGGAGGGTTGCTTTCAGCGTACAACCAGATATCTTGGTTTGGCCCGTGTCACCTTTCTTTGACCGCACACCAACAAACGTCATTATGATTTTAAAAAAAAACAAAAAAACATTTAGGGAGAGGTTTTACTGTTAGAAGTCTGGCCTCTCTTCACATTTCTATGGCAGAGGAGGATCTCCTCACACAGCAGAATGCCTGTAACGCCGGAGTCACACTGGACGCGATAGCGCCGCGAAGCGGCGCGGAACGGCGTGCGCTTCCATTCGGCGCCCATGTTAACCTATGGCGTCGGTCACACCAGGCGCGAGGCGACGCGGAGCGGCGCGGAGGGTCCGCGCGGTGCAGCGCAACGTTTCGGCGTCTGGCCTATTTTGTGCGCGAGCCGCGAGCGCTCCGCGTCAATACTGGCAGGAAGTTGCATCAAAATACATGAGAAAATCCGGTTTATTTTCAAAATAGAACCAATTTTTCACAATAAAACGCCGCGATTGACAAATGTGATCATGTTGTGTCTAAACAGACTGTAGAGATGAAAAATATGCATACAATCAAAACACACACATTCACGAGCACAGAGACACACAAAAAAGACAGATACACACAGAGACAGATCAATGAAGGGGGCACACTGGAGCGGGGCTTGGGCTGCGTTTGAACGAGAGAGAGGCAGAGAGAAGCGGTTCTTCTGGAAGAAACATCTGGTAATATTTTCAGTTTATTAATTGACGACGGAAACACCTGCGTGCGTACACACAGACACACAACAGAACAGAAAGACACGCACACGCGCGCACAAACCGATCAATGAAGTGGGCCGACTGCGGAGCTGGGGGCGGGTATGTGTCAAAACAGGGCAGAGACCATCCCCTTTAGCAGAAACACTGGGAGATATCCTGGTATTGACCATGATGGCAAAAAAGCAATTAGCTCTAGCAGAAGCGCCTGCCGACCGTCGCGAAACAAATCGCGTCTGGTGTGACCAATAGAGCGCCGCGCAGCGGCGCGCTCTCTGCTCCGCGCCGCTGCGCGGCGCTATCGCGTCCAGTGTGACTCCGGCGTAAGACTGCTGTGGAAGTCTAAGAACCGGGCCTCAGGTCTGGTATCAGCAGAGGCTGAGCTTCACAATTCATATTTCTGTCAAATTCTGTCCCTGACGGAACTGGGCCAATTTCAGGAGGAGCCTTTAAATCTCCTGCTCCATTTATGCCAACTTAAAGATTCCCGTTTACATTAGCACTCAACCTCGTTTTAAATTCTGTTCTGCAGCAGTTCTGAACTACAAAGACCAGATTGTTTTCACAATTTTAAAATTTGACCCCCCACAACATTAAAAACTCACCAAAACTTAAATTTCCATTGTCGATGACCTCTTACACAAAATAACTTCCAACCCCTCAAGCAACATTGAGGAGCTACTGAGGAAAAGTTGATTTGAATATGAAGAGCTTAGCTTGACGGGCTCGCTAAAGTGTTGTTCCACGCACATTTTTCACAGGAATATTTGTGAAAATGTGAATACATGATTTGTTGGCTCGCGCTGAACAGAACGATATGTCACATGACATAATTGTATTACGAATGTGGGCATAATTACCAAAAAAACCTCGGTTGCCAAGGAAATTTGAAAATGTGCTTTTACAGATTATTCTAAAACTTACATCGATCTGTTCGGTATCCCCAGGCAACCAAAATATAAAATGGTTGCTATGTAGATAAATTGAACAGAAAAGCTGCTATTTTGAAAAGAAAAAAAATAATTTGTTGTATGCAGTTCTGACCAGGTTGGCGGGGGAGGGGGCCTGCAGCTGCCACTGGCAGTAAGCTAAAAAAAAAAAAAAAAAAAAAAAAGGGTGTGGTACTGGGGGAGGGGTGATGAAGCATCTGCGGCTAAACAATCAACATAGCTTTAATTTTATCTATACCTCTTCATCAGAACAGGAAACGTGGTTTATGTTGCAGATTTATTCTAGAATAATTTGATTAACTGATGTCCAGATGAAAATTTTAATTAAAATTCATTCCAGCTACAGAAATTAAATGAGTTCAAATGATTAAACTAATCAGCAGATTTCACATTTAATCCTGACTATAACTCGTCCAGAATAGAATCTGATGAGGACGATCAAACAAGCCTCCTATTTGACTGGAATATTGACGTTTTCCTTTATTCTGACCAGGAAAACATCCCACCCTATATTAAGCAAAGAGAGTTTCTGATCAGCTCATGAGGAAATCAGGAATTCAAGTCTGATTCCAAACTCTTCCAGGGAATTTGCAAAATAAGCAAAGTTCATCCCATGAACTGTGACGAAAACAATAATAAAAGATATTGTGCAACATAACAAGACAAGACTTGTTTCTCTGATGGCATAAGAGTGGTTGAAGAAAAAACGACTCTGAACATGATCATTAAGGAAGTTTCTAGAATGTTTTAGGTTATAGCATGCAATCTGTCAGGCGTGCTCCCTTTTAAACAATGATAGGGGTTGTGGTAGCGATTGTGTATTAATCGATCTGTGCAGTAATGCAGCCAGAGAGCCTCAGAAAGCAGCTGCTGATCAGATCAGGCGTGATCCCGGCTCAGCAGCAGAGAGGGTGAAAATAGGTTTGTGTGGGCTGCGCCCATCAGGAGAACGCCAATCAGAGAGACGTGCATTATTGAAGCAGAGCCTCTGTCAGACAATGGCAGAAACAAAACTGGGAAATGCATCCACGCTCAATTGACAGAGGACACCTTTGAGGAAGTTCAGGAGCTTCCGTCTCTCAGGGGTTCATCTTCCTGCTCAGAGAAAGGTCTGTGTGGAAAGTTACTGAAGCAGAACCTTTGGGAAGTTTCCGGGATTTCCAGATGAATGTGGACGTTTCTGGTTGGTAATGTTTTTTCAAAGCAACACTACATCCAAATGCCAATTCTCCCCCTACGACATTTGGAGCGGTAGGGGTGTCCAAAAATGTTCTTCAAGGGATAGTCATGGGGACTTTTGACTGTGTATCCCTCTGTTGCAAAGGTACAGCTACACGCTAATGTAGCTGATGTCATCGAGTGTTAGAAACGTCTCGAGTTTTTTTTCACATCTTTCCATTTGAAGAGCAAAATATAGGGGTAGGAAGAAGCTGTAGAGGTAGGGAAATAAGACTCATATTAACCCCTAGTCACATATCCCAAAATGCCACACTGATACAACCTGAATGCAAGTTTTTCTCAGCATAGTCGGAAAGTAGTCACACGACGACATTTGTAATCAGGACGCGGCAATCGTATTTTTATACCCCGTGCAATGGCCGGTTTTGAGAACCTTTTTTTAAAAGTTGACATCGGTCAACGATCGTGCAATGGCCGCTAGCAATCTGAAAACCTAGGGGTATATCATACATGGGTCACTCTGCATATCTAACTGCCGCCATTTATATTCAAGACCACGCCCACAATTTAAAAAAAAAAAAATAGGTCATGAAATCTTGAAGATCCTGCTGATGCCTCCACATCGCGTGGTGGCGGTTGTATTTGTGACAGTAGCATAGGGCGGACTGTACCATCGAGCTGAGCTGGGGATCAAATCAATAATTGTGGTTTGTGTCCATGTGGAATTATACGACGGAAAGTCTTTCGCATGTAGGAGGATTGCCAAAATTTGCGAGCTTTGCATTGATTAAATCTTTCACGCAAAGCCTCTTCAAACTGTAGGTACGTGCGCTGGTATCGGGTAGCGACAGTCCAGTATGAACGCCATATGCTAAACGTGTGTTCAAGAACTATGACTTGAACACATGTCTTAAAGAACCACGTCTAGAAAGGCATATGCTAAACGTATGTTAAAGAAAATGCGCTAGCCCAATATTGAATACGCGCTTTAGCATAAGCTGCCAGTTTGGAGAATTTTAACCAGGAAATTCAGCCCCCTAATTGGCTGTATTGCCCCCTGCTGTCTACAACAAAGAATGCAGCTAAAAGACACTCGTTCCATTCATCAATTGATTTTTTCAACCTAAAATCATCTGGTTGCTCGAGTCTTCCCAGCTGCATATTTATCGTGATACACACTGGACACTGCGCCAGTCTTTTGCAGAAAGCCAAACACACTCTGGGACAATTTTAAATACCAAATCAACCTATGTAGCGTGTTTTTGAACTGTAGGAGGAAGCCAGAGACGACCAGAAGGGGTGGAAAATGCAAACTCCACACAGAAAGGACCCAGTCGGGATTTGAACGCTCTGAAACAAGACTGCAAACCACTACACCTAGAAGACACTCAAACAGATCTTTATTTAGATTTGCAGACTGCATCAACCGTTTACTACCGAAGAAGCAGGAGATGTTCAGTGTTCTACAGGTTCTATGACCAGGAGAGAAAGGCTTCCAGCTTCAAGGAACGTTTCTTTGGTTTGCGATGACGAGACAAACCTGAAGAACCAAACAGAATGGTCTTAACTCGAGGGTGACTAGACAACATGAAGCTGATTTGTCACCGACCTGTTAGCTCTGAGGTTTGCAGTGACCCATTCATGAGGAATCACATAGTTATCCAAGCTTCAAGAATATTTTTTATTAACATCAACATCTGGTTTCATGGAGAGGGAGACATGGGAAATCTAAGGGTGGAGAGTTGATGTGTAAATGTGCAGGGACTGCGAGGCCAGCCGGGGGCCTCAAAACCTCGTTTCAGCTTTCAAACAATGAGGGATTTAATAAAAAAGAAAAAAAAAACCTCGCAGCAGAAGGTTGATTCTGTAACATGCAATCGCTATGAGTCGACAAAACCTTCATAGCCGACATCCACCAACAGGAACACCAAAGTCAGACATAGTTCATGCATGAAGACTGGAAGGATGGCGCGTGTCCAAACGGTAACATGAATCAGATGCGGCGTAGCCGCTGAATGGAAAGCGGACTGCAGCCGTAACCTGAGCCCTGAAGAATTTTCTCCTCTGGCGTTCCCCAGAGATCTGCTAGAAGAGGTTTGTTCCACTGGTCTTGGTGGGGCTCACTGTTCTCGTCATTATACTTATAAAAAAACCACGTATCCCAGGATAATGCTGCCATAAAACCCTTAATAGGAGTGGAGTTATTGTTGTTAACAAGTTAACACCCACACGGGATTCCATCACTTTTTTTTAGGAACTTTAGTAACAAATTGAGTTGTTTTAATAAATGCACATCTGGTAGTACTTTTTTTTGGGTAAACAATCCAAACAAGTCGTCTTTTACAAACTGAATTGGAAATTTACCGGCTTACAATGTCTGGAGCTCATGAATATTCTGTTGAAGTTTCAACCGTTTGACCTGCAGTCACATCCAAACGCCCCACACATCTGTTAAGGAACTGGACGCCTCTTCTTCTTCTTCTTCTCACCACCAACTAAAGCTGGAGGTTTTTAGGAAAACTTGGAAGTGCAAAGGAGAAGCTGGGCGTTTTCTCCGGTGTAAACTGAACCTCCAAAAGTTTCACAATGAGATACAAAACACACTATGGAGAGCGTCCTGTCCCCGATCCTCGAACCACAGTCTGGTTCCTCCGGACTAAACGGCTACCGTCCCAGTCTTTGCTCCCCTCCTCCATAGTCCTAACGCCTATCTCCGACCCCACGGGTTTCTCTTTTTTTCTAGCCTCTGGTCTCAGAAAAGGTCCCGCTCCAGCTGCTAACAGCATCGGGTTCTGGGGGGCCTGGATGGGCGGGACCTGTGGAAACTGTTTAGAGTCGAGCAGGTCTTTGTATTGGATCTCAGGCCTGATCATCCTCAGACAGGACATTCTGGTGGCATTGTCCAGCCCGGGCTCGAGCTCATACCCCAGAATTCTCACAAATCCACTTTGGAAGGGCCGGATATTCTTATCCCGGATTCGGTGAGCCTCCACAGGCTTCCCGCCGTCTCTGAGGCAAACCCTGGCGAGATGTTCCCTCCTCATCTTGAGGAGCGCGACTTCTCGCTCCATCTGCTTGCGGCCGAATCTATCGACTTCCTCCCAGAAGGTCCGGTTGAAGGCTTTGTACAGGTACCAGTCTAAGGCATTCCACTGCCGCAGCTTCTCCCGCTGATCCTCAGTCAGCGACAGGTTGGGCGGCGTCCTGGCTTGTGGGCGTCCACCTCCGGCGCCGGCCGCCGCTTTGCCCATCCAGATTCCGCTCACTCCCCCAACGCTGGGCTTCTGCTGGCGAGCGTTGAGGCTGAACGAGACCACGGCGTCCAGCGGCCAGCAGAGAGCGTGTCTGAGCAGAATCATGGACTGGTCGAAGTACTCCGATATCAGAACCAGCTTAAAGGTCCGGCGGATCAGGTCCTCTCCGCGCTGAGCCAGCGCCACAGAGAAGTTAGCGTTGTGGTCCAGACCGAAGTCGAACCACAGGAGGTTTCGGGCGTACTGGTTGTTGCGGAGGCGGGGGTCGTAGTATTTGTTGGGGTCGTCCGCAAACTCCCCCAACCCTTTGGCTTTCCTAAAGGCAGGAGCTACTTCTTTGTAATAGGCGAAGGAGGATTCGGTCAGAGCCACCGGATCCCTGATGATGGAGAAGTAGAAGGTGTCTGCAGGCATCACCTTCTCCACCTGCAACCACGAGAGAGGAGAAAACATCAAACTGAAGCAGTTCACCCGCTAGAAATATTTAAACCAAGAGTGTCCAAGAGGCCTCGAGGGCCGGCCTCATGCGGGTCTTCCAGTAACCCTACCTTATCTGCTGCCGATTACCTGGATCAGGTGTGTTTGGCCAATAAGGCGCTTCAACAGCACATGGTTGGAAAACATGTAGGACACCGGCCCTCGAGGCCTGACTTTGGACACGCCTGGTTTAAACAGCAGGATTGTGGGAAAAGTGAATCTTTGTATTTCTTCAACAAACGTTTCCTTTTGTTAATGCTGAAACTGAGTTTGTAAAAGAAGAAGCATTTATTATTTGTTGTGTTTTTACATTTACTACAAAAACACTCATAGAAATAGGTCAAAAATTCCGGATATTCAAAAAATTTTCTTAACAAAAGCAAAAAATTATGCAAGAAGGGTCAGAAAACCTGTCTTGTAAGAACAAGAATTCCTTTTGTTTTTTAAGAACAAAAATCTAGTTACTAAGACATGTTTTCTCAAGCTTAGATTACTTTTAGGGCTTTGAAATTATCGTTTTAATCGCGATTAATAAATTACAGGGATTTTTTCCCGTCTTTTCTGTGAAGTATGATCGTGTGTGATAATGCACACCTGAAAGGACATTATTGTTTTTTTCTAAACTGTTTTGTTTTTTGTAATAAATGAACTTTATATTGAAATGGAAAAAAGCATGTGGAATTGGGAAGTGGAACGTTAATCCCTAGTAAACACCAAATCCCAAAGGGTTAAATCAGAAAACACTCAGACACTTCAGTCATAGTTCAAATACAGATTGTAAAAAGAACAGTTTTCAGTAAGGATCCTGAGGTTTTAGCAGCTTAAAGCTTTCACCTCTTTTTTTGCAGTATTTTTACTCTGTTTATTCAGCCAGAATGCAACTAAAAGGCTAAAAAAAATATATCAAAAGATAACTTCCACCATGCTAACACACTTTAAATAGCACAATCGTTAGAAAAGAGGTTCAGCGCTAGGACTGGGTATCACTTACAATTTCCAGAAACAATTTGATTTCAAATTGATCGATTTGATTCTATTTTCGATTCTTTCACTTCTTCAATTCAATTTTGAGTTTACACATTTATAAACATTTGTTTAGAAATTCATTAATAATCTACCATTTGATTTGAACATATTTATATTAATCTGATCCAGTTCAGATATTGTAAAATGTATCAGTGAAATAATGAGATTATTAATATAATACAGTGTTTCATGGATTCTCTAAAGGAGAAGTTCTAACAAAAATGTTCAGATCATTAACATTGTAAACATTGTTCTCCTGGAAGGAGTTTCAGTTTGACCACTAGGTGGCGGTTGCGCTATAGCAGTACACCTTATTCCAGAAGAAGAAGGAAGAATGAGGAGGAAAAAAAACTGTTTTAGAACACAAATGGTTACTATTTCCTTAAGAGTTTGGAAAATTTATGCCTGTGAGTTTATAAAGAAGTTCATTTAGTCAGAATGTATGTTTAGGTTGATGGAGCGTTAGCATTAGCCGTCCTATGGAAAATTCCATTACTTTAGCTTTATGGGCTAAATTGATTTATATTTTTATTAATCGATTATTGATCTGTTAAGCTTAAATCTATTAAAATCATTTAATCGATTTTATTAACCCGGCCCTAATTAGCACATTAAATCTAAACAGCTTTTCCACCCACAATTGTTAAGCTACGTTCACACCGCTCCCAGCACCACGCCTTCAAACATCCACCTTCGATGAATATTTTACGTAAATGCTCATAAATGTTCATTTTTGGGCTTCTGAGTTCAAACCCTCCCATGATACCTCTAACGTAAAACAAAGACTCCAGCGCGTTCAAGAACCCATGTTTAGCGCGTTATTTGCGTCACACACCCGGTGTGCCCCGAGCTTTATGGCCATAGCGCCCCCTGCAGGAAAAGGCTCAAACCCCAAAGACCTGGATAACCTGAAAACCCATCCAATTGATTTTTCCTCTAGATCAGGAGTGTGCAAATCCAGACCTCAAGGGCCTGTCTACTGAAATCATTAAATAATATTTTATGAGATTAATCAATAAGCACTCTACATGGTTACTTGAAAAAATGAGCATTTTATCTGATCTGAACTGGATTACAAAAATTTAAAATGAAGTAACTGAGTAGGAGTGGGATTATATAAATTCGCTTTTTCAAACTCTACTTGGCTTTAGCTAATAATTATTAAATTTAATGAATCAAATGTGACCTAAATGTGTCTTTGTTTGTTTTTTTAATCAATGCATTTGTTATTTATGTAAAGGATTTAAAAACTGTGTGTGTTTCGTCCTGTATTTTCCACAATCTATGCTTGAAATAAACCAATCAATCAATTAAACCTGCCTTTGAAGCTCCTTACCGGCAAAAAACACCTGATCCAGGTAATCAACAGCAGATAAGGCGGTGCTTCTGGAAAACCAGCGAGAGGTCGGCCCTCGAGGCCTGAAATTAAGACGCCACTGCTCTAGCCTATTTTCTTGTTTTATTTATTTATTTTACTATTTAAATATTCGACGACGGATTTACTTTTCGATTAGTCGTTACTTTATATTAAATGAAGTTGAGGTGTAGAAAGATGTAATGTTATCATAGCATTCCGCTAGCTTTTTGGACGATTTTGGCATTTATTATTGTTTTTTAAGTTATTTTTTAGTTAAGCTAATATTTCAGCTAAATGCTAGCTATTTTTGCTAATTTCCTTTTTTTGGTATTTTTGGCTGATTTGGAGTTTAGCCAATATTTCATCTCCATTTTGGCAATTTAGGATGTTTTAATATTTTAAACTGATACAGACTTAAGCTAATACTTCAGCTACGTGCTAGCTATTTTGGCTAATTTCAGATTTTTTCAGTTTTTAGGCTAATTTGGAGGTTAGCTAATATTTCAGCTGCATGCTAGCCGTTTTGGCTAATTTCATCTTTTTTCAGTTTTTAAGGTTAATTTGCCATTAAACTGATATTTTAGCTGCCGATCAGCTTCAGCATTTTCAGCTAACAGCTTTTTTAGCTGTCAATTTCAGCATCTTCCGCTATCAGCACTAGCATCTTCAGAGGCCAAATTGTATTTAAAATAGTATTTAACGACCCAATTAGATGTAATGTTATAATAGCATTCCGCTAGCTTTATGGACGATTTTGGCATTTATTATTGTTTTTTAAGTTATTTTTTAGTTAAGCTAATATTTCAGCTAAATGCTAGCTATTTTTGCTAATTTCCGCTTTTTTGGTATTTTTGGCTGATTTGGAGTTTAGCCAATATTTCATCTCCATTTTGGCCAATTTAGGATGTTTTAATATTTTAAACTGTTACAGACTTAAGCTAATACTTCAGCTACGTGCTAGCTATTTTGGCTAATTTCAGATTTTTTCAGTTTTTAGGCTAATTTGGAGGTTAGCTAATATTTCAGCTGCATGCTAGCCGTTTTGGCTAATTTCATCTTTTTTCAGTTTTTAAGGTTAATTTGCCATTAAACTGATATTTTAGCTGCCGATCAGCTTCAGCATTTTCAGCTAACAGCTTTTTTAGCTGTCAATTTCAGCATCTTCCGCTATCAGCACTAGCATCTTCAGAGGCCAAATTGTATTTAAAATAGTATTTAACGACCCAATTAGATGTAATGTTATAATAGCATTCCGCTAGCTTTATGGACGATTTTGGCATTTATTATTGTTTTTTAAGTTATTTTTTAGTTAAGCTAATATTTCAGCTAAATGCTAGCTATTTTGGCTAATTTCCTCTTTTTTGGTATTTTAGGCTGATTTGGAGTTTAGCTAATATTTCAGCTGCATTTTGGCCAATTTAGGATTTTTTAATATTTTAAACTGATACGGACTTAAGCTAATACTTCAGCTACATGCTAGCTGTTTTGGCTAATTTCAGCTTTTTTCAGTTTTTAAGGTTAATTTGCCATTAAACTGATATTTTAGCTGCCAATCAACTTCTGCGTTTTCAGCCATCAGCTTTTTCAGCTGTCAATTTCAGTATCTTCAGCTCTCAGCACTAGCATCTTCAGAGGCCAAATTGTATGTATTTAAAATTGTATTTAACAACCCAATTAGTCGACTAATCTGAAAAAAAAAAATTGTTGATTAGTTGACAAGTAAAATAATTGCTTGTGGCAGCACTAATTTAAACTGAAAATCTGTGGACACAATTTCATCTTTTTAATGAAGATAATAAATGAATCTTGTTATTTTAGGGCCTCCCAATAACAGGCACTAAATGAATCCAGAGCACAGCTGTTCTCATCATGCCTTCATTATCACACACCCAATGCATTTCTGACATGCTACACAACTGTTGTCATGAAAATGACGACAAAGGTTTGGAGAATTGCTCCCTGAAGCCCTTGGTGATCAGAGTTAGCAGATGTAGGATAGTTCGGATAACCTCGCCTTGACTAACTCACCTCCATCTTATTGAACCTCATGTGGTTGCCCATGATGTGGAACTCCACCACTCTGGGACCCCGATAACCCTTGACTCTGTGGGCGTTGAAGGGCAGCGGGTATCCCAGCTGGTAGCCCAGCGGCAGGGCGAAGCGCAGGTTGTGCTCCTCTCCGAAGCGGTACAGCATGTTGAGCACCGTGCTGCTGGCCGTCTTGTGGGTCTTCAGGAACATGATGTGGTTGTGGGGCTGACAGGAACCCAACGAGGGCCCCTGAGCGTCAGGGGACGAGAAGATGGAGTGCACAGCTGGCTGCACTCCGCTGGAAAACATCCCAAAGGAAGAGAGGAACCGATTACTTTCCATTTTTCACTTCAAGTGTTTTTTACAGCGAGGGGTCTCGGAGCAAAATATAATGTTAGATCAGATAAGTTAGTTTCCTGTGAAGGTCTCCACCACCAATGAAAACATCTCTGAAAAACAGGAATGTTTGGAACGTTTGGAACCTCAGGGCAGCATTCAGCTTCAAGAGGAGGAGAATAAACACAAATGTAGACCTCCCATCAGATCCAGGAAATCTGTTGAAAATCCGCTTTTGAAGCAGAAATGAAAATAGATGTGCACCATAAATCAAAAACATCATCATCTGAAAAAAGATCAGGTCTTTCTGCAAGACATGTAGAATCGAGCAGTTTGGAATTCTATAGTCAGAATGTGATGAAGGTGAATACAAACCAAATGCATTTTTGTTATATTTGAGTCAGTGAGACCAAAACTTTCATTCATTCATTTTCCATGCCGCTTTATCCCTTTCGGGGTCGCGGGGATGCCGGAGCCTATCCCGGCCGCGAATGGGCGAAGGCAGGATTTACCCTGGACAGTTCGCCAGTCTGTCGCAGGGCCACCAAAACTTTTTTTTTGGGAAATATAGTTGCTGTTCAAAATTCCGATCTCATTTGATTTAATTCTTGTTTTAATGCCAGAAACTAATGGAGTGAAGAAGTTCCATGATTTATTTAAGATTTAAATAACTAAAGTCTTAATTGTTTTTATTTTTAGCTAGCAAATCGCTTAAACTATTTTAAAGTTAATCCAGTTTATGCATGATCAAACTAATCAAGCAAAAATAATCGGTGATTAGTCGAGTATTAAAGGAATCGTTTGTGGCAGTATAGATCATAAAGGTACGGGTCGGTACCGTCTCAATCAGGGCTGTCAAACTCATTTTGGTTCAAGGATCACATTCTACCTGTCTGATCTCAAGTGGGTCGGACCAGAAACATAGAACCAAAATAACCTTTGTTCAACTTATCTGTAGCTTTGTTTTTGTTTTGTTTTTTTCTTAGCTGGAAAAAATGATAACCTAGTAACCTAATCACTCATTATCATTAGAGCATTTATTATTAGGGCTGGGTATCAGTAAAGAAAAATTAAGGAATTAATCGCACATCTGGAATAAATTAATCGCGAATAATCAACAATTTATTATTTTTTTAGTTAGAGTATTTTCTAGCCACTTATTATCTGCAAATAATCATAATATTAAATTCCACGCAAAATTGTACATTTAAAACATTTATTTTTAACTCTTTAGAACCTTGAGTCTAAAATTCAGTTTTAGTATAATGTTGTGCTGCCACAAACGATTATTTTAGTAGTCAAATAATCACCGATTATTTTTTCAGATTACTCGACTAATCGGGTCATGCGGAAAACTGCATGTAAGACACATCTTAACAATCATTAGCTTTAAACTAACTAAACACTAGAAATATTCACACTAGCATTATCTGAAATAATGCTAGTGTGAATGATGTAACCTGAATTTGGCCGCTGAAGATGCTAGTGATGATAGCTTAAGATGCTGAAACGCTGAAGCTGATAACCAGCTAAAATATTAGTTAAATGTTGAATTAGCCTAAAAAAAAAAAAGCCCAAGTTAGCCAAAAATATCTAGCATGTAGCTGAAATATTAGCTAAACTACAAAATAGCCTAAAAAACAAAGAAAGCCTAAATTAGCCAAAATTAACTAGCACGCAGCTGAAATATTAAACTCCAAAAATTAGCCTAAAAACTTTTTAAAAAATCCTAAATTAGCCAAAACAGCTAGCATGTAACTGAAATTTTAGCTAAACTTCAAAATAGCCCAAAAAACCGAAATAAATGACAAAATAGTTCAAAAATCTAACAGAATGCCATTACAACTTTCAACTAATCGACTATTAAATTACTCGTCGACTATTTTAATAGTAGATTAGACGTCGATTAATCGACTAATCGTGGCAGCCTTAGTATAATGCACTTAAAACTCAAAAAGTTGATTTTGTATAATATAAACTCTTTAAAAGATTTTGGGTTTAAAATTAACAACATAAGAATAAGAAAAAGTCTTAACTTTTTTCTGTAAAATACATTATTTATATTTTTTTGTTCAATTTAAGAAATATTTTAGTACTTTAAAGCATGCCCTGATAATAAAAGTTTGATTTTGCTTTTATTAGCATTTAATCAAATGTCAATGTATGTCCTTTTTAACCATTTCTTTCTCTCCATAGCCTGTGAATGCTAAAACGCTTCTTTAAATATGCGTTGATGATGAAACCGTCATGCAATATGGTTCAGAAAATGCCTTTAAATATAAATATACATATATAAAGCCTGACCTCCTGTTGAAGATGACTCCCAGGAGCTGTCCGGCAAAAACAATGGCCACAAACAGCAGCAGGGCTTTCCACATCCATAACGGACCCACGCGGCCACACACCAGCCGTCGCAAGATCCTGGGAAGAGAGGAAGAGGAGGATGAGACCATGATGAAAGAAAACGTGAACTTCACGGAGGCTGGAATCAAAGACGAAGACATAGGAATAATTAAGAAAAAACGATTGTTTTAAAGATTAACTACAGACTTAAAGCCAAAAGAAAAAAAAAGATGGAGCAGAGAAGAAGAGGGAGAAGATGCGGGTGAGGGTGGAGGTTAAAACAAGGATGAGTCACCACAGAAATGTAAAAAAAGCATCATCAGTGGGAGGAAAGAAGATGAAGATAAAGGACACTGTGATTCAGCGCTTCTAGATTTAGCGTCCCTGCTGTCAGTTCACTGACCTCTGACAAACAGTGGGTTGTAAATAAAGATTATTGCTGAAGGCTGGTTACTCTGCAAACAACACCCTGCTTCTCTCAAAGAGCAGACAGTTTTTTTTATATAAAGACGCTTTCGTACAGCTCTTATTGGACATCCGATGCAAAAAACGAGATCTTTCCTGATGCCTTTAGCTCTCAAATGAAGACCATCTCATCAAGGAGTCATACTTGGATTTAAAGGATGGTTCATCAAAAAGATTTTAACATAAAGCTAGAAAAATACATCAAAGATCCACATGAGAAGGCCTGAGGATTCTGGAAAACCTCACGAGCGAAATCCATCTTTTCATCAATAAAATAGCTTCAATAAAAGAGTTTCTTCACTGGTGAAATGGTCTTAAATGAATTCCCCTCAAAAATGTCCCTACCCCAACTGTAAGGGCATTTGGGGCAGTAGCCGTGTCCTACACTGTATTTTAACAGGCAGACAAAGGGCCTTAGAGCGGTGTATCCCTCCGCCGCGAGAATGTTCCGCGTCATGCTAGGTCGTGGAGGAGGAACACATTTCTTCACGTGGGTGCGCTCTGAAGCACAAAAGTTTACATTTAAATGTTACTAATGACTTTTTGCTCTTGGATGACTTTTTAGAGAAATAAAACCAATATTTTTAGGCATTTTCTGACCGCTAGCAGCTACGCGCTATAGCGTAAATGACTGGCGACTATTGATGACATCATAAAAATTATCTGCGAATAATAACAAAATGAAATTTATATATAAAAGTGTACATTTAGAAAATTTATTTTTAATTAAGGCTTTCAATTGATTACAAAAATAATCATTTTAATCACACTTTTGGATTGTGATTAATCACAATAATTTAAATGTTTTACTACATTCTATATGACAATAAGCCACTTTTTAACAAAAACAAGCCAGAGAAAAACTTTTTCCTCGTTTTTATAGTCTGAAATTATTTAATTGATCAAGTTTTAACCCAGAAGTGTAGACAAGAAGAACTCTAAAGACTTTTCTGTATGCAGTATTACTCCAAGAAAACAAAATGCTGACTTACAGCCATAAAAAACAAACCTGCAGACCTTAAATAATTTTTTTTTTTAATCCATTCATGGCTCCATATCATTGCTTCAAAACAATGTTTTCTTTCATCTTCTGGACAAAAACAAGCGGTGAGAGGTGAACTTTCTCTTGAACTGATGTTTTATTTAACTTATTGAGACAATATATCGCTTTTACTTTACCACTACAGTCGAGGTTCAGCGATGCTTTGACGTGTTACCGTGACAACGCACCGGACCATGGATCAAATAGTCCTCTTTTTGTGAAAAGAAATCTAAACCAAAAAAAAAAAAAAAAACCTGCAAGATTAAAGTACTAAAATCTGATTGAATATGTATTTCTTTTGTAAATAACCATGGTATAAGAGGAAAAAAAACTTGCACTGCTGAGGCAAGGTTCAGGACTACTGCTCTGTGATGTGTGATTCATTTGTGTTAGCTAATATCAGCGCGTTAATTGTAATTTTTAATCGCGTGCATTAACATTCACAACCCTAATTTAAACATGTATTTTTTTCTTTTAAATGTTCAATTGTGGTCTATATTCACTAAAGTAGTGAGCATCGATGCGCGCTAGTTTTTTTGCAAAGACTTTTGGGAAATATCTCGATTTTGGAATTGTAGATTTGGATGTGAAACGGTGAACGCACTATGTAGCGATTAGGGAGGGAATTGAAACACATTCTCTATATTTCCTTAACTCTACATTTGGAGGAGTAAATGCTGGGGAAGAATTTGGATTCGGCCTAAATCTTTGAAACAATGTCCTCCAACATACAGGAATTTAACTTCTCCTATAGTCCTAAGAATAAAAAAACCCTTCTTGCCATTTTGATGCCAACAGACGTCGATAACCGTGGGCAGCATTTGGTGCAGGTGGATATAAGCAGCAGAGGAACGCTGAGAATATAAATGCTTCAGGCAGTCAGAGATTTGACTGAGCTTTGCTTCACCTGCGACAGTCATCAGAGGAGCTGTCTGCTTCTACAGTCATCCAGACTCCTGAACATGAGCGCAACATCCAGACTCACGGCAGCACAGCGGCTCAGAATGAAGCGAACGCTGGTAGCAGTCGTGTATGGGTGTCACGCTTCATTACGGCTGGTGGAGAGGAGATTTGCATCTTCAGGACGACAGCAGCCCAGCTCATATCAGGTCATCTCTGATAACGCTGCATCAGGATCTTCCTCTTTGTTTTAATGAAAACATGAGGTCAGATTTACTACAAATATATGTTTAACTGGGGAAATAGTGACCGACGACGCTAATTTTGAGGCTGTCATGTTCACTCACTGCATTTGCAGAGTGGCTCTCAAGTTATCCATTAAAGCGGCTTCCTAATGCTGCTCTGAATTCTATCTTGGGTTCAGCTCCTGCAAAATCCAGGATCACTTACCTGCCTCTGACAGGTGTGGTTTGCAGGCAGTTGCAAAGCCCTGCTTTTGCAGAGGGGCCTGCATAAGATTTAAAACCTCCCTGCTGGAAGGTGCAGATCAGGGGTGTCAAACTCAATCGCACAGGGGGCCAAAATCCAAATCACTCCTTAGGTCGCGGGACGAACAGGATAAACATTTATTGAACACTCTAAAACTAGATTTTTAAAACTTTAAAACCATAACTTTTTAACATCATTATAAACTAGATATATTTTACCTGTTGCTGGTGTTAAATGCTGTAAGCTAAATTTGGCTAATGAAAATGCTAGTGACGCTAGCTGAAGATGCTGAAGCTAACAGCTGAAAACATCAAAGCTAATAACCAGCTAAAATGTTAGCTAAATTCCAAATTTGCCTAAAAACCAGAAACTTAGATATAAGCCAAAACAGCTAGCCTATAGCTGTAAAAATAGGCTAACTCCAAAATAGCCTAAAAAACTTTTTAAAACCCCTAAATTAGGCAAAACTGTTAGCATGTAGTTGAAATGGTAACTGAACTCCAAAACAGCTTAAAAAAAAAACAAAAAAATCCTAAATTAGCCGAAACATTTAGCATGTAGCTGAAAAAATAGCAAAACTCCAAAAAGGCCTAAAAAAACGTCTTTTTTAAATTAAAAAAAGAAGCTAAATTACCCAAAACTGCTAGCATGTAGCTAAAAAATCAGCTAAACTCCAAAATAAACTTAAAAATCTTAGTAAATGCCAAAATAGTCCAAACAGCTAGCAGAATGCTAATTTAAAAAAAATTAAAATCATAAATTTTTAACATGCATATGACTAATAAAAAGGCAGGAGTATTATTCCACAATAAATAAACTTAAATCTTGAATAACTTTCAATATTTTACTCTCCGTAAAAAATATATTTTTGGAAGTTTTCTTTTTCTTTTTCTTCTTCTTTTTGTAGATGACTAGTGTCAGGAGTCAGAGTAATAACACTACATTTCCCAGATGCCCCAGCTCACAGTTTCCATTGACAACTTAAGCAGCGCACAGTGCAAAGTATTGTTTGAGCCACTCAGCCTGCATACTGAGCGTTTTATTCTGATCTGATCTTTTGCTAACCTGACCCCACTTTACCTTTGGCCCAATCCTTTTTATTTTTTTATTTTTGAAAGTTTGCAAGTTAGAAATGAGCACAAGACAACATCGGGTCATTAACAACAATAAAATAAAATGATCTGGAGGGCCGGATCCGGCCCCCGGGCCTTGACTTTCCACTTCCAGGGGCAACACATGCTGCCTCTAAACTGGAATGTAGTTTTTTTTTCTCAAAAATGTTTTTTTTTTTTCTCAAAGCGTGGACGCTGACATGCCAGACGGCCTCTCCTCTTTAAATTGTCCTCAGACTGGGACTTCGGATTTGCTTCACTTTTGACCAAAGCAGAAGTCTTAGAGCCGGCACGACCACAGAGGGCATCATCACCCGCCACATGAGGGGTCAGGGTCCATGCCAAGCCCCCGGGGCTGCAGTGCAGGACCTTCAGCCCCCAAGGGCATGAGCTGGGGCAACAAGCCCTCAAGGCTGGGCAGGCGTATTCCGGAAAAAAGAGATAAAAAGCTTTAAGATAGCACCAAAGAACAGACAAATATTTTCAAGAAAAGATAAAAACATAAGGATATCCTTGAATAAATGAGATTGTAAAACGTCTGCCTATCTACACCTCTTACTGCATTAGGATGGGCTCTCTTCCAGATGCTTGTTTAAGTGTTTCCAGATGTTTCCAAACAAATTCTTTTCAGAAGAACTCTCTTTTTCAGTCTTCCCTCCCTACATTTCTATTTTTTTTTGTCCAAACATGCCAAAATGCCTCCATTTCTGCAGAGACTATTCATGTATTAATGCGATTAAGACATGGTTGTAAGAGGCGTGCAAAACACAATCCAAAGACGAATTTCTAATTTATGATTACACAGCTTCTGACAGAAGGGATGTGACAGCCGGCAGAGCCGGAGAAACCCACCATAACTAACCCTTCACTTTAATAAACACGTCAAGCTGAGGAATGCAAACTTTGAACCAGAGCCTGACAAATGTCTCAATCTGATGTAAAAACCATAGAAATGCGGAGGAAAGATGGCGAAATCAGTGAGTGTAAATCATGAAACGGGTGGAATTGTTTAGATTTACTGTATGACTGTTCTCACCATGTTACACTCACTGATTATGGAGTAACATGCAGAGATCTCACGTATGTTTATATACAGCTAACAAGCAAATGACCATCACTTTGAAACAAGGAACTGGGTTATTACGTCTGGCATCACCGGGAAAAGCGTAAACTGAAGAGATACAACTAGAAAACTTAAAGGGTTTACTCTGCAGTAGTAATGTTACTAAGTCGCAGAAAACTGTACCAGACAATTCCGTTTCAACTGAATCTTTTCCACTAATTTTTTTAAAAAGTCGTTTTAGTGGATTTATGAGCTGGAAACTTAAGTTCTGTAAAAACAAACGAATACTTGAAATCAATTAAACACTGAATCTATTATCTAAAAAATGTTATATGGAATCATGGTAATAAATAAAATGTTCCATATTTGAATTTTTTATAAAAATGTTCTGTGGATGAACATTCAGAAAAACCCAAAAAAGTGAAAATACACTTCCAACAGTGACACTAAGAGTTGATCATAACTCACTTCCAGTGTTTTTCTTCTATTTTTCAATAGTAACAGAACTCAAATTTAAATTCTATTTGTCACATTCATATAAAAAGTATCAAGTCAGCCACCAGTCATGCAAAAGATAAGAGAGACCTGTAATTTTCATTATATATATACACTTCAACAACAGGAGACAAAAAGAGGAAGAAAAAAAACGAGAAAACCCCATTGTCTGATTTTTAAAGAATTTATCTGTAGATTATGGTAGAGTAAGTATTTGGTCAATAACAAAAGTTCAACTAAATACTTTGCTCTATTCCCTTTGTTGACGGTGACAGCAGTCAAACGTTTTCTGTAAGTTTTCACAACAAGCTGTTGCTGGTATTTTGGTCCATTCCTCCATGCAGATCTCCTCTAGAGCAGTGATGTTTTGGGGCTGTCGCTGGGCAACATAGACTTTCAACTCCCACCAAAGATTTTCTATAGGGTTGAGATCTGGAGACTGGCTAGGACCCTCCACGACTTTGAAATGGTCATGGACCATTTTATGATGGAAGGACGTTTTCACTCAAAATCTGACCATACATGGCTCCATTCATTCTTTCATTACACAGATCAGTCGTCCTGGTCCATTTGCTGAAATAAAGTCCCTCAGGGAACAATACTGGGGCCAATTCTCCTGCGTCTGCATCTAAATGATCTGCCTAAGGCGTGTCCTGATGTTGGCCTTCAGATGTATGCTGACGACACTGTAGTTTATGTGTCTGGAAAAAACTCTGATGCTGTAAATATAAAATCTTTAACCAAAGTGTCCATCTTTAGAAAACAAATTAATGTATGATTATCAGGAAAACAACAGCAAGAACATTGTGTAGAATATATTATTTGGTTTTGTTAAGTGTGGAATACACGTATAGTTGAGTACATTTTTTACTTCTTTTTAATGGTTATTAATGAATTTTTACAGTTTTTAGTGTGTTACTTTGTATTTTCTTTTCTAACTTTTTTCAGTAAAAGCTCCACTCGGGACAGATGTTGCCAACAACTTCTATTTTGGTTTCATCTGACCAAAGGACACTCTCAGTCCTCTTTTGGATCTTCCAAATGTTCTCTACCAAATTTTAGACAGGCCTGCACTAGGGCTGCCACAATTAGTCGACTATTTCAATAGTCGATTAGTCGACAACTAATTTAATAGTCGATTAGTCGAGTGTAGTAAAGCTTAAAGTTATAATGACATTATGTCAAATCTTTTTGGACTATTTTGGCAATTATTACGGTTTTTAGGCTATTTTGGAGTTTAGCTAATATTTCAGCTAGATGCCAACTGTTTTAGCTAATTTAAGATTTATTTCAGTTTTTTAAGATAATTTGGTGTTTTAGCAAATATTTAAACTACATGCTAGCTGCTTTGGCAATTTTTTTTTCATTTTTTTAGGCTAATTTGGCTATTAATTAATAATTTAGCTGGCTATTAACTTCAGCGTTTTGAGCTATCAACTTCATCTTTTTTTCAGCTATCTGCTTCAGCATATTCAGCAGCCAAATTTAGCTTACAGCATTCACACTAGCATTATCTAATGCTATATATCTAGCTTTTATTTAGTTTAAAGCTAATGATGGTTAAGATGTGTGCTTTACATCCAGTTTTCCCTTGACCCAATTAGTCGACTAATCGGAAAACATAATCGGTGATTAGTTGACTATTAAAACAGACAGATGGAAATCTTGCTTTTTTGTTGGTTACCAAATACTGATTTTACACAATAATTTGCAAATAAATTATTTAAAAATTATACAATATTTTCTTCTCATTATTTGAGGTATACCTTGATAAAATTACAGGCCTCTCTATTTTCTCTTATCAGGGAGAACATGCACAATACGTTGATGACTAAATACTGTTTTGACCCACTGTAAAAGTGCTCTGAGCAGTAGTGACAGCAGCCGACCTCATCTAGATTTGCTTCTAGCCAAAATAACTCAGACCTCTGGGATAATAGTCATTTTAGGTATACACATCACCCCCTCTCCCTCACAAAGTACAGATGTGAAACATAGCTTTAATAGATAACCACAGAGATCCCTTCACTGATTTAGTGCAGGAACTCAGATAAAATGTTCTTATGTTATTGTGACGTGTTCCACCGTTAACTAGACTACGCCACATCAGCAGGAAAAGCCTCTATGTTGAATCAATTTAAGCAACTCTGTGAAAAACCTGATGTTTCAGAAGGGGCCATATGCATCATCATGTGAGGTATGATGGTTCAGGGACCGCTAAATGGCAAAGTGATGCCTCGTGTGGCTGCAGGAAATGACGACAAGACCACAAAAATCTAAATGAAAGATAAGTGTTGTGCAACAGGCATCAGAAGTGTTTGACTATTGACGAGAACAGAACAGATTGGCTCCTCCCCCCCGGTGTTCCAAACAGGAAGTACCTGCTGGCTCCAAGAAGCCAAAGACTTCCTTAGAGAAATAAACAGTTATTCTATTTATCAGAATAACCATTCTTGCTCTGATAGTTTCTTCTTGCTAATACTATTTTTTAGAGCTTTTTACCAAACATTAATCAGTCTAACTTGGCTTCGAAATTATAGTTTTTATTTCATGCATTTTCCCTGTACACAATTTAACCCTTTTTCTTGTCTTTGGACTCTCAATTGTTAAAATGTCTCATTTGCTGGTTTCTTTGTGGTACAAAGAGCATTTTAGTCACTTCTGCTCTTCTCCTTCCGTTTGTCAGCATGATTATGCGTTAACTCGGTCGACTGTGGACGTTTGTGAGTCATCCTAGCAGCATGTGAGAGTGAAACTAATCCCTCTAACATATGTTGTGGGGTTCTCTAAAGGCCTAGTCATTGTCTTTCATGGTTTGTTTCTGTAAAACATTGAGTTATACATGCGAGGTGATTTTGAACACGGATATGGTTGCCTTGAGAAAACAAATAAACACTTCCAGAACACATGAAGAGTTGGCGTGTTTGTTCTTCGTCTGCTCTGCTTGGGTTAGGTAAACATGTGGTTCAAGACAAACCAAAGTGGAAATGATAGACTTTACTGTGGCTTTACTTTGTTTTTTCACACACAGATTTCCTAATCTGTGCTGAGCTTTTAGCTGACTGGCACCAAGGATGTCTCCATTGAAGTCAACAGAGACATTACAGCAGCAAACGTTTTATCAAAGAAAAATATGCTGAGTTTGCATTTTTCAAACCGAGGACTTTTGAGAAAATAAATTAGGGCTTGAATTTCTTCAATCTTGACAAGACAAGAACTCCTTAAATCCTTTAAAGCTCCAGTGTTTACATTCTTTTGAATATCTTCAGTCCTGTATGCTTTCAACGTAAATCCATAGAATTCAGAAGCTCTTTACATTCGTAATGTGTTGAAAAGCTGGGTTAGGGTTTCTCCGTATTAGAAACAGCTGATTATTTAGGTATCTCCAGCAACATACCTAGTATTAATTACATAAACCCCAACTGCAGGGATGGAGGAACTTAGTATCAGAATTAGGGCTGCCACGATTAGTCGACTAATCGACTATTAAAATAGTCGATGACTAATTTAATAGTCGATTAGTCGTTACTTTATATTATATGGAGTCAGAGTGTAGTAAAGCTGAAAGTTATAATGGTATTATGCTAGCTTTTTGGACTATTTTGGCATTTATTAAAAAGTATTTTTGGCTATTTTGAAGTTTAGCCAAAATTTCAGCTACATGCTAGCTATTTTAGCTAATTTAGGCTTTTTTTTCATTTTTAGGCTATTTTGGAGTTTAGCTAATATTTCAGCTGTGTGTTAGATGTTTTGGCTGACTACGGCTTTTTTTTCCAGTTTTTTAGGCTAATTTGGCATTTAACTAATATTTTAGCTAGCTATCAGCTTTAGCGTTTTCAGCTATTAGCTTCAGTGATTTCAACTATCAACTTCAGCGTTTTTAGGTATTAATTTTAGCGTTTTCAGCTATAAGCACTTGCGTCTCTTGCTACCGAATTCAGCTTACAGCGTTCACACTAGCATTATCTGGTTCTGGTTAGGTTAAAGCTAATGATGGTTAAGCTGGGCTGCCACAAATAGTGACCATGTAGACCATAAACTAATGAAGTAAAGAAGCTGCATGATTCATTGAAGGTTTAATAAACTGTCGTCTTTATTTCTAGTTTGAATAAAGCTTCAACACTTCAAATTTAACGCCAATGATGTTGAAGATATGAGCTTTACATCCAGTTTGCGCATGACCCGATTAGTCAACTAATCGGAAAAAATAATCGGTGATTAGTCGACTATTAAAATAATCGTTTGTGACAGCTCTAATCAGAATGCGTCCACCGTTGCGGTGATAAAGTCGTTAAACTTCCCCTGTTCCACAAATGGGAAATTTAAGGTAAACACAATGAAGAGAAGGTCTGACATGTCAATCAGAGAGCCGTTCCTAAATAAAGATCAATTTGAATCTACAAATATAGAAAAAAATATGAGAATGAGTAAAAAGTTAAGCTGTCTACATTCATCGTGAATAACTCACGGTACGATGCGATTCGCGATACCTGGCTCACAATGTCAATAATATCACGATATGGCAAACATTGCAATACTCAACATATTACCATTGTAATCTGTATAACTATTTTGTAAACAAATGTATATTTTTATTTTCCCCAAAACCTTTTTTTTTAGAACAATTCAAATCACAAATGGCTTAAAATTTAAATAATAAAATAATCAATAAATACTAACGGGTCTTTACAATAATTACATACATTTTAAGATAACAAATAAACAAAAATCCACTTAAGAACTAAAATGTAGTTTATTCAAATGACCTCCTCACTTCAAAGAACAATAAATGTGGAAATAAAAATTCACAATGAGGCATTTTAATTAATTTCACATTTTCTGTCAGATAATATATTATTATTGAGGCACAGTATGAATGTTCCACCTATTAATATTAAATGATCACTGTTTTTCACAATGCTTGTATTCCTTTTCACTTCTCTTTGATAAACAACACTTCAGTCACATGCTCTACATGTGTACCGCTAACATACACACCTGGTAAAGCAATAGCGGCACAACACGTCTCACTTTCTCCGCTACAATCTGGTGTATTCTAGCGCTGTTGCTGCTGTTTTCGTCCTCACGAACCATGTTTTTGTTACATGCGCTGTCTGCATCTACTTTGGAAAAATACAGACACACTTTGGACCTTTTTGTTTGCAGTCGCTCTGCGTTTGTTGTAGTAGTAGTAGTGCGCGGCGTGTCCGCGCAGTTGCCACGACAATACCGATAAAAATTGATGATGTGTCACTGGTACCAAACATCCCTACACTTCACTGTCACGATTGTGAGAAGCGCCCCCTGGTGGACTTCTCTGGTATTACCTTAGAAACCGATTAAAGAAAAGAGAGGACCCGGAACTGTTGGCGAGTTGAAATAGTAAACCATACTGATATTTTTTCCCAGCTCTAGTCGTGATTATAAAAATTCACCCCCCGAGTTGAAACGTTTTGCTGATCCAGACTAACTAGTTTCTTTTCTTGGCTGACACTTTGCCATAAACTGACCTGGCTCCACTAACCTTTGTTTCTAAACATGCTTCAGGGCAGATGTCATTAGTTTGCCCCTTGATTGTAACAAAGATAGAATCATTTCAATGCATGCGGGAACCTGTCGGGCCCCTAAAGGCCTTCAGCAGGAATGCTAAGCAGCTCGTTTGTCTCGTCTTTCTCTATTTATATATAAAAAAACTGTTTTCAGGATCGAAAGAGACATTTAAAACTAATGAAGAGTCAAATATATCTGGACAACACTCATATTCTTATCCTGTGGAAACAGGCTGTTTGCACTATAGCTTGAACCTTTTCCAAACAAAGGCAAGGTCAACTATTAGATTCATTTGTGGTGGAATCATCTCAATGTTTAGCTAAAGAAACCTTTTCTCTACTTCAGACTGAAGATTTAACATTTACTTCAGTCATTCCACGACTTTAGAAAATGTATTTTCTAGCTTGAATTTGCACATATTTAATGATTAAGATTTGAAACAGTTCACACTGAAGTTAGAAAACAATGTCTTTAACTTAACAAGCTACACGGAAAAAGAAAAACCCCAATAGACGGGTCAACCACAAACTTTGACAAAACAACTTTTTGAAAGTAAGTATTTTAATCAGAATACCTCAGAAAACCCTGAGGGCCGACGGGTAACTCAAACAATGAGGAACTGCGAATAGACTAGAGTTCTTGAACGTAGTGGTTCCGCCCACCTCAGTGGTCTGAACTCATGCTGTCTGCCTGACAATAATGCAACACGGGGCAACATGTGACTGCAAGAAACCAGACGAGACCAAAATGGAAAACAATGGCAGGAATCGACATGACAACAGGCGAGACAAGATTTAACCAGAAGAGCACCACAGACGAGAAGTCACAACACAGAGCCATGCTGCAAACTATTATTTTAATAGTCGACTAATCACCAATTATATTTTCTGATTAGTCGACTAATCTAGTCATGCGCAAACTGGATGTAAAGCACATATCTTAACCATCATTAGCTTTAAACTAACTTAAAACTAGATATATAGCATAGGTAGATAAAATATTATTTAAATTCCAAATTAGCCTAAAAAAACTGAATAAAAGCCTAAGTTAGCCAAAATAGCTAGCATGCAGCTGGAATATTAGCTAAACTCCAAGATAACATGAAAAACAAAAAAAAAAAGCATAAATTAGCCAAAGAACTCCTAAAATGCCTAAAAAACAAACAAAAAAAAGTTCTAAATTAGTCAAAAATAGCTAGAATGCAGCTGAAATATTAACTAAACTCCAAATTAGTCTAAAAAAAAAAAAAGAAAAAAAAATCATACATTAGTCAAAATAGCTAGCATGCAGCTGGAATATTAGCTAAACTCCAAATTATCCTAAAAAATAGAACAAATCCTAAATAAGCCAAAACAGCTAGCACGTAGCAAAAATATTAGCTAAAAAAACCTTAATAAATGCCAAAATAGTCTGTCAAGCTAGCAGAATGCCATTATAACTTTCAACTTTACTACACTCTGACTTTATATAACATAAAGTAACGTCTAATCGACTATTACATTAGTCTTCGACTATTTTAATAGTCGATTAATAGTCATCATTTAGTCAATTAATTGTGGCAGCCCTACATGCCACACTCAGAAAGGTCAAAAGCAGAAGATGTTAGGGTTCACACACCACTGACTGTATCTGAGAACTGGACCGTGTGAGTGTGATGTCACCCATAGAAAATGACTTGTTTCCGGTTTTAACCAAACAAAATCAATTCCGTCGCCACTTTTTCGGGATACGGACGCCGCCACGTTGGAGCCAGAAATTGTCGGTAAACAGTGATCGGGTCCAAGTCGGTCTGAGTTAACGTTTCCATGGCAACCACTCTCACGAGTCAAGAATGAGCTTGTTGGAAGACCACACAACCCCTACGACCTCAACATAAAACTTTGTCAAATGTTTCAAACGTGGGGGCCAGAAGGCGCCACCTACTTTTACTGAGGCATTTGATTGGTCGGTTTATAATTTAAATAACTTGAATTAAAGAAAAAAAAATCATAAAAAATTATAATCAAAGACATTTTAAAAAGTATCAGAGCAAGAATGGTTATTCTGACAAATAGTATGTTTGATAATACCTGCCTATTTCCCTAAATAAGTCCATGGGATTTTGGTTTCTTGGATCCAGAGGGTACTTCCTGTCTGGAGCCAGGTGGGAGGGGTCACTCAGTCCAGTTCTCAAATACAGTCAATGGTTTCACACTGAAGTTTCATTAATATCAATTTCTATCTGCACTTTATTTGCTCCTCTGAGCTTGGGTCTAGATCAGGGGTCCCCAAACTACGGCCCGCGGGCCGGATTTGGCCCAGCCAAACAAACACTATTTTCTAAATCTGGCCGATTGAGACCCACATACAATGTAACTTTTTATTCCAACCTTCTGCAGTCTGAACTATGACGGGAGAGGATAGATTATTTAGTGGTTTATTTTTTCTATTGTTTTAGTATTTTTTTTCTGTGAAGATTACAGAAATTATTTATTTAAAATTTGGCTACGTGTGGCTTTCTCGAAAACCATGAATCTTTACGTTTAGGCTGTGATTGTTACACTTATTCTGTTAGCTTTCAAACCGACTCCAGCCCCACATCAGAGAAGAAGACAGTTCGGTAGCTGGTCTAGACCAAGCAAAGAAGCTCTGGTGTGCTGGCAAACAAAATTTGCAGTTCATTTGCAAGAAACTCTAGTGCGGTTCACTTCAGTGTGAATGTATGCAAACTACAAAGACCACAACTACAGCAGAAAGAAAGAATGATGGGAGGGAAAAAAAAGTCCCCAAAGAACAAACTGGAAGAAATCACAGAAACAAAGTGAAGGCCTTATTATCACCAGTAATTAGGAGTGTAACTATTCATTTTAACAATTCGATTAATATCATAATTTTTGGTTACTGATGAAATAAAGAAATCAAATAAACAAAGCCTGCAAACTAAGACTACCAACCCCAAACTAAAGTAACAAAACCCAGCAGTGCAAGACTGCGGAGGACAAAGAGGGGACAAAATAACAAAAAAAGGAAAAGAGAAATAAAATAATAATTTTTAAAAATAAGAATTAAAAATAAGACGTCTTGTTTGTTCAACTCTACCTCCAGAATGAACAGATTTTATATGCAAAGCAAAATTTTAGTAAAAAGTTTGATCTTCTGTGAGTTAAAAGTACAGATTATCCCATAATGCACAGCATTGGTTACTAGTAACCCAGAGCTGCACTGAAAAGATCCTGTCTGGCACAGAGCAGCTTTTATTTTGAAAATAATTTCTAAAAGAAATCACATTTTGAGAGATGCTAGGTTATTTTTATATATTTGCTTTTGTTCGTCCAATAAAAAGACATAATTCATATTATTAAAGGAAAAAAAGAATGCAAAGAAAAACTTCTTAAAGGCTAAAGTTAGACTATGCGACTCCTTCTAGGTTCAGATCAGTAGAAAACGAGCTAAAATGGCTCTTTTACTGGTAAAGGTTGTTGACTCAATTCTGCCTCAGACAGATTGATCCTGTTGGATTGTAGGAATATAATCCGATTTATCGATTAATTGGTACACTCCGATCATTCAGCAGACTGGATGTTTTTATTTTTAAAAATCTCTGTTCTGATTTCAAAACCAGAATCTGTTGGATCTCCAGGATTTTACCCGTCTTAACTGAAGGTGTTGTGTTAAAACTAAACAAATCAAATCAGGTGCGTGCGAATGCATATCTCACAAAACAACACTAAACACAAGGTGTGAAACCACATCAGAGAACAGACACAACAAGGCAGAAGCTGTGAGACAACCGTGAAAGTTTCCGAGCAGCAAACATGGAAATGATGCACCGTGATCCTCCTGCCTCATCAGATTACAGCACCAACCTCATGTAGATGAGACCAGAAACATCTCTGGACCAGGAGGAGCGTGCTGCCATCAGAGATGGTCTGAGAGACTATAGGGACGTGCACGCGGGCGGGCGCGCGCGCACAGTCTCAGTCCAGCAGATGGAGGATCAGTGTGAGCAGAAAGGCCTTCGCGTGGAGGCGTTCTTCTGCCCTCCACCCTACCCTCACCCTTCCTCCCTCCTCCTCCTCCTCCTCAGCACAATCAGTGCATCCATACCTCCCTCCCTCCCTCCTGCGGATTTCAACCCCCCGCTCCCCGGCTCGGACTCGGTACCTGGCCGTTAGTCGGATGAACATCGCTGCGTCCCGGGCTCGGTGTCGGTATCGGTGTGGGTGCGCAGCTGCAGGCAGCTCGGAGCATCTCGCAGTCCTCCGCTGCAGCTGATCCAGCGTCAGTCCAGGCCATGGACTCCGCGCGGCCCCGCGGACGGACAGCGAGCTCGGGTCTGGCCGCGTGACGGGGGTCCGCGCGGGAAAAGCAGCCTCAGCCTCCGCGCCTCCTCCTCCCGGCTCTGCTCCGTGTGGGTCCCCCGCTTGCTGATCCGCCGACGGTCTGAGGTCTGAGCTGGGAGCTGAAGGCGGGCTGGAGCAGGAGGGGGAGGTTTCCGGACACTGTCAAAATAAAAGCATCTCACATTTCAAGGCGGGGCAGGGCGTCACCGACCAGCGGGGGGGCTGCTGAGGATGAAAACTGCCCCATCCCCCGCACATGCTTAGAGGGAAACACACGAAAGTATTTATTAAATGCATTAAGGGGTGTCAAACTCAATCGCACAGGGGGGCAAAATCCAAAACATAGCTTAGGGTGCGGACCGAACAGGATAAATATTAATTGAAGACTCTAAAACTACATTTTTAAAACTTTAAAATTTTAACTTTTTAACATATCTATGAAGTAGATATAAAGTATTACCTGCAATATTGAATGAAGCTGAATTTGGAGGCTGAAAATGCTGAAATTTATATCTAAGTCACTGAAGTTGATAGCTATAAACGCTGAAGCTGATAGCCAGCTAAAATATTAGCTAAATGCCAAATTAGCCTTAAAAAAAATAGGTTGGTAAAAAAGCTACCATGTAAGCATAAAACCCTAAACTTCAAAGTAGCCTGAAAAACTGAAAAAAGTGTAAATTAGCAAAAACAGCCAGCATACACCTGAAATATTATGTAAATTCCAATGCACTCTAAAAAGCTAAAAATAAATTTAAAAAAATTGAAAAAAAATGAAAATAGCTGAAAACAGCTACCATGTAGCTGAAATATTAACTAAACTCCAAAACAGCCTTAAAAAATGGAAAAAGCTGAAACATTAGCCAAATTTCATAGTTTAAAAAGTCTTACTAAATGCCAAAATAGAACTAAAAGCTAGCAGAATGCCATTTTTCAACTTTAAAAGTGCAAATTTTTAACATATTTGTGAATAATATAAAGGTAGGAATATTATTCCATTCCATTAAATAACTTTCAATATTTTACTCTCCATAAAGATATTTTGTGAAAATTGTACAAGTTAAAAATGAGTTCAAGATAACATCGGGTCATTAATAACAATAAGATAAAAATGATCTGGTGGGCCGGTGTGCAATGAGATTCATCCAGTGTGGGTCCTTGGGCAAGACCCCTCCGCCCACAAGAGGGACCAAGTCTCATTTTCTATTTGCTAATATCAAGGTGATGGTAAAGCCTTCAACATTCAACTGAAATAGCAGCAGCTCCTCGGTATGTTGAGGATGTGATGCTTGTCCATCCATATGGGGACTGGCTTCAATTTCCCCTTTGGAAACACCAGATCCAGATAATCAGTTGGCATTGGTGAGGACTTATTTTGAGGGACTTTAAGTCCTTGCATTGCTCACACCAGGTCTGAAGCTATGTGCATACCACTCACGCTAACACTTCCATTGATAAGTCTACATAAACTTGCGTAAATGCATGTTTTGGGCTTCAACTTTCAAATCTCTCACATTCATGCATCAAGTTTTTAAGTCAGTTTTCAGGCTTTATATACAAAATTTAGGGCTTTTATGCAGGAAACGTAATAATCTTCATCCAGTGTGAGTTCTTAGGCCTGTAACTATGTGGTAAGATAGCTGTCAAAAAGAAACGTATTCATCAAGAAAAGGTGGTATTCATAAAAACAAAGTTGTCAATACATAATATTTCATGCACAACTATATAACTTTGTTTTTATGAACATGTTTCCTTTTGACAGCTATCTTACCCCATACTTCACTCTACTACCGAACTATGTAGCCGCAAGGGGACCTAACTCTGGGTATCCCTGTGCTGGTACAAAGCTGGCATTAAATACAAGGTTGTGTCAGGAAGAGCAGCTGACATCTAACTCTTTACCAAATCAAACGGACTTCCCATTAGCTTACTCTTAATTGTTGAAAGTAGTTGCCATAGAAACGTTGACTCAAACGGAGTCTGACCAATCACAGTTGTCTGGCTCCAAATGTTTGTATTACAGAAAAATGGCAACGGAAATTTATTTATTTCGCTGGAGCCAGTCCAGTCCCCCCGTCCAGTTCTTTTAAACAGTCAATGGTATAAAAAGAGAGCTCTCAGCAACAGGGAGGGGAAAGCCACCAGTCTCGCCCACAACTCGGAGGGGAATTTCTGATGAACTACTGCAACTCTGCAGTCCGACTTTTGTTAATAAATCAAGGTATTGTCCAGTAAGTACAAAAAAAACCAAAACAACAACAAAAACAACAAATTCTAGCAAAGAGAAGTGAGAAAAAAGACAGATATAGAACAGAAATAAATTAAAATTGTATAATTATATGTATCCCTTTATACCCATTGGCAAAAGCATATTGACCGATGTAAACACAAGTCTATATCTGCACGTATTAATATACATGCCTACAAATAGTAAACAAATCAAATCAGAGAAAACTTATGTTATAACCATCTTCAGATGCAATGAGACCAGATGGAAGCTTTTAATTTACATGAATTGACTGATGAGTCAAACTGTAAAAAAAAAAAAAAATCCTTCCAATTTGGTGCCCCCTCCAGCATATGGCGCCCTAGGCGGCCGCCTAGTTCGTCTATGTCCAGGGCCGACCCTGCTGGGGACACTTTAAAAAATAGATCAAAAGATAATGATAGACTTTCTTTAAGTAAAAATATAAATTACATGAAATAAAAACCGTATCAAGGTGACATGGTAAGTTAGCTCTCAAAGGAGCACAGAGGAGCTGATCTAATTTTGATTGTTAATTTGGTCACGCTGTGCTTCCCAAGCAGAAGAGTTAGCCAGCATGTTCATCCGGTGGTCGTTGGCATTGCTGCACAAAAATGAAAACTTGGCTCCAGTGAAGTTTTTCTAGACAGTTAAACAAACAACTGACACAGGATCATCAAGCGTCTCCATTTCCAAAAGTAGCCACCACAGTGGATGGATGTGTGATGGTAAGTTGAAATCCACAAACCAAAGGCAACCCAAATATTCCTCACTAATAAGTCACTTGATCATCTTGTGATCACTTGAGCTCAAAAGTTCTAAAGGTGGCATGATAGGAATGTATGGTTGATCCTTCCACTGGTTCACATTGGCAGATCTAAAACAAATGTTTTTTTGCTGTAACTGCTGTTTGGTTTTGACACACTTTACTAATGTCACAAAACAGTCTCCAGCACACCACCTAAACTATCATAAAGCATTCAAACAAACCCGGGTCAAGACTTTCCAGTCAGATAGACCTCTGTACAGGAGCCAGGACAGATTATTAGTCATCCAGTCATAACATCACAAGACCTTCTTCATCTACAAGATACAGGAGCTTCCTGCTGATGGGGAATCAAGGTTATTTCTGTGTTGTTGATATCCTTTGAAGATGACAATGTCACACACTAGATAGAGAGGACAGACAGTTTGAAGTAGTTAAGAAGAAACCTCAGCCTCAGAGGGGGTCTGAGACATTTCCTGCCTCCCAGACTAAAGATGTGCACATGTTAGTTTTATCAACCCAATTTCATAAAACTTGTAAAAAATGAATAGTTTAAACCACAACAGCATATTAAAAAAAACTATTTAAGCAGTTGATGCAAACAGTAAAATCACAGAAGAGAAGATGCATGGAGGGCATTTAACATGTGTTTGCTTCAGACACAGTCTGTATGAGATAATGTTTGCATGACCAAAACAAGAACAACAACTCTCATAAATTTAGAAGCATAAAACCCTCTCCTACTTCAGAGCTGTTACCACAACCTCGTCTTCTTCCTGTTTGCTGCAGATCACAAGCTTGGCCTCTTTATAAAAGCTGTTGAGCTCAGCACAAACATCACAGGGAAAGCATGAATTCAAAACAGCAAGTTGTCCAATGTGTGGATACATTCAAACCGTGGAAACGTCTCAAACCAAAGAAATAGATGAAATGTTGTGCTCCGAACCGTTTATTATTTGCTGTTATTCTATTGTCACATTTTTATTTTAAAAAAACAAACAATCCTTCTTTTGACTCCCAGCCACACATGTAAAGAAAATGTTATAAAATGACACAGAAAGCATGTCTAAAATAAGTCTCACGAGTTCTCTAGTCTCGATTTGTCATGTCTAGCTTATCGGATGCACACTTTCCTACTGGATGCTGACTACTTTTCTTTTGTTTTTCCAAACGTCACCAATTTCACAAACTCACAATGTCGATACGAACATGAAAATGTGGATGTTTTTTTCAAAAATTACATTTAAACACGTTTTTTTTGCTCAAAATTGTTTGACCTCAATGCACTGTGGTCCATTTTTGCTGTTCCAGTGAGCATCGAGCCACGCTAGCTTTTCGCAAAGACTTCAAGGAAATTTCTAGTGCACTCGATGACAGCACTAGAAAATTGCGATTCAGACATAGCTTATGTTAGGTCTCAGTTTGTCTGTTCCATTGACTGTATATGAGAACTGGAACAAGTGAGTGCAATGTCTGTAACGGAAATTTTACATTTCCTCCTTCGTTGTCATCCATGACATTTAATGTCACAGTTAGAAGGTTTGTTTGTTTGCATTCTATCAGAACATCTTGTCCATTTTTTGATATGAAACCTTACATCACTATCTTCAGTTCCTGATTAGGGTTTGTTTGTGTTACTGTGTGAAAGGTGAAGGCTCTTCCTAATAAGCAGAGAATCTTTCCAGTCGTCATTTTTCGCAATACTGATGCTGCCATGTTGGGAATATTGTCTATAAGTGGACAAACAGGAAGTAGTTGCTGGTTCCAACAAACTAAAATCCCATAGACTTCAAAAGAGAAATAAACAGCTATTACTGAGGTCATAATCACCATTCTTGTTCTGGAGCTTCTTAAAAGTCTTCCTTTTTCATGACATGTTTTCTGTAGTTATTAAAGTTCTAAACTGGCCAACTCAATAAAATGAAAACGTATGAAGTCGATGGTTGGATTCAGGGGATGTCAGTATGCGATAATTAATCACAATCGCTCAGAGTCTATATTTTTGTGGCAACCAGTCTCACCAATTACCAGGGACACAGCTTCTACTTGAAAGCAGGCTACACAAAATCTGTTAAATAATTTCAATGTGAAGCCTCAAACTTTTATTAAGCCATCTGGGTTAGTTTATACCTTGAATACTGTTAACTTGTGCAACACAAAAAATATCATAAGAAAATCAGGATTAGAAAATGTTTAAAAAAAAATGTGTCAGCACAAAAATGGTTACTCTGACAGATAAAATGACAGAGTTATAACCTTTTATTTCTCTATAGAAGTTTATAGGATTTTGGCTTCTTGGAACCAGCAGGTACTTCCTGTTTAGAAAGTCAAGGGGGAGGAGTCAATCTGTCAAGTACTCATTTAAAGTCAATGATCTCTTCTCTCAGCCTGCGACGCCAGTTTACCAAACTATAACTTTAGCTTTGTAATAGTTTTAGTGCATTTTCTCTCTTTTGACCTCTGACCTCACACAGAACCCTTTTTGGATTATCTGTCAAGATAACTTTACTTCCACATTGTCTGTCATTTACACTGGTGTGACTTCCCTTTGGTTTGTTTGGTGCCAGCTCTGCTTAACAATTTGTAAATGAGCTCTTCCTCTGCCCACAAGAGTTTAGTACAAACTCTCTCACTACTTATAGGGGTATAGGAAAAAATTGGTTCAATGAAATATCGCGATAATAAATGTGGCGATACTTATATCAATTTAAAATGCTGTCCAAACAATACTTACTTATATCAAACGTTGTTCAGCATCTTCATTTTTTTTTTTTTTTTTTACAAAAGCCTCGATCGGTATGGCAGCATAAAAAAAAATTCCTTCCAATTTGGTGCCGCCTACAGCATATGGCGCCCTAGGCGGCCGCCTAGGTTGCCTATGTCCAGGGCCTCTTTCAGCTGGTATACACCAATATTACATATTAAATATATACACTGTTATTGTTACTGTTACAGAACTCACTTAAAACCAAAACTCTGACATGGTTTGTCAAACTCTTTAAAAAGTAGTAAAATATTGTCCCTGATGCTAAGGTATATTGTATCCTGACATGTATTTTGTGATGCGTAATGATACAGAAATACCGTGAAATGTATTGTGTTTGTGTGACGAAGAAGCTGAGACGTTAGGATCCATTTGCAAACGGTTTAATGGAACAGAGTGAGAGGAAGACAGACAGCGTCAAAAACACAGAGGCAAGGCAGAGAAACGAGTAATCAGGCGTGGGACAAAAACACAGAATCGAACAAGGGAAACCAGCTCAGACTGACAGGTAAACACAATCAAGACTTCGCACTGAAATTAACGCTGGAGTGGTTCTGATGAGGATGATCAACTGTGCATGGAGAAGACTGAAATGGTGGCTGATGGGAGATGTAGTGACGGCGGTGCTGAAGATGGTCAGGAGGGGGGGTCCCTCTGGTGGTTGGAGGAGGACATGGTTGAGTGAGTCCTGACAGTTTGAAGGACTTAAATGCATTTTTTTAATAAACCATCAAATTTTTTATAATCAGAACAACAATGGATTAATTTTTTCCTCGTAGCATGTTTAAATTTTTTCACTTTGGCATTGGATGACATCATATTTGTCGTTAAAAAACTATAGTGGTGAGAATGTGTCTGAATTTCAATGAAAAGGACTTTAGAAGCAATCTCAGTCCTCTTTAGGTCTCTGAACACTCCCGTCCATCTGAAACCCAGAAGGCTGGGACATGAACGCTTCTCCCAATAAAACTTTGTTTTCAAAGCGAGTTATTTTTGAGCCTCACACAAAGTTCTGACAAACGAGGACTAAATTGCTTTCGTACATCTGCTCTAAATGAACTTTTCTGAAAAAAAAAAAAAAAAAAGATGATTTCCACAGTCATCAGAATCAAGGCTGGCAGGACGGATCTGCTTCAGGAGCGACTTCTGTCCAACAACAGAAACTGTGTTCGTCCAGCCTTCAGATGACACGTTCTTCTGTTTCACAAACTCTTTCTTTGTGACTCGTGATGGGGTTTCGTATTTGCAGGTATCGCTCCAAACTGAAAGAGTGAATTGTTCTGGATGTTGTGAAGGGGGTTTCATTACTGTTTCATCACATAATTGCTTCATTGTGATGAGACCTTTGGAGGCCCCGCCCTCAACCATGATCCCATGTGAAGGGGGGGGGTTCGGAGGCTCCGACCTTTTCTGCTTTTATTTTATGAACAGAGCTTGATGAAAGTCAGCTGTGATAAGGACAAAACCTTCTCTCCGCACGCCTTCATCTGAAGTCTCAGAAACAGAGTCTTACCTTTGAAATTTCACCGCAAAGTTCAGAATCCTTCATGTCCTCAGATTCATGGTCGGAAGGTAAATACTGTCATCTGGTTGAAGTAGAGACGTCCTTCATGTAAATCCTCTTCTATGCCTTCGTTATGCCACGCTTCTTTTTCCTTAGAGTTTTAAACGTTGACTGTCCACGAGAACTGGACCACCCAGCTGACTCCAATCAAGTCAATTCCGTTACCATTTTCTTGTTGTCTTCATGTTGGACCCAGAAATTGCCAGTAAGCAGTGGTTGGTCAACTTTTTAATGGCAACCATTCTCACCAATCAGCACTGAGCTTGCTAGAAGTAAACTCCCCTAAACGAAATCTACCAATCATATGCTTCAAACGCTGGATGATTGAGGCGTCTGATTGGTCAGTTTAAACCTTTAACAATAAAAAATTAGGGTTATAACACTTGTCAGATATTATCCCTCTTATACCATGGTTATTTACAAAATAAATATTTAATGAGTTTTTAGTTTTTTGATCTTATTATTTTTTTGGTTTAGATCGCTTTTCGACAAAAAGTGGACAGGGTGTACAAAGTTAGGCTCCGGCAACCCCGTGACCCCGAAATGGAAGAAACCGGTTTAGAAAATGGATGGATAGAAGTATGCCTTCCACCGGGTTCAGACTGCACACGGAAGCGCCGCGGAGCGGAGGCCGCTTCCATTCGGCGCCCTTGTTAACCTGATGTAGTTCACAGCGGACGTGAATTGCCGTGGTCCTCCGCAGCCAGTAATCGTTTTGGCGTCTGGTCTATTTTTTGCGCAAGCCACAAGCAATCAGTGTCAATTCTTACAGAAATTTAATACAAAAGTCAATTTTCAACATTTTTAATGATAAAACACCGTTATTGACAAATGCAACCATTTATTTTGTATCTAAACAGACCTTAGAGAAGAAAATACAGAAAAACACTTACAACTGACAATGGAGCGGGGGATTTCTAAAAACACAATCAACGAGAGAGAGACAGAGAGCAGTTGGTGACAAGTCACGATGGACGGCGTCAAAATAATTTTAGAAGCTGTATACAACCACAGCTGAGCAAAAAAATACGCGTCTGGTGTCAACCGGACGCGGATTCAGCCTGGCGGTGTGAACCCAGCGTCACAGTGCAGAAAATACACTTCCAATTTGGAATGTCAGTCCAGTTCTAATAAATAATAAATGTTATCAACTTGTGTTTTTACAACACTCACTACCATAGCCATGGCTATAAACGGATACTTGAAACATAAAAGCTTCATTCATTTAGTTGTGAAACTTGTGTTTTCCTTTCGCCCTCTTCTCAATGTCATAATGTGTGGGATAAAACCATAAATTTCTGTTAGTTTTGTAGTTCTGTATTTATTTATTTATTGTATTAATCTTCTGAGTAATAAAATGATTTATGTCACATACATCTATGTTTCATACATTTGTGAGCATTCCCTTTCTCATCAATCACTTTAAAGTCAAATTTCAATCCAGTTTTTAAAGTTTTTTTTAATCGTTTCCTGACTGCTGATCATATGAATCTCTCTTAACCTCATCAGATATCTGTTAAACAATTACAATAATTTCTATCTATCCAGTATTTTTAATGCTTGTTAAATTGTGCACATTTTTGTCACCTCAAGGATTAATGTGTTTTTTTGCGACTCTGAGCCGTTATTCACCTGAAAAGTGACACTTCTTTTTGACGCTTTGGGGATGAGAGGCTGCATATATCATCAAAGGGCGACTTGGTCTCCATTTGTCATTTCTCTGGCTGGGATGTTTGACAGATCTACAGTGAGAAGAGAAAAACCAGAGAAATACCAGACGGCGGCTTTCTGATCCAAAGCAGACACCCCTGATTAAAGATGGTGGCAAACATAGCGGCATGTGGGCGGCTCACTGCTCACATCCCCGCCGAGCAGAGCCAAGGGCGCGTTGTGGATTTGGAAAGTGAAGCCGTGTGAAGTCCTTCAGAGTTTCTGGAACAGATAGTAAACACACTAGGCGGCGTTCTGAAGTGGATCATCAATCAAACGTCCTTCCTCACCTTCTCCATGGACCATCTATGTTCAGGCAGAAGTTTCAAAGTCACTTTCTGTCTTTGCAGCAAAGGAACTTGGGATTTGCAGGCGGGGGGGAGCGTGATTGCTCAGAAACCGACCCGGTTGGTTTGACAGCATCGGTGCCCGACCTGTCAAACCAGTTTGGTTGTCACGCTTCGTTTCAGCTGTTCACTGAAGTGTTGCTTGTGTTGAGGAACTGCAGTTAATGCTGAGAGAAGTGGCTTGTGTTTGTTGTGTTAAAGTTCATTTTCAGCCTCTCGCTGCACAGGACAGAAGTCTGTTGTTTCTTTCATGAAAGAAAAGGCATCACAATAGTCGAGCCAGAAGTTTTATTTCTGAGCGTCTTTATAATTAATCTCTCAAAAATGCACTAAAATGTGCAAACATCCAAGTGAGATTCCTTTTTTTACACAGGGAATGACCCCTCCCACTCTCGTGATGACATCACAGTGGAAGAAACTGGTTAAAAAAAAAAAATTAAATCCACTAGCACACGTGTCACAGGAAGTTTAAAAATTACTATGGGATGGCCACAAAAACTATTTTGTTGAAAAGTGTGATTTTTCCACAATATGGGAAACAAAAACTATTGTTCAAGTGATCTTCACGAAATTTATAGAAATGCTTCTACATCTACAACCACTGCCTCCTTTTGTTGACCTTTGACCTCAGGAAGAGGTCTTGAATCTTTAATATGAAAAATAAATTTGAACTCCTCCAAGATGGTTTTGATCTGTCACATCATAACTCTTCAAGCATTGTTGTGAAAAAATGTTAGAAATAAAGTTTGTATATTTTTAATGACGTTAGCGTCGTTAGCTTTAGATTATGCGTTTTCCTGTTGCTCGTACACTTTTTCCCAGAAACGTGTTGAAAAATGTAACACATGAATCCTTTGCTCAATCTGAATGAAACGATATGACATGATTGTACTAGAAATGTGGGCGTGGTTAACAAAAAACCTCAGTTGCTAAGGAAATACGAAAAAATATTTTCGTGGATTGCTCTAAAAACTACATAGACCTGTTCATCACCCCCTGATGACTAAAAAATAAAATGGTTGCTATGGGGATAAAATCAACCGAAAAGCTGCCATTTTAAAAATTGTGTTTGTTTTTTTAAGAATTTGTCTTGAGAAACTATGATCTGACCAGAATGAAAGGGGCAGAAGGGGGTATTGAGAGGTATGTAGCTGACACTCAGCCAATAAGGGCAGGCAATAAGAGGGTAATGGGAGGGCAGTGGGGGAGGGTTTCATTTGCAGGCCACAAACATTGGCAAGAATCTGGTGATACCATATGTATTGTGATACACATGTCATGATAGGATACGTATCACAATATATCACAAGACTGAACCAGAGATAATATTTCATTCTTTTTTAAATTTTGACTTAAGAAATCATTTATCTGAATATTTGTATGTGTTTCAGAGAAATAAAATTACCTGCGTTTTTTTGATGATATTTCTTTTAATCAGTAAATTAAGCACTGTATCTCATATAAAAATAGCATAAACTTGTAAAGTGCTTTTGACCTTCCTTCAAAGGCCCAAAGCGCTTCACAGTCACAGACCCATTGACCCGTTCACACACATTCATACACTGGTGGTGGCTCTGCTGCCAAACACTGCCGTCACCCTTCCAACAGGGGCAATTTGGGGTTCAGTGTTTTACCCAGGGACACTTTGACACATGGCAAGGTGGGAATTGAACCCCCAATATTCCGATCAAGAGTTAACCGCCCTACCGCTGTACCATGGCCACCCCAAAGTTGCTTTTAACTTGTCCTGCAACTACTTTAATTGAGGAAACAGACTCACGTGGGGCTCACACCTATCACAGGATGGTCTTGTAAGATCTTCGTTTGTTTTCTTTCCCTGTGGATGCGTAGCATGCTAGCTAGATCTACTGAAACGAGTTAGCGAGCTCCATTGTAGCAAGCTAGCGAGCTCTACTGTATCGAGCTAGCAAGCTCTATTGTTGCGAGCTCTGCTGGATCAAGCTAGCATGCTCTACTGTTGCGAGCTAGTGAGCTCTACAGTATCAAGCTAGCGAGCTCTACTGTATCGAGCTAGCAAGCTCTATTGTTGCGAGCTAGTGAGCTCTACTGCAGCAAGCTAGCGATCTCTACTGTATCGAGCTAGCAAGCTCTATTGTTGCGAGCTAGTGAGCTCTACTGTATCAAGCTAGCGAGCTCTATTGTTGCTAGCTAGCGAGCTCCACTGTAGCAAGCTAGCGATCTCTACTGTATCGAGCTAGCAAGCTCTATTGTTGCGAGCTCTGCTGGATCAAGCTAGCATGCTCTACTGTTGCGAGCTAGCGAGCTCTACTGTATTAAGCTAGCGAGCTCTACTGTAGCGAGCTCCACTGTATCAAGCTAGCGAGCTCTACTGTATCGAGCTAGCATGCTCTATTGTTGCGAGCTAGTGAGCTCTACTGCAGCAAGCTAGCGATCTCTACTGTATCGAGCTAGCAAGCTCTATTGTTGCGAGCTAGTGAGCTCTACTGTATCAAGCTAGCGAGCTCTACTGTAGCAAGCTAGCGATCTCTACTGTATCGAGCTAGCAAGCTCTATTGTTGCGAGCTAGTGAGCTCTACTGTATCAAGCTAGCGAGCTCTACTGTAGCAAGCTAGCGATCTCTACTGTATCGAGCTAGCAAGCTCTATTGTTGCGAGCTAGTGAGCTCCACTGTAGCAAGCTAGCGATCTCTACTGTATCGAGCTAGCAAGCTCTATTGTTGCGAGCTAGTGAGCTCCACTGTAGCAAGCTAGCGAGCTCTACTGTATCGAGCTAGCAAGCTTTATTGTTGCGAGCTCTGCTGGATCAAGCTAGCATGCTCTACTGTTGCGAGCTAGTGAACTCTACTGTATCAAGATAGCGATCTCTACTGTATCGAGCTAGCAAGCTCTATTGTTGCGAGCTAGTGAGCTCTACTGCAGCAAGCTAGCAAGCTCTACTGTAGCAAGCTTCGCTGTAACGAGCTAGCAAGCTCCGCAAAGTCCACCAACAGAGTGCCCCCTTAAGCCAATGTTGGCAAACCCATTTTGGGCCCACATTTTCTGCCCACCCCTAAACCATGCGGGCCCCATCTGGCCTCGCTGGCAGGGACTGCTTACAACTTTAATTTGGCTTCAGATCCTTTTCACTCTTCGTAAAAAAACGTCCTTTTCTCTTTCTGATTTTTTTTTCGACCTGTGATGTTAAAAACTTCTCAATCCTTCTGCTTAATATACTTGCACATAAATATAGAAGAAATGTGAGCTTCACTGTATAGAAGAACACACACATGCACAGTTTGACCTACTCTCACATTTTCAGGATGAAAGCAGAGTTGTTCTGATCAAAAGACTCAGATAAATGAGCAGATCATGGATCAGAAATTACAGATCAATGATCTCATTGATGCAGGCAGAGGCTGGGCTGCAGGTTGAGGAGCAAAGCTGCTAATCGCCTCACTCAGTCTTTGTGAAGGAGGTTAAGAAGCACAGAGGCAGCTGCTGAGCCAGTTTGGGATTCACACGAAGCAGAGACTCCATATTGTTTCATATTGTGTACATAATAGTGTGTACAGAATTCAAATGGAGCTCAGCTTTGTTTTACTTTGCAGCTTTTGGAACAGCAGCAATGTTCTTAGTCCCGTGTGGACATTTTAGGACAGGAGGACCGGGACTCGTCTGTCAGGTCAGTCGGCCAATCCAACGCCATCCTGACCTGCCAATGACAAAGCAGAGAGGAAGCTTAAAGGGCTCGCTGCTTCAGGATTATCCAGCCTCTTTTACAAATCTAATTAGCTGCTGCAGAGTGTCTGAATGCGGTTGCAAAGGCACAAACCTGATTAGAGTTTCCGTTTCAGAAAACTGCTCTCAGGCTGACATGAAGATCTGCACTGACCAGATTTCTGGAATCTCTGATGGTTTCAGGAACAGTTTCTCAGACTCATTCACCCATTATCATAGATATCTTTTTAATAGTTTTGGGGGTTTTTTTTGCACATGTGACCTTTCAGATCTGAGCCGAAGCTAAAGTATGTCACGGGACAGACGGTAGGACACAAAACCACCAACTTTAAGTCTGAGAATCCGCTCTGCTTTGTGTGTAAAAGCAGTTATAGGATTGAGCAAACACAAAAATGAGATTAAATGCTCAACAGCGTTGTCTCTTCAAATGTACAGGTGCTTTGGTAGCAACCTTCAGAACTGGTCTGAACCAGTTATTATCCGTTTCTTTCTGCCTTATCTTATCTGCAACTCAGTCTTGTTTTATTTTCTCCCGGTTATTTGGGTTTCTTCCAGATGTTTTCTGTCATCACAGAAATGATAATTGCAGGATCCGTCCTCAGAATTCTGGGTACTGTTGTCTGTTTACACCTGTTTTAGAATGAAGAGTCTTATCTCCCTTCCATTTGCTCCAGAGCATTTTTGAAACCTCCCTAGGGAATCAGACATGCCGATTCCTGTCGGCCGAGGTTGAAGCAACAAGTTGAGGTCAGTCTTTGTGACTGGTAGTGAAACAAAGGCGTCCGACATGTTTCTGCTAGAACCTGAGCCGTCTTGTTTCGTCTCCATCACCAGTACTCAAGACTTTTTTACCTCCCTTTCTCTCCTGTTAGGAAGGCTTTTGCATGCTTATCTTGAATGTAAAGGAGTGAGAGCAGGAGCAGAGCTGTGGTCTCACTTTTCACCGTGTGAGGGAGGAGCTGCTTCAGGAGGGGTGGTCCAGGGCTTTGATTGGTTATAAGTAGAATAATTATAAGAAGAAGAAGTCTGTACTCTTTTCTCCCTGCTGGAACAGCAGCTCTGTTGTTCTGTAAATCTTCCCAAGACTACTGACTTTCACCTGATCACCCCATGATAACAAACAGGCATAGCAGGCAGACAAACGGATAAAGTATGAACTGTATACAGAGATAACATGCTATTCTGAATTTTATGGCATGGTATGGTAAGGTATGGTGTGGTATGGTATGGTATGTTATGGTATGGTATGGTATGGTATGGTATGGTATGGTATGGTATGGTATGGTATGGTATGGTATGGTATGGTATGGTATGGTATGGCAGAGTATGGCATGGTGTGGTGTGGTTTGGTGGAGTATAGTATACTCAGCTATACCCTTATATACCAGACCATACCATACTCTATCGTTCCATACCAAAAAAAACATACCATATCATATTTTGCCAGACCATACTCTACCACACCATACCATACCAGACCATACTCTACTATACCACACCATACCACACCATACCAGACCAGATCAGACCATTCTGTATCGTACCATACCAGAACAGACCAGGTATGGTAGAGAATGGCTTGGTAGAGTATTGTAAGGTATGGAATGGAAGGATATGTTACGGTATGATATGTTAGAGTATGGTCTACTGCTCGACCATACTCTAACATACCACACCCGACAAGACAAGACCACACCATACTCTACCATACCATATAGTACCGTACCATACCATACCACGCCATATTATATCATACCATTCCACACCATACCATACTTCACCATATCATACCTTACTCTACCTCACCATATCATGCTATACCACCGATTCCAAGCCATACCAGACCAGACCAGACCATGCCATGTCTTACTCTACCATACTGTATCATACCATACCATGTTCTACCATACTGTACTCTTCAATACCATACCAAATAAAACCCATACCAGACCACACCATATTTACTTAATTATACCATACCATACCAGACAATACCATACCAAGTCAAAGCAAACCAAACCAAACCATAACATAAAGTTAAAACCAAAAACCTTATTAATATTATGAACAAAATGAGAACTTTAGAAAGACTATTTATGAATGTGTTCTGATAATGAAAACATGGATAGTCTATGAAAAATAAATTAAAACAGAAGCTTTTCAAATGACAAGTTGTTCAAACACAAAGCATTGTGGTCTATATGCATACATGTTCTCCTCATGTGTGCGTGGGTCTTCTCTGGGCAATCCGGCTTTCTCTCACAGTCCAAAAACAAGCTTCGTAGGTTTATTAATTACTCTGAATTTACCTTAACTGTGAATGTAGTGCTGTGATAAAGTGGCTACCTGTCCAGGGTGTACCCCACCTTCCCCCAACGGTAGTCGGGAAAGGCTCCAGTAAATCCAGTAGCGCACTATTAACATAAAGTAGTTGTTGCACTCAACAAAAACCTCAAAGATTCGGATCCCTTTGAGTTCTGAAGCAAGCACAGATCCAAAGAACATTCATCTTTGGAAAGAACATTGTCTCAGGTTCCTTTGATCTGACTTTAACATGTGTCTTTGTTTATTGCCTGAATCACGGTGCAGCCATCAAATGGTCCAAGAATATGTTCCAGACATCTAAACAATAAAAAACTGCGATTAAGTGAAATACATTTTTGTTTTTTTTTAAAAAGCTGGTATTTGTGAATAACAGGTCAAACTACTTCTGTTTCAGGTTTAAACAACTTATTTTCAAGACTATTTTAAATTTTCAAAGTTAATTTTGAGAGAAACTATTTTTTCTTATTGTTACCTCATTATAAAAACTATTTTCCTTCAAATGTTAAAAAGAACAACAAGAAAGACTCGTTTCACATTTTCATTTTTCATCTAAGGCTTTTTCTCTTTTTTAACAGACAATGAGGAAAAAGTTGCCCAAATTGTAACACTTTATGATCCTGGACAAGTTCTTCCAGGAGACAAGGTTTGCAGTAGAAGTCCATTGAGAGTCTGGTCCTGCTGCTGCTTAGAGCACTTCGGTGTCCTTAGAGCGCCCCCTGGTGTCAGGTTTAGACAGTCAGCAGAAAAAGCAGAGAGGAATATTCCACAGATTATTTTGTTTTTCTTGACCTGGGTTGATGATAAAGTTCTCTTTTTTTTTAAATAATACATTTTTTTCTAATTTCAAACTGATTTTGTTAGCTGTGAAGTATTAAGGTGTCATAGTAAATATTTTGTACTCGGGGCATTTTACTCATCATGGAGGAATATTTATTTTAAAAAAAGAGTATTTCTTTTTTCACATTGTTGTGAATCAGGGAAAACAATAAAAGTAATTTTAAAAAGATTATAGTTATTATGTAGAAATTACACTGGACTGGACACAAGCTCCCTGCGCCGCTCCATTCTGATAATGACAGACAGATCCATAAACGTCTTCATTTTCCTCGTCTTAGTTGAAATCTGGGTCTACGGCTGGATAGCTCTGATATTGCTCACGAATTTTGAAGCACCGCTTGAAAGTGTGAGGGGCTGTAAGCTAGTGGGAAAGCGTGTAAACAGAGCTCTCCTCAACAGGGTTTGGGAAAGGGGGGCGGGGTTGCTCTGTGTCAGCGGTTCTATCCACGACTTGGAAGCTGGTTTGTGATGAACTCCTGCCGCTCTGCAGAAACTATGTTCTAGAAAATGACGTTTTTAAGCCATATTCATAATTAAAAGACCATTGAGAACACTTTACAACAGATCAAAAGATGATTGGAGATGGATTTTTCAAACTAGAAAAAAAAATATGCTTTTTATTAAAAAAAAATTAAAATGTATAAAAATAATTCCACAGCTACTGATCACAAAAGTTTACCTCTTTTCAGTGAATAATCCCCCCTTTTTTGTTTGTTTTTCACATTTCTTTCTCTAGTTTATAAAAATAAAACAGTTTAGCCGTCGATCACGATAGTCTGGTTTCCAAAATGCCTCATAAAGCAACATTTGGGGTTTTTTTTCACCAAAACGTTTAGACTTCAGTCCTGAAACATCACGAGTCATCTTGAATTTAGATCACAAAGTGGATGACTTGAAGGAAAAAGCAGGAGCAGCCATTTCATTTCTCTGTGGAGCTAAATTAGAGCCAATATTATTTGAAATCCGAATAAAACAAATTGATAAATATTAATGTTTTGTCAAAAATTTGATAAAATATGTGAAACTTTCTTCTGTTCTAAACTTAATAATTTTAATCTTAAAATTTTCTGTTTTTTAGGTTTCAAAACTAGAAATGTCAATTAAAAAAAAAATTTCACTTTTAAATCCTTTTTTCACTTTTAACCCTTTTTTTCATTTTAAAATCTCAAAATTTCAAAATTGAAAGCGTAAAATAAAGAGTTGAAAGTGAAAAAAAGATTTGAAATTGAAATGAATTTGCCTCAATTTTACCTCCATATTCCCCCTGCTTAACCATTTTCATGAGTTTTCTTTATTTCATTCCAATTTTTCCCAAATAAATCAACAAACTGTCACAGTCACAACAGCTGTGTTCAAAACTTTATTACAAAATAGTTCAAAGAAAATAATTTACAGTTCCAAATGACGAAAACAGCAACTCTAATCTGTAATCTGAAGGACCTCAAATAGTAAAGGAAGAACTCTTTAAATAAGAAAATCAGACTCAAGATGACGCCAGGAGAGCAGGGAGGGTTTGGGTTTTGTCCTTTAGGGTTCTTCAGAGGTCGCGACCCCTGACGGCGCTGATGCCGGATGACGCTTCAGATCACTGGGGAGAGAGGACAGAGAGCGTCAGTGCCGCTTGGAGAAAGAGAAGCGAAGCCAAAGCACCTTAAGCTCTTACATCGTCGTCTTTGCAGGTGCCGCAGATGCAGCCCATCAGCCCGTTCACCATCTGGATGGCACAGAGGGCGCCCTGCAGGATCGCAACCACCAGCAGGGTGCAGAACAGGCCCAGGTTGAACTCCACCACGTTCTCCGGTTCTACACACCAGTCCCAGCTCTCCTTGTTATTCAGGTAGCCACCGGAGCTGTACGGCACAGACAGGGCGGAGTTAGTGTCAACATTCAGCCTAATTTTTAACTTATTTCCCACAATGCCACTGGTTTATAACCCCACCTGTTTGCAAAAGGGGCTCCCCATTGTGGAATGGGACTAGCTGCATTGAACCAGAAGCACACTGGCCCGTTAGCGAGACCCAGACCAGATGTGATCAGACTGTACAGGGCGCCGAGCACGCCCACGGCTGCAAACCCGATGGACAGAAACATCTGCAGGGAGAACGTAAGCTGTCAGTCCAGAGGAGATCACACCAGCAAAAACCTTCTTTCTGCTCCTGCTTTGTTCAGAAAAAACATCAGTAACGTGATGCAGGGGTGTCAAACGCAATCACACAGGGGGCAAAAATCTAAAACACACCTTAGGTCACGGGATGAACAGGATAAACATTTATAGAACACTCTAAAACTAAATTTTTAAACTTTAAAACTTTTTAACATAATTATAAACTAGTTATATAGCATTAGCTACAACAATGCTAGTGTGAATGCAGCTGAATTTGGCCACTGAAGATGCTAGTGCTGATAGCTGAACATGGTGAAATTGATAGCTGAAAACGCTAAAGCTAATAGATGAAATCATTGAAGCTAATATCGGAAAATACTGAAGCTGATAGCCTGGTAAAATATTAGCTAAATACCAAATTAGCCAAAAGAACAAAAAAAAAAAAAAAAAAAAACTGAAAAACTTTGGTTTTCTTAGCATTTAGATGAAAAATATAGCTAAACTTCAAAAAAGCCTAAAATCGGAAATAACCCTAAATTAGCCAAAATGCTAGCATTTAAATATTAGCGTAACTCCAAAACATGCTAAAAAACGTTTTTAAAAACGCCCAAATTAGCCAGAACAGCTAGCATGTAGCTGAAATATTAGCTAAACTCCAAAATAGCCCAAAAAAAAAAATCTTAGTTAATATCAAAATAGTCTAAAAAGCTAGCAGAGTGCCAATTTTTAAAACTTCAAAATCGCAACTTTTAAACATAATTATAAAAATAATAAAAAGGCATGAATTTTATTCAAGAATAAATCAACGTCAATCTTAACTGGAAAAGTGCATTACCTCCGATAATGCATGTGTGAATGCATTTTGCGGAATGTGATTGCTGAAAATGCTGAAGATTTTTGCTTAAAATCAGCACAAAAAAAACTAAAAAGTTGCCAAATTAGCCAAAAAAGCTAACACAGTGCTAATATGTTAGCTTAACTCAGAATTAGCCCAAAAAACCCCTCAAAAGTTGCCAATTTTGCCAAAAAAGCTAACACGTTGCTAATGTGTTAGCTTGACTGCAAATTAGCCCAAAAAAACCTGAAAAGTTGCCAAATTAGCCAGAAAAGCTAACACGTTGCTAATATACTAACTTTACCCTGAATTAGCACCAAAAAACCTAAAAAGTTGCCAAATTAGCCAAAAATGCTAACACGTTGCTAATGTGTTAGCTTGACTGCAAATTAGCCCAAAAAAACGGAAAAGTTGCCAAATTAGCCAAAAAAGCATAAGTGCAGAAAGTTTTATAACGATTTGAAAAATGTTCCCATTGACTTAAGATAGGGCAAAAAATTAGCATAAATTGCGCAAAATCGCAAAAACCGTAAAATTTGCGAAAACAAAAAATACAAGCAGTAATGTCCTTAACGAGCCGAAGGTTTTGATACCAAGATTGCTGAAATTGCGTAAGGTGTGCTTGAGTTTTTACGTGTCAAAAAACGTACGGAAGAAAGCGTAAATAGGTGAAAAACAACATTGTGAATGCATTGAATGCATTCACACAAATAACTTCAATATTTTACTCATCATGAATAAATATTTTGTCAAAATTATACCAGTTAGAAATAAGCGCAAGATAACATCGGGCTATTAATAACAATAAAATAAATTGATCTGGAGGGCCGGATAGAATCACCCAGAGGGCCGGATCCGGCCCCAGGGCCTTGGGTTTGACACGTTATATGGAGGAAAGCGGTGGAGCGTGTCCGTGTGCGCACTCACCCCACAGCGGTTGGCGCAGCAGCCCTTGGTGCTGGTCAGGTGAATGTGGATGGCAGGGACCAGGATCTGAGAAAGGAGACAGGAGTGAGGCTTTTAGTGGAGATGTCATTAATCAATAGAACAGAAGGGAAGCTCCTGGACACGTGAGAGGACGTCTGTTAAGTGATCGAGGCATTCATTTATTTTGGTTTAGTCCCAGGACTCCTCGACGGTCATATTGGGATTAGATAACCAAATGGTTCATTAGTGCAACCAAGACTGCAGCCCGGATTATGACCGGGATGTAGACAGACCCAACAGCTCTTTTCAGACAGGAATTCTAGCAATGCCATGCTCAAGGGCACTCTGACATTCAGGCAGCACAGACCAGGAAGGGAATCATTAACCCTCCGATTGATGGATGGTGACTCCGCCTCCTGAGCTCCCGAAGAAGGTCAGATAAAATCCCTGCTGTAACTGAGCACAGACGTTCCAAAAATGAGCATTAAGTGGTGTTATTTTGGTCAGGGTCAGGCTGTTTTATTCAGAGTAGAAAGTGAAGCGTGGTTACATTGAAGGTACGATCGCACAGCGTGTGTAATGTTGTAACAGTCTTTGTAATCGTATAGGTGTGGTTCAGGCTTCTGCGTTCACGTTTAGCTAAACAATCTTTTACAATCGTTCTTTGTCTCTATGTACAAAATGCGTGGCTATTGAACGCTAAAAATAAATGTTCTAAATCTGTCGTTTTGTGTGTGATTTCATATTGTGATCATTTGCAGATAATAATCGCGATTAATCGCAAATATCGCGATTAAAAGCAAACATTTGTGAATAATCACCGTTAATCATTACATTTTTTCCCAGGTTTGCGATTAATTAGTTCATTTTTTGTAACGGATTCCTGGCCCCGGCTAAAAGTAAACCAGGGTTAAATTTGACCAATCGGAGACTTAATTTGATTAATTCACAAAATGGTTTTAAAATTGTTATATATCGGAGTAGAGCTGTGAAAGAAAAGTCTGAAGCAACTAGTTCTGGGCATAGGCGCCATCTGCTGGAAGGGACGCCAAATTGCAATGATTTTTTTTTTTTTTTTTTATTTGACATACCACTGGTTCTGTATAAAATATAAAAAAAAATAAATAAAAAAATCACGATTCGCCTTGGGTGCCATGCCGCCCAGGACTGGGAGCAACATTTTAGATCAAGCCTCTTCTAACTGTAGTTGGCGGCTCTAGTAAACAGTAGAAAAAGAAGAAGAAGAAGAAGCCCCTCCCTGCTTGTTCAGTGTGAACCCCATGGACTAAATACAGGTTTGTGCCCGGTGTGAACATAACTTGACACTGATGGGACGCCGCTCATGAGGGGTGAGCGGTAACTACACTCAAAACAGCTGTTTGGCAGCAACAGCAACTGGACCTCCTCTATCGGAGCGCAGGAAACGGCGTCCACACGATGTCACTCACCATGGCTCCTCCTCCGATCAGTCCTCCCATGTACTTGACCTCCGGAGTGAGCCGCGGTTTTCCATCCTTCCCATCGTCACTCACATACTTGGTTTTAAAGTCGGGGAAGAGAAGGATGATGCTGCAGATGATGGACACCAAAGCCAGCACATAGAGGGAGACGGCCACCACCTTGGAGCACTTTCCTGTACACATGTTTGCCGCTGGCGGGTGGATGAAGGCGTCGGCTGTCTGTGGTGTCTCCCGGGACGCTAGGTGCAGATGTGAGCGACGGGAGACCAGCGAGCCGCTTAAATATTAGAATCTGCTCTTTGGAGGGTGGAAGTTGAAAGGGTGGAGCAACCACAGATAAGAGTATACAACCTTTTTATCTGCAGTATGATGACCTGTACTAAAAAAGGTGCTTCAAAGTCTCCATGAAGTCACAACTGCTGATTAAAATTATATCTCAGCCAGTGATAAAGACAGGAATTAATCTGACAGATTGTGATGAAGCTTCAGTCAAATGGAGATGGGGGATCAACCCTTAAACACCTGAGACGTCACCAGCGTCGCTTAAACACACAATCTTTAACATACTGGAAATTTTCAACCATCAACACGACAGCAGATTCTGAAGGAGATTTACATTGAACATGTTAACAATTCAATTCAATTCCAATTTTATTTATATAGCCCAAAATCACAAAGAATTTTGCCTCATTGGGCTTCTTGCAGGTAATTTTACTTTTAAAAGTACATTAGAGTAAAAAAAAACACCTTTGCAATATTGGTATAAAAAATTTTCATTATGTTTGTGACATTCATGTCTTCAAAGGTATTCATACCTTTAACAAAATTTACATTTTTTAAAATATTTTTCAAGAAATTCTTCAAATTCTTTGTGCACTTTCTGCAAATTATGGAAGTTAGGTTTCAAAACGTTCAGCTCATTTAGGACATTTGTGCTTGTATTTTTTTTTTAATCGATATATTTAACGGTTTTTAAGGTATTTATGCAATTTTTAGCCTCATTAAAAATGAACAGAAATTCTTCAAAACCCTCATAAACTTTGTGCACATTTGAAACCTTCATAATATTGGTTGCAAAAAGTTCATCATGTTCATGCTAGCAGCTTCGGTATTCATATCCTTGAAAAACACTTTTCTTTTTTTTTTTTAAATAGTGGCTTTTCTGCTAGTTTTTCTTCATAGCAACCATTTAATGTTTTAGTCGCTGAGAGGTGATGAACAGGTTTATGGGATTTTCAGAAGAATCTGAAAAAGTACATTTTTGGATTTCCTTAGCAACAAAGGTCTTCCTGTTAACCACCACACATTCCATATATATTAATAGTGTTCACATTAAATTTGTTTTTATTTGAATTACATTCTCACAAAATACCTTTAAAATATGTGCGAGCAATACTTATATTCTGTGGAGGCATTTCAAACTAAGGCCAGATGATCTTTTCTAAAAATGGTTTTGCTACCATGAAAGAGAAAATTCACAGATAGAAAACTGAAGTCGTGTGAGCTTCATTATTAGTGATCAGAGGCTGGCTGTGATGAATTTGGAACCATAAGATCTGATGCTAGAATGCTAAAACAACAGAGAATATTGTTGATTAAAACCGTTATGACTATCTCTTAGTAAATGAATAAAGCTCCACACGTTTAAAACTTCTTTCTAGTTCATTCCCACTTTTTCAAAGCCTTTTTGAATGGATCAGAAAAGTGTGTTTTCTGCCACTTTTATCATAATAAATCTAATTTCTTGATGTTTTGAGACCAAGTTTATTTTTATTTTGCCTTTGTAATAGAGAGACTGTGTGTTGAAACTAATGCAAAAACACAAGAAGGCAAATCAAAACCAGCCCAAACCATTACTCCTCCACCACCGTGCCTCAACAGGACTTTTGAGTCGTCTGAGTTTGAAACGTGAGCGAGGCGTGTCCTCTCATCAGCCTGACAGGTGAGGCCTGTAATCACTGAACGTTTGAGATGGCGACAGCAGTCACGGGGCGGTTTTGTGGCAGGGTGTGCACCACACTGAACACGGAGCACAAAATGACAAGCAGAGGGGTTGTTTCAGGAGATTAGAGAGAAAATAAAGGACCAGCGTGTTGAAGGTGCATTGAGGTTCCCTTCCCTTCACAATCTTGCGGGAATTTTTTGTAATAATTCAGGCAGAAAATCTGGAAGTTGATGCTGTTTTTTCCAAAAGTTGTGATAGTTTTCAATCATAATTTTCAACTAAATTAGTTGAAATTTTGCTCAAGTAATTGCTTTTTTAAATAATTTATTAATAACTTTATTAATATGCAATTTTATGTGACCTTACACAAAAAATAGTAAAATATTCTTTCCAGAGAGGGATTTATTTCTTTATTTTTAGAATATTTTTCTATAAATGTTTGTGCATTTTTAAACAATTATATAATCACAACATGATTTTTTTTTTTTTACATACAAAAAAACATTATATTTATTTTTATGTTTAATTATAACCATACAAAAAGTCAACATTTTAAAGTTTTATTATTTTTTATTTAGTCTTAATACGAAATGGAACTTTAACAGAAAATATTTTATTTACTTTTGGGTTAATAAATTGTTTTGTTTTAGTAGAATAGTGCATAAACACTTTAACCCACTGCATTATGGGAGATGCAGTGCAAAAACTGATGCTCTCGTCTCTGAGCTTCATTATTTTGATCACTTTTTCCACAGTCGGACACCGGATCCGGCGGGAAGCGACACACGAGCTTTATCTCTTATTTTTGATTGAACTGAGAGACTTTATGAGCCAAGTCGCAACAAAAAACCAGAGGATGTTGACAAGTTTTGATTGGTCAGACTGATGACATGATTAAGCCTCCAAGAATGATTGGAGGGGAGGAACTTTTCCAAAAAAACAGTCAGACTGTCATTCTTATCATTTATGGAATCAAATAAACACAAAAAAAAAATAGTTTTTCCTAACAGTTCAGTGGTTTATCAGGGCCTGTTTGGATGAAAAAGAACTGATAACCCAGTGATAGAAAATGTTTTTAGATCAGTGAAAATGAATAATTTTCTCTCACTGGTTTATTAACACTGCTTTAGAGAGTAAACAGCAGTTCTTTTCTTTCTATCAGGGATTATCTCGTTGAGTAGAAGCATCTACAGATTAATGCAGGAGTGACACCCCCAACCAACCCATTGGACTTCATGCACTGTACTTCCTATTATATGGATGTTCTGTGTAAAAACTGTGTATTTTTTTTCTTGTATCTTCACATTTTAAGATGCAATAACGGCTTTAGCCTCTTCTCTCCGTCAGACAGAATGAAATCATGGAAACCCGTCTGTTTGTGGGGGAGGCTTTATGATCTGCATAATCTTATCATGGAAATGGACTTTAGGCACATAAACATCATTAGGCCTTTCCAGAGCATGGCGTCTTGTTGAGGTCATGTGACCTGTACGCTTGGGGCGTTTGACCACCGACTCATTTGAAAGCTGCGGGACCCCCCGTGGTCTGCAAAAAACTATTTGAATTTTCTGGTACTTCGGGCTGTTTGGGGCTCATTTCAGGTCAGTTTTTCAAAATGGAAATAGTTTTGTTTGTTTGTAAAATCTCTTATTTTCGTGTCAAATTTAATGACTTAATTTTCTATCATGAAAAAGGTATTTTTGGTGATGCTAAATTAAGTAGAGTCCTGGATTAAACGGTAAATTGTGAATAGCAACATACGGCGTAAAGCACGTGTCAAAGGGATTGGGGGGCCCCACCCTGGAGCCAGGCCTGGGTTTGGGGCTCCCACAGGCCCCGGTGGGGTCCAACCCGAAGGAGCGAGGTGGAATCACTCTTCAGTGGGCCCATCAACTGCAGGAGGGCTTGGAAGGGGCGGGTGTAATGCGGTTTGGCCGGCAGTCGAAGGCGAGTGCCTTGGCGAGCCAAACCACGGGCATGGAATTTGGCTGGTCCAGATGCGTCCTGGACGCCTCCTTGGCGGAGGCCCCGGGGAAGACCCGGGACACGCTGTAGAGACCGCGTTTCTCAGCTGGTGCCACCAGAGGAGCAGGAGGAAGTGGGCGGGGAGAGGGAGGTCTGGGCATCTTTGCTCTGCGGCCCCCGCGACCCGGTCCCGGATGAGCGGAAGAAGATGGATGGATAGATATACTTTTATAGAGAGTAAAATATTAAGTTATTTAAGGTTTATTCTGGAATAATATGTCTGCCTTTTGATTTTTCATAATTATGCGAAAAATTCACAGTTTTAGAGTTTTAAAAAATAAAAAATAAAGAATAAATTCTTCTAGCTTTGTTGACCATTTTGCCATTTACTAAGATATTTTTAGGCTATTTTGGAGTTTAGCTGATATTTCAGCTATATGCTAGCTATTTTTGCTAATTTAGGATTTTTTTTAATTTCTTTATCTCATTTTTCAGCCAATTTCCATTTTTTTCAGCTGTTTTGGAGATAGGCTAGTATTTACACATTAGTTATTTTGAGTATTTTACTTTTTTTAAATTTTTTATGCAACTTTGAAGTTTAGTTACAGTTTTTCTCAGTCGCTTTGGTGCGTTTCTCAGATCAGAATTGAAATTCTCATAACTATTAGTCATTTGTGCACATCATAGTAGCAATTTCTGCTCTCTCTGAACAAACTGCAAATGATTTTGGACATGAATCAGTTGCTTTCATACATTCTCTGCTGTTTTTTGACATTTTCATTTGCTTTTGTCATGTCAGTCAAAATTAATTCTACTTATGGATGCTGAATAGTCGTTCTCAGTAAAACTAATAGTCTTACTTTCATTGCTTGAGTCATTACACTCAAAATTGTTGAACTAGTTATCAAATGTCAAATATTAGCCATCTGTCAAACAAATTCTGTATCTTTCTTTATCATTTTTTCCTGAAAATGTCTCCTAAATTGAACATTTGATCTCAGGTGAATTTCAGCTGTCACTCATGAGGAGGTGTGTGCAATTTTACAGTAGTTGTAACCAACGACAAACAACTTGTTCACTGTCAATTATGGATGAATCCTATGAATCGTCAATGGAGGAGGGGTGAGGATGTGGGGAGGAAGATGAAGAGGGAGAAGAGGCAGAGGTGGATTCCTAATGAAATAAGGGCTACAATTGTGGACCACGTTGTCGATCACGGCCTCACCATGGAGGAGGCTGGTCGAAGGGTGCAACCCAATATTGGAAGAACTACTGTCAGTTCAATAATTCAAACATTCCGTAGGGAAAACAGATATGCAAACAGTAATTTACTGCACTGTTACATGTGCTGTGTATTGTTCACAGCTCTACCAAAAGGTGATTTTAAGTTTAACATCTATAGTGACTTTACTGCACATTTCTTGAGCATTTTCAGGTGTCACCAAATATTTTTGCAATGGAAAACACTGAAATTATAAACTGTCATAGTGAAAACATGACAAAGTAATTTGACTATCTTGTTCATAAAGATGGAGTCAAGACTTTCATTTTGATGGCACTGACAGTTTCATTGACATGAATACTTGCTTTTGAGGAATGGATTATCAGTTTTGAGCGTGCGACGTGCTTTTGCAGGTTATCCACTAGGTTTTGCAGTTTGCACTAATTGTTTAGAGAAATGCACTAACTGTTGTGCAAATGTTAATAGTGTTCTGAGAAACGCACCAAAGCCACTGAGAAAAACTGTATTTTTGGCTAACCTTAGTTGTTTTGTTTTTGAGTCTAATTCAGCATTTATCTAACATTGTAGCTCTCTATCAGCGTCACCATATTCAGCTATCAGCTTCAGTGTTTTTTTAGCTTTCAAACGATCATCATTTTCAAATTCAGCTTACAGCATTCACACTAGCATCATCACAAGTAATGCTATATATTTGGTTCATAATTATGCTAGAAAGTTACAGTTTCAAAAATGTAGTTTTAGAGTGTTCAATAAATGTTGATGCTGTTCGTCCCGCGACCTAAGGTGTGTTTTGGATTTTGGCCCCTCGTGTGATTGAGTTTGACACCCCTAGTGTAAAAGAAAAAGGAGGGAACGCTTTTGCAGGCATGTTGCAGCGTCATGGAACAAACAAACATCTCCACCTGTCACGTGATCCATCTAATCTGATCACATTATTCCAGATTATCCAGCAGACCTGCCTTAAAGAGGTATAATAGAAGAAGTCAGCAAGAATCATCAATAACATTCAGATTCTGTGGAGTTTGAACGGAACAATCAGCGTTGGTTACTGACTGACAGGAGGAACGTTCATTGTGTAATCAGGCCTTTGGCGCTCAGTCTGATCGCTTAATGATTATTAACCAAGTGAGACGCCGCTGGCTAAGCATCAAAGCGCTGCTCTGTGAGTGACAGGAGCACCTGCCTCCCTCGCACAGGTGAGCTTGAGGGGGTTGTGGAATTGTGACGTCCCGGTGAAGCCTCGGTGACGTCGTTTCCGTGCCAACTGGTACCTTGCGGGCGGAGTCACCTCTTCACTTCAGGGTTGGTCAGTGACGTCACTGAACTAGGGCTGCCACGATTAGTCGACTAATCGATGACTAATCTACTATTAAAATAGTCGACGACTAATGTAATAGTCGATTAGTCGTTACTTTATATTGTATGACGTCAGAGTGTTGTAAAGTTGAAAGTTATAATAGCATTCTGATAGCTTTTTGGACTATTTTGGCATTTATTATGTTTTTTTTAGGCTATTTTGGAGTTTAGCTAATATTTCATCTACATGCTAGCTGTTTTGGCTAACTTAAGCTTTTTTCTGGCTATTTTTGAGTTTAATATTTCAGCAGTGTGATAGCTATTTTGGGTAACTTTGACTCTTTTTATTTTTTAGGCTAATTTGGCATTTAATATTTTAACTGGTTCTCAACTTCAGCATCTTTAGATGCAGTTGGCTTGTGACCCGATTAGTCGACTAATCGGAAAAAATAATCGGCGATTAGTCGACTATTAAAATAATCGTTTGCTGCAGCCCTAAACTCGACTGTTTTTTTTTTTTTTTGGTTTTTTTTTGGTGGGATGGCCTCATTCAGTTACTATGGACCTCGCCTGTGGAACAGCCTTCCAGAGAGCCTCAGGGCTGCAGAGACTGTTCATGTTTTCAAAGGAACGCTCAAGACCTACCTTTTTAATCTGGCTTTTAGTTGAATTCTAGAAAGTTATTTTATACTTTGTTTTATTCTTCTTAATTATTCTTTTATTTCTGAATGGACGGGGTCGCTACAGTGGGATCTCCCGGGTCTGGCTATTTGCTTGGATCTGGGGGGTCCTGTAGTGGCGTACTCTGTGTATTTGATTGGGGGGGTCACTTGTGTGGAGCGGTCCCTAAAATATTGTTTCTTCACTTCAGTACAAGCGAGATTTCTACTTTCTTTGATTAGTATTTATTTTATTTATCTATTTACTATTTTTATTTTTATTTTTTGTGTGTGGAGGGTGGGTGGGTGGGGGTTCCTGAATCTTTTGTTCTTTGTTTTTAAAACTTGATTATGTTTTATTTTAGCACCTTGAGTGGAATTGATTTTTTTTGGAAAGGTGCTTTACAAATAAAGTTTGATTTAAGTCACAGTCTCTCAGAAAAATAACTTTAATCCACAATATAATAGCAATAATTAAAAAAAAATGCAGTAAATAATTAAAAGAAAGAAAAGCTTTAAAGACCCTCTCCAATGAAAATGATGACGACAGCCCATAAAGAAAATTAAACTTAAAAATATATTTGAGGATTTCTTTTGTCAAATCTTTGTCAATCAGGAAGAGACAAAAAATGCAGAAGGTTATATTAGTGACGAATAAAATCGACGGGCGACGGGGAGGGCAAGGGGGGCGGGGTTGCACCGCCCCAATGGTCCCGCCCACAACTCAGAAGTGGATTTTTTTTAAATGAACTCCAGCCGCTCTGCAGAAACTATGTCCAAGACAACAACAGGTTTTTGAAGTTTGTTTAAAAACGCCACAAATATAATTAAAAGATTTAAAAACAGATCAGAAGATGATTGACATTTTTCTGTTGAATTTCTTTGAAGTGTAACATGTTTCCTGCCATTTCCATCTTAAATCTCTGAACAGTCGTGAGGTCAGACTGAGGTTTTTATTTTTAGCTATCACAGTTTATTATCACAAATGATCCAGACTTTGAAGCTGTGGATGATTACATAACTGCTCACGTCTGGCTAGGATTTTTGCTGGTTGAAGACTTTCTCCTCAGGAGTTCCAGCAGAGTCCAGATCTTTCCCTCACATCAGCAGTGTGACTGGCTGCACTCCCTCTGCTCTTCTTAAACTTTCTTTGTGGAAACGAAGAAGCGGCATCAGCTCCTCAGGACTCTGAAAGGAAGTCCATGTCCCGGGATGATGACGTCTGCGCTCTGCAGCGCCCTCTGGCGGCTGGCCTCCTGCAGGGCGGGGTTCAGGCTCAGGTCTCTCCACGAATCGTCATCGGAGCAGCTCTCAAACAGATCCCCCGCGACGAGCACGGTCCCTGCAGACGTCCCGCTCACCTGCACGCTCACGTCCTGACCCGTGTGTCCGGGGGTGGGAATGACGGAGACCTGCAGGGGACAAAAAACAGGCACCGACAGTTGCTTTTTGTTGTATTCTAGCTTTTTGCTGAATTCCTGCCTTAATAAGGAAGTGAAAGTTTAACTTCCACACAGAAGAAACTTGGAAAACAGATGAACATGTTATTCTACAAGTTGTTACAACAAAGTTAAAGACAAAGTTTCCTTCAACCCCTCATGCTCTGGGTTCTTAATTTGCTGTTTAATCCACTGAATTTAGCTTCATAGAAAAAACATAAACTGGCTGATTCCGTTCATTTATGTCTTCTTTAGGGGACATTTGTTTTTAGATTGTGCCCCTGGTGTATGGAGCTAAACCCGGGCCAATATTATTTGAAACCCAAATAATTCAAATGGAAAAAACAAAACAAAAAAAAAGTAAACTGTCCAAATAAACTTAGTTATTTTCAGCTTCAAATGTTCTATTTTTTAGGTTTCAAAATTTCAATTTCAAACCTTTTTTTCCACATTAAACTCTTTTTTTTTTTGGTCTTTATTTTCAGTTTCAAAACTTTTGGCCCTGATGTGGCGCATGGGGGCGGGGCTAACACCAAGGACTAATCAAAATCGATGAGGGTGGTAGCTTTAGTCCTGGTGAATTTACTGACTCCTAGAACTGCAACAGTTACGGTCAGAAAATGGCGGTGTAGCCTCTGTTATCAAAGTCTGAAGTTGTCCCGAGAAGGATGTAAAAAGAGTTTTATCACATACAAACCACCCGTTCAAAACGGCATCTCAAATATGTGCTATGAATAATTTTATTGTTAATTAATGAAAGAATTTGTTTGTTGTAATAATAATCAGACTTAATGGTGGATTTTTACATTTGAAGTCAATTCAGTCACAATTTTTTCTATACGGAGGCCGCCATGTTGGAACCAGATGACTTGATTTAGTAGCGATTAGCTGGCCTGAGTCAATGTTTCTATGGTAACCAATCACCAATCAGAAATGAGCTGGTTGGAAGGCCACACCCCTAACACTTAAAAGCATGCTGGGGAGAATCTACCAATCAAGTGTTTGGAATCTTTTTTTTAGGCATCTGATTGGTCAGTTTGTAATTTGAATACAGATGACTTGAGCCACGGAAACAAATATGAAATATTAGGCGTAGGAAGAAAATGTTTAGACAAAGCTAACAGAGTTATTCTGACAAAAACAATGACTGAATAAAAGTTGTTTATTTCTCTATTGGATTTTGGCTTCTTGGAGTCAACAGGTACTTCCTGTTTAGACCGTAGAGGGGAGGAGCCAAAGCAGAGGGTGTTCTGGGGCCCGTTTCAAGAAGCAGGTTCAACAAATTTAGAGTTGAAACCTGAACTTCGAGTCACTGGACTCAAAATTCCCGAACTTAGAGTTTTCGGTTTCAGAACAGCTGAAAATGTTTGGTTCAATCAACTTGAAGTTGTTAGAACCAGAATCAGGTGCGAGCGTCGCAATCATTAAAAGCCCTGATCAATGGAGCAAAGACAGCACGATTCACCATGGCAACGGGAACACACTTCCGAGTTTTGTGGCCACTTCCGGCGACGGAAATTGATAAATTCCTACAAGCATATGAAACTATAAGAAGATTTTCAGCAAGAAAAGAAACCCAGCTGCAGCGATAAAACATCTGCAGAGTTAATGCATACGTCTACATTTGAATCATTTCAAATAACGAATAAATAATAATATCAGGAAGGTTATTTTGTCACTTGTAAAGTAAGGAATGGTTCTTGATCTGTTAATAATTTAACCAGTCATCTCCGTATCGCATGAATGACCGTTTTCCTCAACCCCCCCCCCCCCCCACACGCACCACATACACACACGGATATCACCGCACGCTAAAATGAAACACTGTAGTTGCCTGAGATATATTAAAAATAAGCATTTATTTAAATGTAATTCTCAAGACTTAAAAAATTTTAGCTGATAAGTAGTTTTTTATTACATAACAAAGATTAGTGCCGGGCTCGGGATTCGAACCTGGGACGTCAGAAGCGGAGGCAGCGTCGCTGACAACCGAGCTAATAATTAGTCTGTGATGTTTGTTGTATACGAGTTCAAAGCCCCTAGCAGTTTTTGAGATTCAATTATTTCGATTTTTAAGAGCTTCAAATGATGAAAATAAAACTCTTTATTTTTAATATCAAATCCCTGGAATAACTCACTATTTATAATGTCGCTCAAATAAAAATGAATCGTAGAAACTGCATCAATCGACTCGTGTCCTCAAATCCTCTCCTGACATAAATAACATTTCCTCTGGATTAATCCAGCCTCCTCTCTACATGATCCTCTATGAATGGACATGTCATTTTGGTTTCTACTGGTGGAAACGTGACGTCTCCAATGTGAATGTTCTCTAAATATTAATGAAGAACTCATATTTGAACATCTTTCACTTTAAAAAGGGGCGGAGACCGCAGAGAACTCTAAGTTTCCTGAAGAAAACCTGCTCCAGACCAGGTTTCGTTCACAGACTCAGTTGCCACAGTGATTGATTCTGAGTTCAGCTTAACCCGCTTCTTGAAACGGGCTTGGTTTCGCCCACTTTCACGGGTTTGAGTTATCTCTCTTTCTGAAACCGAAAACTCTGAGTTCTGCTGAATTTGGAGTTCAAGAACTCAGAGTTCCAACAAAACCTGCTTCTTGAAACGGGCCCCTGGAGTTTCATGATCCACTCACCTGCTCATCCACCAGGTGGGCGTGTCCCTCCGCCAGACCCGAGGGTCGATACGTGTCCCCCTCGCTGACGTCATAGCCCACGATCGTCAGGGCTGCGGGAAACAGGCTCAGGTTCCCGATGTGGTCCGAGTGTCCGTGGGTGCCCACGACCACCTGCACGTCCTCCGGCCGCAGCCCTCTGTCCTCCAGAGCCCGGAGCAGGAAGTCCCGGTCCCACGACCCGCCGGTGTCCACGAGAACCGTCCTGCGTCCCCGAATGAGGCTGATGGTTCCGTCCGCCCTGAACGTCCCGTCGCTCTGAGGGACGCAGTAACCCACTTTCAGAACCGACACCGAGTACTGCGGACCGGGGAAGTCCAGCTCAGACTCTGTCAGGCATATTCTCTGGTGCCGAACCGGAACCAGCGCCGAGTCTGGATCCATCGGCTGAAAACACACGTGCTTCTTCTGTTTATGTATGATTTCTAGTGCAGTTTCCGGCTAGCGCTTCACAATAAAAGCATAAATAAGACCAGTTTCCGTCTTTTCCAAATAACAACGTTGCAATAAAAAAATGTACTGAAAGAAATAGAGATAAAAATTTCAGTGAAGACCAGTTCAGTGGTCTTGTGGTAGAGTGTCTGCCCTGAAACTAGAAGGATGTGAGTTCAAATCCAGGTGGAGTGTTACCAAAATTGCCTCTCTGCTCTCTCATCCACCTGGATGAATATACTTGGTCAAAGAGATGCATTTTTGAATCATTTTTTCGCAGATTTGACCTGTTTTAATTTTTGAATTTAAAAAATTTGCGCAAAACCCAGAAAAATAGTTAAAAACAAATAAGATCAACTTTAAAACAGCTCTGGAGAGTGTTACAGTTAAAAGTTACAATAATTAATGCCTGTAAGAAATAAACATGTGAGACAGCATCTTTATTTAGGAAAACTTAATTTATCTAAAGCATCAGGCAAACAAACATCAGAACAACTTCAAAGAAAAGTTTGTTTTGATGGGGAAAACAAAAAAGATTAATTTTCAAATTAAAATGAATGCTAAAACCACCTGCCATCAGCGTAGAACTGTTCTGACAAAATATGATTTTATTCCAAACAAATCAGTCTATGCATAGCTCATTAAAGCTATTCCTTTTGGATTATATTCATTTAATAAAAAGTACACTATGATACCATAACACCACATCATTATTAGAACAAAGAATCCCAATATTAGATAAAAAAATGTAGAAATCTAATAATAAAAATTAAATTAAAGGGTAATATTATTACTGGAAACTTAATAAAAATAACATTTTACATAAATATAATCAAGATATAGTAAATAAAATAAATTAAGAACTTTTTATCTAAAATTCCCAATTTTTCCTAAAGTTAAAAAAAACTCGTTTTAAAATAAAAATTGTATTTATCCGTCTAAAGAACTTTTAAGATAATGTAATATAAATGATACATGTTCATTCTGTGAGAAGGAAATTAAAACCGCATAACATTTATTTTACTTTTGTCCCCAAGCACAAATATTTTGGGATGAATTCCATTACTGGATGAGAAATAGTTTCCCACAACTACCAACCCTTTCTTTAAATACCATCATATTAGAAAATAAATTAGAAGAAATCTTTATGAATATTTTCTTGATAAATTTAACGTACAAAAATATAAACATGTGAAAATCCCCCACCCAGAATTTAGAACATTTATAAACAAATTCAAGTTATATTTGGAATCACTGAAGCTCCTCAAGAAACCAAAAGTAAAAAGCATATATGAGAAACTAGAAACTTCCCTTGTGTATCCACAGTTATGTGATTTTTTTATTGTTTGCTCCACTATTTTATTAACACATATTTTATTGGTTATGTTTTGTTGTTTAATGCTGCAGGTACCCTCTCTGTTTGATACTAAAAATGTAAAAACTCTTTTCTATAATTTCAAGCCATGTTAGAGACAACTTTTTTCGTGAATTGATGAAATCAACAAGCACAGAGTACAAAACACACACACAATCATTTTAAACTGATTTAAATGTTGTATATATCTTAATTCTTTTCCTGATTTAATTTTCTTATAATTATGCGCTGTCCTTGGACATGAGAGTATCTGTCAAATCATACTTGATCAATTAAGCAGATTTTGATACTGATTATGAAAGGAAGTTTGGCCGGAAAGTGGAGTGAAAGGAAATATTTTCTTTTTTTTCTATTATGCATGGACTGGACAGAAAAAAAAATACAAATCTGAATGTTTTTCATTTTGTTTTTGTTATAAAGGTTTTATTTTTGGACTGCTAAGGTCTATTTTTGTTGTTGTGAGGCATGGCGTTTCTTTGTTTGCTGCTTTTCTTTACTTTGTGTACCACATGCAAAATTTCAATAAAAATAATTTGAAAAAGCAAAACAAACAATATAATATTATGTAAGTTTTATTATTTTAATTCAGTTATTTGGTATGTTTTTGTTCCACATTTCAAATAGGTTTTTTGGTATTATTAATATTTTAAAAAATAATTGAAAAATGTTAAAACACACTAAAGGGAAAATAAAAATAATAGTTTAAATACTGATGATTAGTTTAGCTAATTCTTACATGCTTTATAATTACCAGTGTATTAGCAACAGCAGGCAATATTATCAATTTGAACAAGTTCAAACAGAAGTTTTCAAAAAGGAACAGATGTGTTGGCAGCCGGAACATTTGTTCAGAGCGGAATCTTTTTTCGCCTGAAGTGTCGGACCGTATTCATGTGGCACGAGGAAGACCTCGTTAGAATGGCTGACAATGCGGAACCGCGGTCCGTTTCGTCTTTTATGGACCCGTTTAAAGGTGTTCTGGTGGACTACCTGATGCCGGAGTCCTGCTACGACGAGTTCTTCCTCAACTTCAACCTGCTGGACGGTGAGAGGCCCGCCCGGCTGCTGCCTTCCTGCTTGGGAGGAGAGCGGCTTTATTTGACAGGGAAGAGAGCGCGCGCTGTCAGTCCGCTCTGACGTCACCGTCGCCCCTCTTTCCAAACTCTGTGCTTCTCCGTGGAAGTCAACTGCAGCTGTTCGTGGACGGTGAACGGAATTAACCAAAAAGGGGGGTTTTCGCTTTGGGATTAAAGGGTTTAAAGGCTGTTTCCGGTTGTTCATCACTGGAAGCCGCTGTTAGTTTGTTTTTGTCTCACCACCGCCCTCTGCTGTCGACTTTCATTATTACACTTTGATTTACTTTGACCCTGACAGTCTTCTGTTATTCTGTCTGCCCACGACGCCAACAGTTAGACTGACTTATGCCAATTTATTTTTAGTATAAAATCGACTGTAGTTGTTGATTTGAAGTTTAAAAGCTGAAAATATATTAATCAGAATTTCACATTTTAACCATCTTTCCTTTGTTTTGCTCTAGTACCATGTCTGAAGATTGTGTTGAGCAAAGGTCTGGGTATCGGCATCATCCTGGGATCAGTCATGGGTAAGCGTATACCTTCATGTCCTGCCCTTTAAAAAAAAAAAAAAAAAAGAGAAAAAACAGTTTCCTTGATAAAAATCATGAAGGCCAGTACCAGTTCCTTCAGGATCTCATGTGTTTTTTTATTTATTTATTTATTTTTAAATAGTTGTGACACGACAGCTTGTGGTTGCCTTCGATTTTATTAAAATGAAATTTGATGCAACCTCTTGGATGCAGAGAAAATTTTCTATCGCGATATCTCGTTTGGTGATACTTGTATCGGTTTAAAATGCTGACAGGACGATATTTAGTTATTTATGCATCTTACTTCAGCGTCTTACTTTTGTTTAACTCAGGGGTGGGCAAACTACGGCCCGGGGCCCACATGCGGCCCCTTAAGTTACTTAATGTGGCCCTCCAAATTAAAATACATTGAATCAAAAATCCTAATTATTGTTTTATTTTCATTGTATTTCTGGTTTCTTCCATGAATGATGGTGTTTCTCTGACGTTCGTGTGTGTTCCTTTCTGAGTCAGATGCTGATCTTTCGGATTATTCCTACACCACATAAATGCAGCATTTCTTTGAGTTCACATTTTCCTCTGAAGAACATCAACCCATTGGATCACCCAAAAGAGAACAAAAATCTAAATTTAGAAATTAAAACTCCCAAATTTTCTGTTTTTAAATTAATATATTTGAATTTGAATCCAAATTAAAGCATGTTTTTCTCTAAATTCTATATTATCTTTTTAGTTTATGAGGTTGATTACCCAATCTCTCCTTCCATCTGCTCCTTGTCCGGCCCTTATGCCAAATTTTAGAACCCTTTCTGGCCCACGAGTCAAAACAATTGCCCACCCCTGATCTAACTGCTAGTTGGCAGCACAGGACACAAATGTAAACAATTGTGATACAGGCTTTCTTTTGGTAAAATATGTATTTTTTTGGTAAATTTTGTACTATGAGACACATATCGGGATTATGTCTTATCGCCAGACTCTTTCCAATATACACATGTAGTAAACACAGATAACAAATAAAAACCATCAGGATATTCCTCTTTAAACACTACATGTTTTCTGCAAGAGGAACTGTCAATTCTGCACCAATAAATAATCACACCGTGATGCCTTTTACACTTCAAAGACTTAAAAATTATGTTCACTTTTATAAGTTAAATTGTCACTAAAAACATTTTTGTTTGTTTTGATTTGGTCTAAATCAAAAATATTACTTTAGCAAAAAAAAAAAAAAAAAGTTTAGCTCTTCATCTGACGCCGGATCCTGTGGGAAGTTATCCCAATCTTTAGCTATTATGTTTGGTTGGAACTGAGACATTCGTATGTCATTTCAGGATCAATTTAAGGTTCTTTTATTAGTTTATAAAACTCTTAATTGCTCTGGGCCCTCTTATTTTGGAGATTTTCTTTTAAAATATGAACCCCCGCGGACCCTGAGGTCCTCCAGCAATGGCCAGCAAGGGTGGATTATTGCAACATTGGGTGGGTGGGGCTAGGGCCGGGTTTGCTGGGGCAATTATTTTAACATCACTGTTCTTAATGTTTTTATGTTCAGCACCTTGGGCTGGACAAATGCCATGAAATGTGCTTTATAAGTAAAAATTGATTGATTGATTGATTGATTGATTGATTGATTGATTGATTGATTGATTGATTGATTGATTGATTAAGCCTCCAAGAATGACTGGAGGAAACAGTTTAAGGCACAAGTCGAGGCCCGGGGGCCGGATCTGGCCCCCCAGATCATTTTATGTCATATTAATGGTCCGATGTTATCTTAGGTTTATTTCTAACTTGTATAATTTTGACAAAATATATTTTTATGAAGAGTAAAATATTGAAAGTTATTTCAATATTTTTTGCCTAATTTGGATTTTTTCAGTTTTTTGGGATATTTTGAAGTTTAGCTATTTTTTCAGCTACATGATGGCTGCGTTGGCTTACCTAAGATTTTCTGTTTATTTCTTGAGCTAATTTTGCATGTAGCTAATATTTTCAGCTTCAGTGATTTCAACTCCTGCTTTAAGGGGTCAAACTTTCTCTAAAATAAGAGCAATTGACCAAAACTTCAGCAAATACAGTCATTGAAATAGACGATACATAGAGACCAAATAGGAAAAGTATTGTATTATCTTTCATATTTCTAACCACTGCAGTGTGAAACCTGAACCTGGTAAATGTTTTAGACCAGGGGTGTCAAACTCATTTTGGTTCGGGGGCCGCATTCAACCCATCTGATCTGAAGTGAGCCGGACCAGAAACAAATGAACCTTTGTTCAGCTTCTTCTTGTTTTTGTCTAGTTTTTTTTCTTAGTTGAAAAAATGCTTCAAACAACCCAGTAGTCTAATGACTTCTTATTACACTTTCATTCACAGAGTCCAATGTATTTCAAATAAAATAGATTTCACTAAAAAAAAAAAAAAAAAAAAAAAAAAAGGTTTAGACAATTTTATACAGACTGCATGTTTTACATCTGACATTAAAGCAATCTCAATAGTAATCTCAAGAGGAGGCTATGAAAAAAATGTAAATACCCTGTCTAAAATATAAATGTGTTAATCAATGAAAAATTAAACTAAATTAAACTTGCAAAAATGTTGGCGATAATCTCGCATTCTCTCCCAAAACTTGGCATGGTTTGGCTTTCACCATGTTTATTTCTTGATCCTTTGCTCCCCCTAGTGGTGAAATTGCGCATTGCGGTCTTTTCTTTAAAGAACCGTGACTCGCCACCGGAATGAGCTAGAAACTTGCTTTCTTTTTTTGGAAATTCTTATATATTTTTCTCTTCACAACTGGGCCAGATTAAACCATCTGACGGCCCGTGGGCCGTATGTTTGACATCCCTGTTTTAGTGAAGTGAAATCGATCTCACGACATCTTCACGGGGTCTGATGGAACGTCACTCCCAAACCTTCGACTGTCTGACGTGGATTCCCGTGTCCCAGTTCTCCTCTGACGTCCGTCTCCTTCACAGTGAAGCTGCCTCAGATCTTAAAGCTGATGGCGGCGAGGAGCGCCGAGGGGCTGAGCTTCAAGTCTGTGCTGCTGGAGCTGCTGGCCATCACCGGCACCATGGCGTACAGCATCGCCAACAAGTTCCCTTTCAGGTTGAGGCGCACACACTGTGAGATGATGATGATGTGAGAGCGGCCCGGTCAGTAACGCTGAATGTCGCCTCAGCTCGTGGGGGGAGGCTCTCTTCCTCATGTTACAGACGGTCACCATCGGCTTCCTCATCCAGAAATACGGAGGACGGACCGGCTCCGGTAGGTCGTTTCTCCTTGGGAGCAGAACTCTGACGTGAATAGGAGCTGAAGCTCTGCTGCTCTGCAGGCGTCCTGTTCCTGCTGGTCTACTTCAGCCTGCTGCTGCTCCTGCTGTCTCCTGTCACGCCCACGGCGGTGGTCACCTCCATGCAGGCCTTCAACATGCCGGCCATCATCATCGGCAGGGTGAGTGAGAACTCCCATGTTCACATATGAACCAGCGCCCCCTGTTGGTCATGAATGAACCAAACCTGTGGCGTTTGAGTTTAAAGCTCTTTTTATTATAATTATGCTGTTTACACAAATTAAAAAAAAAAAAAAGTCATTTTCAAGGTCATAGTTTCTGCTGGAGTTTATTAGAAATTCACCTCTGAGTTGACGTGGAGCACGCCCGCCCCCCTTCCCATCACTACTACTGAGAACTTGATGCAAAAAGCTTCAAATACGATCTTTTTCATCTGCTCCTGATTTACAATAAATTGAATAAGAAAATACTCAGTAAGGACATTTTCATCTTAATTTAATTTACACATGTCCCCCATCATGAGAAAAATCCCACAATAACAACAATAAAAATATAATTTTCAATGGAGTAGGGCTTTAAAATCAGAACTTGTCTGCTTATTTTTTTCAATTCAAACTCTGTTTTTGAAAAGACCTTTCAAAATAAAAGCCTTATTTTTCAAGCGTTTTAATTAAGGCTGCTAACGTGTTAAAACATGAATTTATTTTTAAATAATTAACATGTTAATATTGATTAATGTAAATTTCTTACAGTCTTCTGCCATTTCAGGCATTAATTTCAGATGATGCTCACTTTTTAGTTCTTTTATTCTTACTCATTTTCAGGTTTTGATCGCTTTTTCACAAAAGGTGGACTATTTGATTACTAATGCGAGGTGTCGTCATGGTAACACGTCACGGAATGTTAGCGACCTCGACTGTACGACCAGATGCTGATCGTCGCTGTGGGTTAAATTAAGCAGAAAATTCATCTTGTTTTTGTCCAGAACATGAAGCAAAAGTTTGTTTTGAAGAGGTCTGCACATGTAGAACATGTGATTGGAACTTCTTTTTTTTAGGCGTGCAGCCACACCCAGCAGCCAATCAGAATCGAGGATTCATCCAGGCCAATTGAAGCGCAGAAGCATAATGTTTCTTATGGCTGTTTGTCGTCTTTATTTTATTGGAGACGTAAAAGTCTTTAGAGATCTACTTATTTTACTGATGATGTGTTTTGTGCACCAAAATTACACTTATGAGGTAATACTTTATAAATGTAAACATTTTACAATCATGATCGGGATTTATTGCGATTAATAACAATCTAAAGGTGTCATTAATCGGACAAATGTTTTTAATTGATTGACATCGCTTGTATTAATCCAGTCATCAGTACATTTTCCAGCACTTAATTTTATTTTACAGATATTATTAGGCTTAAAGGCTAAAGTAATCAATTTGAGCTAGCGATTTTTAAAAAATATTATCTCTTACTAATGTCTTGTTAGCAGTTTCATGATCAGCTTTCATCACGAATCCTCCGTGGTTCTGTACAGGGTCACCACGGGGTCTTCAAAAGTCTCAAAAGCATTTAATTTACACATACCTTAAAAAGTCTTGAATTTTGATATCTGAACCTTAAAAAATGTACTTCTTGAAACTTTTCCGTTTCACATTTCATGTCAAAAATAACAAATGAAAAACAAAATCATGCACTAAAATGCTTAATGCCCACCGCCGATTTGAAGAAAAAAAAGTTAAAGAAGAGCTCTAAAACTTCATGACACAGACCACAAACGTCATAAGAAGCTACAGGTTTCTTTAGAAATTGGGAATAAATTAATAACATGGGAGATAGTCTTCATTTTTGAGATCTATGGCCTTAAATTTGTCTTAAAAAGTCTCATTTAACTTGAAGAAGCTTGTAAGAACCCGTCTGCAGACTGAGCGTGCTCCGACCGTTCATGCGAGTTTCAGAAAACATGAATCTTTTTAAGATAAAATCCAACTATTCAAACACTTGGATGCTCCTTACTTTTTTGCTTTTCCAAAGAACTGAGTGAGGATTTCCAGTTTGAAGGCTGTTGAGGCGGAGCTGCAGTAATCCCATCATTTGGAAGAGTTCTGGAAGATCCGGGATTCAGGACAAACGTCTTGATTCTTGTGTTTCCAGTTGATCCAAGCCGCCACGAACTTCCAGAACGGACACACGGGCCAGCTCTCTGCCATCTCCGTCTTCCTGCTGTTTGCCGGATCCCTGGCTCGCATCTTCACCTCCATCCAGGTACGCGCTCTGCGACAGGCCCCGCCTCTTCCTCATGTGGAGCAGAAGCAGACGTTCCTCTCCTGTTCTTCCAGGAAACCGGAGACACGCTGATGGCCTCGACTTACGTCATCTCCTCCACCTGCAACGGCATCATCGCCACGCAGGTTCTGTTCTACTGGAACCGGAGCCCGCAAACCAAACAGAAGAAGAAGAAGAAGAGGGAGTAGGACCGCCCGGACTCTCTGACTTGATCCGATTCTGGACTCTGTGTGGACGGATACGCAGATCTGAACTCCTCACATTCCTCTACCGCCTGCTGGAGATGAAGTCGGCTCCAGTTTCCTGGTTCTGATCTGCTGCGTTTAGGAGGAAACTCAAAGGACCGACCGATCGATTCAACACTTTGATTGTGTAAAGATTCCCTAGATCTGGTGATAGTTGTCGTCTCCATTCCGTGTCTGTTTAGACTGAAGGATGAAATAAAACCGTCTGTCAGGAATGTTTCCCACAGCTTTGTGTTGATCTGCTGCAGAACTCTGCAGCTCCAGCAGGCGGATCAGAGACCACAGCTCCACAGGGAATGAGTCCTCCCATCTTCACCTCACTAAAGACAACAATTATCTGGAAGAAGGTCGTATTTATCCAAAAAATCATAAGCAAGTAGATTTATGAACACAAATGCAATCAAAGTTACTGATATTACCAAAAACGACCAAATATTCAAACTATAACAGCAAAATTGACGATTGTTTGATCATCTTGACTGTATCTAAGAATTTGAAGAAAGAGATTTTGGAGAAAAAAACAGCAGAGATAGATCTGTAAAGCTCCTAAGACCTGAGCTAATATTTAAGCTAACCCTCTATACATGTGGTCAAAAGAGTCCCAGTTGTGGTGATATAACCTAAAATGTGGTGTGCATGCATGTGGACACCAGGTTTGAAGAGGTTAAAGAGCACTGCAAAGAAGCAGCTGATAGGTAATTAAATAAAGACACCCCCCTTCTCTTTCTGTAAAGCGGCTCTTGGCTGCATGTGACGAACTAATGTAAAAAAAAAAACAAACAAACTTATTTTTCAAAATGGCGGTTTTTCTGTTAGTTTTATCTCCATAGCAACCATTTTATGTTTTGTTTGCCCGGGGATGCCGAACAGTTCAACATGAGTTTCAGAAGAATTGGCAAAAGTACATTTCTGGATTTCCTTAGCAACGGAGGTTATTTGCTAACCACGCCCACATTCCTCATATGTTCATATTCTATGTTATATCATTGGTTTCAGCTTCAGCCTGGGATCAATAAAGTCAATTTTCGTAGTAATCAATTAAAACATGCGCTTGCATTAAGAGTGCGCCACTTTAGTGACCTCGCCAGGTTCAAAATCTAAAACGTTTAATAGCAACTGTTTTACCCAGTTGCATCCCAATGATGCTCAAGAAGTTAGGAAATTTTGGAAAAAAATCCCTGGAATGGATTTTTGAGTATAGCTTTTTTTTTTTTTTTTGATAATTTAAGATGGCGACATCAACCCAAAGTCAAAGGTCAATTTGTCGTTTAAAGCTGGCGGTGTGTGCATGAAATTTCATAAAAATCGCACACACGAGGTTCACTTTCCCAAACATAAAAATAGAAAAATCTCAGATTTTGACATAAAATGGCCGCCAAGCCGTAGGTCGTGTGACCATCCCACAATAATTTCAAAACTTTCTTTGGATATCCCAAACACGCATAGGTTGGTTTTGTTTGTGGATTCCAACTTTTTTTTTCCGAATTAAATTTTTTAGTTGAGTCAACAGATTTTTTTGTTGACCACACCCATAATTTTAACATTGTCATATCGTATGTCACATTGTTTTGTTCAGCTTTAGCCAGGGAATTCACGTATACTGTTTTTATGACATTCTGTTTTTGGTTTTTTTTTAATAAAAGGTGCGAGATATCAAAAGATAAAGGGGGTGTCTCTCTCCCAAATTTGAAGTGTTATTATTGGGCTGCTCAATTAACTGCAATAACACATTGGATCAATAACAACCAGGAAGATGGCTGGGTTCAAATAGAACAAAAATCCCTACCAGAAGTTTCTCTGTCAGTACTTCCATTTTTGAGCCCACTTAGCTGGAGGAAGTTTAAACTGAAAAATGTATGGATTAAACATACACTACGAGTGTGGCAGTTTGTGAGAAAAAGATTAAGGGGTACGATGGGTACGTCTCGGGCCACACCCATAGCAGGTAATATAGACTTCCAACCATCAATGTGGGACAGTGGGTTCAAAAGGTGGATGAGAGCTGGTCTATGTACAATCAACCAACTTTTTGAAGGGAGTATCCTAAAATTGTTCGCTCAATTACAAAAAGAGTTTTCACTACCCCCACAAGATCATTATCGATATCTACAAATAAGACACTACACTCAAAACCAAGCACAATGGGAAAGTATTAAGGCAGAACCAACCGGCATTGACCAATATTTCATAACTAACCATGAGAAGCATTTACTGACCAGGAAACATATATCATATGTTTACAAAACGCTGATGGGAGATTTAAGTGATAACACCTTTGAAATAAGAAATAAATGGGAATTGGAGTTAAATGTAACAATTGATGATGACATTTGGAGGGAGATGTGTGTGACATGCCACAAAGGAATCAATAGTAATTTATGGAAGGAATTTGACTGGAAGGTTAAAATGAGATATTTTAGAACCCCAATGATAATCTCACAATTCTACAGAACCGTTTCTCCACTTTGTTGGAGGAACTGTGGTATGATGGCGGATCACTCACACATCTTCTGGGACTGCCCAGTACTTTGTGGATTCTGGCGGGACATAATAAATGAAACTGAAAAAATATTACACCTTAAACTTTCACCAGATCCATTACTATTTGTATTGCATATAGGGATTGAAAAGATATGTGACCATGATCAACAATATATATTACGCATCCTTTTGCTCATTGCACAGAAATGTATAACCTGTAACTGGAGGAAACCAACTTCTCCAACGAATACGGAATGGATGCAAAGACTTAAACAAGTCTATGTTATGGAACAGCTAACTGCTAAACTCCAAATGAAAATGGAATTATTCACAAAAAGATGGACTCATGTAACAATGTACCTAGGAAAATAATAATGTATCAACCTTTTGTCAAGAAATGTTTTGTGTTATTGTTGTAATGCATATAACTGAGAAATAAAATACAGTTCCAAAAAAAAAAAGGTGCGAGATAGCTAAGGTTGCAACAGTTGCTGCCGCCGTTCGCGTTCTACAACTTCTGATTTCCACTTTTCTTGCCCAGTACCTCCACATTGATGCTCAAGAATCCATAGGGAGAGTTTTTGTTTGTGGCCAGTACTAGAAATGCGTTTTATTTTTCAAATTCAAGATGGCGGCCCATTCCAGAGGTCAAAGGTCAATGAAACTCAGGTGGTGGTAGTAGATTTAGGCGGACAGCATGTTTGTGTAGTTTCTTGAAAATCGCACAAACAAAATAGTCATTTACCTATTTTGAGAAGAAACGAGAAAATTGCTCATAATCATAATTAAAACACATGGGAACCTTTTGTTTTTGATTTAAATAACCTATTATTCAACGTTTTTGTACTTTCTTCTTGTTAGGCTTCTTTATCCTTGGAAATATTAGTTTTACTTATTTTTTCGGTGGGTCTCATGGCCTGAAACAAAGAATTAGTATTCCTCTAGATTTCAATAAAAACAGAAAAAATAACCCCAAGAGAATCGTTTAAATCAAAGGTTATATATATTTTTATTCTAATATTATTAACTTTAGTAACTTTTATAGTGTTATGGGTCAGTTTTATACTACATACTTTCTTTACGAACATGCAAAAAAACACTTTTTTTTTGTTCACAATAGAACTTTAATCCAAAAACAAAACAATTTAAACCAACAAAACTTGATAACATCTTCCAAAAGTATTAGAAAACTAAATCAGAGAAAGGTTTGGACATGCCAGAGTTTGTTTATTTATTATACATTTTTTTTGCATTTCCTGAAGCTCACGACTATTAATGTGTTGCTGAAATCCACTAATGATTTTAAATTTGACTCTAATTATTACTTTATAAAGTTATTTTACTTTACTGGGTCAAAACAGACACTAACACCAGAAACTTCAACCAAAAAAAAAAATATTGTTGTAATCAATGACAGAGTCATAAAGTCTTGATGGAATAAATTAATACTTTTATGCAACTGAAAACTAAAACGGGTCTGTGCTGACCCTATCACAAGACGGTTTATGTTAAAAAAGGTTTTTTTTTTTTACAGGTTTTTTAGTTATTTATGATCTTTAAAAATGAAATTTGCTATAAATTTGGTTAAAAAAAATGTTTTTCTGTTCTGTGAAGAAATGAAAAGTATCTTATTGCAACACAATTTTTTATCAAATAGTTAATTTGGGTTTAATGCTATAAGATGATGCCGTCACACATTTACACCTCAACAAATCTGGACCTTGTGAATAATAAATAGCTGATATCTTAGGTTTAGCGCATAAACATAATGCATGTGTGAAATTAAATTTAATAGGTTTATATTCTTGACTTCAGGAAAGTTTCCAGATAAAATAATTCAATTAAATGTGAGTTTGAAATCTGAATGAAAAAAAGTCAAAGTGGAGCTCTGTTCATTTGAGGATCTTTGAGTTCATGAAAAAAGTCTAGAGACCAAAAACAAACTTTTGTTTGTAGAGAAAGCTATTTGACACAAAAAGCTTACAAAGTCATTTTTCATTGACTTGCTGTCAAATTTTGATCAAAATTAAACATTTTGGGGGTTTGTGCATCCCAGTGAAGTAACAAAGAGGGCAAATACTTTACAAAATCTACATTTTTAATATTTTTTTTTACAGAAACATGCATTAGATACAGGAGTTCATTTGGAAAAATACACATTTGTAAACTAAACCGGACTGGAAGCGTTCGTATCTGAAGCTCGTCGAGTTGTTTACATGTGAAGCAACAGGAAGGAGAGGTTTCCACGGCGGTCCGCTCCTCCAGTGTGTGGACGGAGGAACACACACACTGAATCCCAAGCAGCCAGGAGGCTCCTTTGTCCCCGCCTCCATGGCAACCACTTGTTGAAGCCTGGCTGCTCGTTGCCAGGCGATGCCATGTGATGGCATGGGATGTAGTGGACCAGAAAATCCTCCCATTGACACCCCCCTGCACCTCTCCACCCCCACCCCCCCCCCCGACCGACCTCAGCTACAAACTGGAAGAGGTCATGTGACTTAAGTTCACGTCGGAGCAAAGCAGCAGAACCTTCGCCTCTTCTTCTGGGAACTTCCTGCATCGGGACCGACACCAGAACAGTGCGAACGCGGGCCGGGAGTTCACCAGGAGCGGAGGGAGCAGCTCCTCCTCCTGATCCCGCGTGCCCCCTCTGTTCTCCTCTTCCTCGGCCTCCCTCCCTCCCCTCGATGACCGATTAGTCGCTGCGGGCCTCCCTCACATTTCCATGAGAAAGGCGACGCTCTGTGAAAGGGTTAAGCCCGAAGACGCAGCCCTCATTTTCTGCTCTGCAGGGGACAGAGGGGGGAAACAAAGCCGGCCGGGGGAGGAGAGGCGACTCACCCTTTACTATCTGCACCTGCAGCCTGAAAGGCTGCGGACAATGAAACGAAACGGCCAATTACCAAGCTTTCGGAGGGGAGGGGGCCGAAGATGTGACAAGAATCGACCGCAGACGGCTCCTCGGGATGAAGATCTGCTGCTCCTCATCCTCTGGAGCCCTGATTCTGCAGAACTTTTAGTTTAAGATCACATGATGCAACACTTGACACGACTTCATTTGTGGAAAACTGTTGGAATTTATTAATATGAGTTTATCAAAGACGTCCAGGCAGAGCCTGAACGTATGGACAGTATTTACAAGTCAACTTCCTGTAACTCTACATGCAGCATTACCATTAGAAAAAAACGTCTAAAATTTCCGTATGAAAGTGTCCATAACAAAAAAAAGAAACATTCAGGGAACATTAGAGTAACGCTCAAACAGAGGCTTCCAGCAAGTTGGACAGAGAGTCTGTCGATCTGAGGAAGCCACGAAAAACATCCAGAATGGAGATAAAACAACTCTGCCGAGTCAAAACATTCATTAAAACACCTGCGGCGTGTTCTCCAGGTGAAAGCCGAACACTGACGGGAGCAACAAACAGCTCATCCACGAACGAGATCTGACCGAAGATCACTGGGGCAAATTAAGCTGCCACGGGCAGCAGAATCTGAGGCCCGGCGCGTCAGAACCGCAACTGACGGACCGGAAGATGCTGCTTCGGGTCCGAAGTTCAGCTGCTGTCTGATGGAAGCAGAGCCAGTTCAACGGGTCTGAGTCGGCAGCGGCTGCGCAGGTGCAGGGGGCATCAGCGGCTGCGCAGGTGCAGTGCAGGGGTCAGTAGTGGCTGCGCAGGTGCAGTGCAGGGGTCAGCAGCACAGAGCAAAGTAGGGATAAGCAGCGGCTGCGCAGGTGTAATACAGGGGACATTTCGCGCCTGCGCAGGTGCAAGCGCCGGTGCAAGCGCCGGTTGCGCAGGTGTGATATAGGGGTCATCAGCAGCTGCGCAGGCGTCATGCAAAGGTGAGCAACGACTGTACAGATACGATGTAAGAGGCAGCTGCGCAGGTGTTGTGCAGGGGTAAATGGCGACTGCGCAGGTGTGGTACAGGGGTCCTCGGCACCAGTGCAGGTGTCAGCGGCGGTCATGCAGAGGTATGTGGCGGTTCTGCAGCCATGATACAGTGGTCCTCAGCAGCTGCGCAGGTGTTATACGAGGGTCAGCGGCAATTGCGCAGATCCCGTACAAGGGTTCTCAGCACCTGCGCAGGTGTCAGCAGCGGTCGCGCAGGTGGGATACAGGGGTCATCAGCAGCTGCGCAGGTGTTGTGCAGGGATCAGCGGCAGCAGCACAGAGTAATGCAGGGGTAAGTGGCAGCTGCGCAGGCGTGATACGGGGGTCCTCAGCATCTGCGCAGGCATGATACGGGGGTCCTCAGCATCTGCGCAGGTGGTACGCAGGGGTCAGCGATGGCTGCGCAGATGCGATGCTGGGGTCAGCGGCAGCTTGAGTGCAGACATCAGCTGCCCCAGCGTGATGCAGGAGTCAGGAGAGGCTGCGCAGATGTATTGGAAAACAGTGCAGCAGCAGGAGAAGCCGCTCACTGCAGGTGAGTTACAGTCAGACCTGCGACTGACCGAACCCCCTCGTCATCACAAACATGTTTCCTGTGCACATCGTGAGTCTGAGCTGCCACATAAAGCCGCCTCCCCCTCATCGCCATGACCTCCCACTGTCCCAGCTCAGCCCTAGATGTGCGTGAGCGGGACGGTTCCGGTGAGGTAGTGCTGCTGGACACCGGCGTATCCCCGCTGCTGCGCCGCCGCCGCGTCCGAGGCGTCCCCTCCGCCTGCAGGGATGTACATGCTGATCATGTCCCTCAGGTCGCCCTGTAGCGCTCCTCGGTGGTGGGTGGGCGTCCCCGCCGAGGGCGAGTGAGACACCGGCTCCGCCTTCATCATGGACATGGTGACCGGGCTGGGCTGCTGAGGGCTGCTGCTGTACGTCATGGGACTGCGGGCGGGGGAGAACGCCGAGTTAGAACCACAACCACCGTCAAATCACTTTTTAGGACAAAGATGACGAGAAAGACTGAAGAGGATCAAGAAGATGTCTTCAAGTTGTCCACTTCACAGCTCTATTTTAGGAAAATTCAAATTGAGTTATTCCATTAAAACCTAATATTTAGACATTATAAAAGCTATTTGATGAAAGATCTACCAAAAAGAGAAAGCTAAAGTTAACATTCAGTCCGCAGTGGACTTCACCGTCACCTGATGTCTTGAAACACGAGTCAAAGTTAAAACCTTAATGTGACAAACCAAATTAGCAATAAAATTACCTTAATGTAGCATTTACGTTAAAGCAGAAACATAAGCGGACATCTTTTCTTCATAGCTGGAATAAATTCAGGCGTTAAGGCCCGGGGGCCGGATCCGGCCCTCCGAGTAATTCTATCCGGCCCTCCAGATCATTTTATTGCATCGTTATTAATGGCCCGGTGTTATCTTGCGCTCATTTCTAATTTGTATAATTTTGACAAAATATACTTTTACAGAGTAAAATATTGAAAATTATTTGTTTCATTAATAATTACATTAAAAAGTTATGTTTGTAAAGTTTTAAAAATGTCGTTTTAGTGTGTTAAATAAATAAGATGGCTTAAAATAAACAGAACTCTATAAATAAAAAAATAAAATTGGTCTTTATTTAAAAAAAAAAAATCATAATTATATTAAAGTTTAAATCACTAAGTTCTGATCAGCAGGTTCGGGTCCACTTCCTCGCAGACTCGAGTTAAAATCCCCCCTCCCTGCCGGGTTTGGAGACCTTTACGCACCACTACCCGCCCCGCTCTGCAGGTGGAACAGCAGTCCTCACCTGTAGGAGTTGGCCCCGCCCATGTAAGTCTGCGCGGCCGTCATGGCCGGCGGGTACTGCAGGGCGGACAGCTCGTACCGGTGCAGCGGCTGGGAGTATCCCAGCGCGTCGCCCTGCATGCCGCTGTACCCGCCCGCCGGGCCCCAGCCGTAGCTGTCCATGCGCGGGCTCGCGCCCTGGCCCTGCGCGGCGGCGGCCAGCAGGTTCCCCGCGGACAGCGGGTACTTGGCCCCCGGCGCGTCCTTCTTCAGCAGCGGCTTGGTCTTGCGGCGCGGCTTGTACTTGTAGTCCGGGTACTCCTTCATGTGCACGGCGCGCAGCCGCTTGGCCTCGTCGATGAAGGGCCGCTTCTCCGCGTCGCTCAGGAGCTTCCACTCCGCGCCCAGCCGCTTGCTGATCTCGGAGTTGTGCATCTTGGGGTTCTCCTGGGCCATTTTCCTCCTCTGACCCCGGGACCACACCATGAAGGCGTTCATGGGTCTCTTCACTTTATCCATGGGGTCGTTTCCGGGCGCGCAGGCGGTTTTCGGGTGAGAGTTCGTGCCGCCGCCCAGGGTCATGCCGCCGGTCACGGGGGTCATCCCCGGGGCCGCGTGCTGGGCGTGAGGCTGGCCGGCCGGTTTCAGCTCGTGCTCCATCAGGCTGTACATGCTGGACAGGTGGATGGACTGACTCTAGAGGTGCGCGGCCGCCCACGGGCCACGTCCGGTTCGACCCGGCTGCTTCCAATTACGCGGGTAATTAGTGGCGTGGGTCTCGAGGCCAAGCGGGAGCGGCGTTCTGGTTCCGGAGAGTGTCGGTTCGAGCGTCCCTCATCACTCTGAACTCCGCGTGCAGCTGCAGCAGCTGGGCTCTGACTGAACTGCTCCCGCGCGCTCACTGCTCACCCGCGTGCGCTGACCCGCGAGCCAATGAGGAGAGGCTTCATTTGAATGTGAAAGGGGCCAAGGAGGCCGTGCGCGAGACACTTGTTGATGACGCGTTTGGGAGCACGAGGGGCAGATGAAGAATTTAACGAGGAGGAGGAGCTCACCTGTCAGGTGTGTTGGGATCATTTATGCCAGGGGTCCCGAAACTTTTTCTAGTGAGGGCCGCATAACTTTCTTCTTCTTTGATGTACGTGGGGTCGGGACAGTTTTCTGTGTAAACAAAGAGAGTGTAACACTCACAGACTAAATGAAAACTTTTATGGTTGTCTAGAAACCCACAAATGACTGATAGATAGCTAAAATATAAGTGAAATTCCAAATAAGAAAAAAAAAAAGTCAAAATTAGCCAAGAAAGCTAGCATGTAGCTGAAATTTTTAGCTAAAGTCCAAATTGGCCTAATAAAAAATAAGTTTATGGTTGTCCAGAAAGCCACAAATAGCTGATAGCTAGCTAAAATATAAGTGAAATTCCAAATAAGAAAAAAAAAAAAAAGTCAATATTAGCCAAGAAAGCTAGCATGTAGCTGAAATTTTTAGCTAAAGTCCAAATTGGCCTAATAAAAAATAAGTTTATGGTTGTCCAGAAAGCCACAAATAGCTGATAGATAGCTAAAATAGAAGTGAAATTCCAAATAAGAAAAAAAAAGTCAAAATTAGCCAAAACCAGCTAGCATATAGCTGAAATTTTAGCTAAATGCAAAATTAGCAAAAAAATGTATAATTTAGCCAAAACAGCTCACATATTAGATGAGCTCCAAATGAGCCTAAAAATTGAAAACAATCCAAAAGTTAGCCAAAACAGCTAGCATATTGTTGAAATCTTAGCTAAACTCTAAATTAGCCTAAAAATGGCTAAATTAGCTAAAATAGCTAGAATGTAGCTTAAATATAAACTACATGCCAAGTTAGCCAAATAATGGTAAAATCTTTAATTTAACCTAAACAGCTAGCATGTAGCTGAAATTTTGGCTAAGTTTCAAATTATCCTAAAAAATAGAAAAAAAGAACATCAAAAAGTTAGCCAAGAAAGCTAGCATGTTGCTGAAATTTTTAGCTAAAGTCCAAATTGGCCTAATAAAAAATAAGTTTATGGTTGTCCAGAAAGCCACAAATAGCTGATAGCTAGCTAAAATATAAGTGAAATTCCAAATAAGAAAAAAAAAAAAAGTCAATATTAGCCAAGAAAGCTAGCATGTAGCTGAAATTTTTAGCTAAAGTCCAAATTGGCCTAATAAAAAATAAGTTTATGGTTGTCCAGAAAGCCACAAATAGCTGATAGATAGCTAAAATAGAAGTGAAATTCCAAATAAGAAAAAAAAAGTCAAAATTAGCCAAAACCAGCTAGCATATAGCTGAAATTTTAGCTAAATGCAAAATTAGCAAAAAAATGTATAATTTAGCCAAAACAGCTCACATATTAGATGAGCTCCAAATGAGCCTAAAAATTGAAAACAATCCAAAAGTTAGCCAAAACAGCTAGCATATTGTTGAAATCTTAGCTAAACTCTAAATTAGCCTAAAAATGGCTAAATTAGCTAAAATAGCTAGAATGTAGCTTAAATATAAACTACATGCCAAGTTAGCCAAATAATGGTAAAATCTTTAATTTAACCTAAACAGCTAGCATGTAGCTGAAATTTTGGCTAAGTTTCAAATTATCCCAAAAAATAGAAAAAAACATCAAAAAGTTAGCCAAGAAAGCTAGCATGTAGCTGAAATTTTTAGCTAAAGTCCAAATTGGCCTAATAAAAAATAAGTTTATGGTTGTCCGGAAAGCCACAAATAGCTGATAGATAGCTAAAATATAAGTGAAATTCCAAATAAGAAAAAAAAAAAAGTCAATATTAGCCAAGAAAGCTAGTATGTAGCTGAAATTTTTAGCTAAAGTCCAAATTGGCCTGATAAAAAATAAGTTTATGGTTGTCCAGAAAGCCACAAATAGCTGATAGATAGCTAAAATAGAAGTGAAATTCCAAATAAGAAAAAAAAAGTCAAAATTAGCCAAAACCAGCTAGCATATAGCTTAAATTTTAGCTAAATGCAAAATTAGCAAAAATGTATAATTTAGCCAAAACAGCTCACATATTAGATGAGCTCCAAATGAGCCTAAAAATTGAAAACAATCCAAAAGTTAGCCAAAACAGCTAGCATATTGTTGAAATCTTAGCTAAACTCTAAATTAGCCTAAAAATGGCTAAATTAGCTAAAATAGCTAGAATGTAGCTTAAATATAAACTACATGCCAAGTTAGCCAAATAATGGTAAAATCTTTAATTTAACCTAAACAGCTAGCATGTAGCTGAAATTTTGGCTAAGTTTCAAATTATCCTAAAAAATAGAAAAAAAAACATCAAAAAGTTAGCCAATATAACCAGCTTGTAGCTGTAATATTGGCGAATGCCAAATTAGACTAAAAAAATGAAAAAAGTCTAAATTAGCTAATAAAGCTAGCCTGTGGCTAACATATTAGCTAAACCCTGAAATAGCCCAGAAGTCCTTAATATCTGCCAAAACAGTCAGAAAATCATAAAAAGAGCTGAATATTTTAATGGTCGAATTAGCTAAAAGAGCTCAAGAGCTATGTCCAAAAAAAAAAAAAAAAAACATATGGAAGAAAATTGCTATATAGAAAGATAATAAAGAAAAACTGAATTACTATTAAACCAATAAATATTACATCCTTTTTCCGTCCAAGTTCAGACTACAGGAGGGTGGAATGAAAAGTCATGTTCTATGTGGGTCTCTTTAGCGTGTGGGGGGCGGGGCCAAATGTGGAGGTGGGCCTGATCCGGCCCGTGGGCCGTAGTTTGGAGACCCCTGATTTATGCAGACAAACATGTTTTTTTTTTTAAACTGTGTCTATTCTTGCTGCTAAAGGGGCCTCTTTGGACTCCCTCCCTGTGTAGGCCAGCACAGGGGTAGGAGGTGTTATTTATTATGTCTACCACCTCCTCTACGGACTGCAGGCTGACCACATCAGAACAGACTCTCGTCACCACTCTGACTCGTTTTCTCTGTCTGCCCTTCGCTCAGCACAGAAAACAACTGAGACCAGAGTCATTAAAAAGAGCGGAGGAAGGCCAAGACCACTCCGGTCTTCCTGTGAACTGATCCAACATCAGAGCGTCCTTCTTCTTCTTCTTCACATCTACGTGGAAGCTTTTCAATTCTTTAAAGCTCCCTGATATTTGAAATGTGCTATCAGGAGTAATTTTTTTGACATATTTGGTTGTAAGTGTGCCCCTCTAAACTGTTATAGTCTCACTACAATCCTCTTAGGATGCATTTTCAAAACGTTCCCAGTGGTCTTATGTAGATTTTAAGACTAAATTTAAAAAAACCTGGGTCGTTTTCTAGGACATAGTTTCTGCAGTGCGGCAGGAGTTCATTAAAGATTCACCACTTTCCATGAATGTCCTGTCTTAAGACAGTCAGAAAAGACTGAAGAAACTACAAGCATGATGGATGGATGGATAGAATGATAGATAGATAGTCTGCTATTCAAAAGTTTGGGGCTAAACTTTGTGTTTTCCACGAAAAGTCAAATTTCTATTTACCAAATGAGTTGTCCAAGAACAGAAAATATAGTCAAGAAATAGACAAGGTTAAAAATAAGGATATTTATTTGAAATACCAGCACCAAAACAACCCCAGACCATCATGTTACCCCCACCATTCTTGACGGAGGGTCTCAAGAACTTTTGCAGCATCTTTTCAGTTGTTCTGCGTCTCACAAATGTTCTTCTGTGGGATCCATTGACTGTATATTCACTGGACATACCCCCCACCCCAAAATAGGAAGTACCTGCTTGTTCCAAGAAGTCAAAATCCCATAGACTTCAATTGAGAAATAGTTATTTCTCTGTCGTATTTGTCAGAATAATCATTTTTGCTCTGATGCATTCTTCTTAACATCGTCTTTCTAATTCTATTTTTTAAGATAGTTTTTTCTTTATTGCAAGTTTTTTAAGTTAAAAACTGACCAATCAGATGTCTCAGTAAAAGCACGTGGTGCCCACTGGCTCTACCTCAAATGTTTGACAAATTCCAGGATGTGGACTTTGAACGTGCTAGAACAAGCTCACTCGTGATTGGCAGCTGTAGTTGCATAGAAATGACAGGTTTCAAAATGGCGACAACCAGGAAGCAATGGTGACAACTTTGTCCTGATTTCGTGAGGGCTGGAGGTAAGGGATTTTCTATAGGTGATGCCAACCCCTCACTTTGTCCAGCGATGGTGTGATCCAAACACCTCAGACTTCAACTTGTCCTTTCATGACACTTTTTTCTTACCTTCCTGTGTCTGATGTCTGCATTCTTTGTCCCAAATGGATCTTTTCTCGTTGTTGGACAGTCTCAAATATGGCTTTTTCTTTATTCTGTCCTGAAGGCCTGCATCCTGAAGTTGCCGCCTCACTGAAGATGTTGACATTTTGCGAGTCCTGTTTAATGAAGCTGCCAGTTGAGGACCTGTGAGACCTCCATTTCTCAAACTGGGGACTGTAATGTACTCATTTTCTTGCACTTCTTCTCTAGTTAGAACCTGTTTGTGCTGTTCTCTAAAGATGGAGTAGTACATGCCGGTGAAAGGAAATCTTCAGTTTCTTGGCAATTTCTCTCATGGAATGGCCTAAAAACAACAATAGATTGTTGAGTTTAACTCAACAGTTTTCCTTTTCTGGCCATTTTGTACGTTTAATCAACCCAAAAATGTGATGCTCTGTACTCAACTCACTCAAAGAAAAGTCAGTTTTCTAGCTTCTCTAACCAGCCAAAGCGTTTTTAGCCGTGCTAACATGATTGTTCAAGGTTTTTCTGACACAACTGAGCAAACATGGTACTAATAGAACACTGGAGTGAGTTTGTTGAAAATGGATTTCTAGTCACTTATGTTTATCATGAAGTAAAAACTGGTCATTTTTTAATCATTTACCACATTAGAAAAACTCTTAAACTACCAAAACAAATCTTCATAAAAGTTTTTTTTTTCCTGCTGCTTCCCCCTAAAGGGACATCAAAGTAAATAAAAAATGAAGTGAAAAATTTTTTTTTTCTAAACATACAGTACATAGGGGTTCTGTAAAAGTTACTAGCTGGTACACACCAGTTACTATCCAGACATTTTTTTTGTACTTTAACTTAAGTCATCTTCATTAAAAATGGTACATTCTTTCAAAAAGAACATTTAAACTTTTTAAAGGGTGCAGTACTCTTTCATACATTTATTTCACAGGAGTTTCTAAAGTAGTGATACCGTATATATTTAGGGCATTGTCTTTTAAATGGGTCCATTAGCTGTAGCTTAACGTTTTGTCATGTAAAGGAGCACTCCAACATTTCTCGGTCTGGAAGTTCTGCTGAAGAAGTCACCAGTCTAAAGACCAGATACCGTGATTTTAGGATGTACAGGATTGAGGAAACTGTTTAAAAGAATCACCTAAAACATCTTCAAACTGTCAAAGAATACAATTTCTAATGAGGTTTAAGGTGAAAACAAAACAATTTGATTGTGTTTTTATATAATTACGGTGGCCCTAAAGACCAAATCACTTAAACACACAACAAAAATCATAATAACAATCATAAAAGAGCACATTTTATAAATCAAGCAAATTTCCAGAAACCAAAACAGAATTCTCAAAAAAATAATAATTTAAATAGAAATTTCCAGGAATTAAAATGAAATGTTGGAAAATTAAACAAAATAAGAAACCGGAAAAGGCAGGTATTTTAGCGATACATTTGAACAAAATTTTGATTCATATCATAAGTCGCGTTTGCTTATTCAAAGTCATTATTGGTTCATTTTGAATGATCCAATTCACTGACTTAAAATGGATCAGAACATCTTTATCCCAAACTTCCACCAGTCTGACTAAGAGAGAAATACCAGCTGGTACTGAACAGAGCAGCTGAAGTTTTCCTGATAGTATTTATTCAATTTAATAAATTGAATATGTGTAAAAACAAACAAATAAACAAGAATAATTGTCAAATCCATTCACATTTTAGTTTGATAAAGTGCATCCCACATTTGTTTTTCCACATCAAAATAATCCAAATGGAACATTATTAGAACATCCTACCACTGTATGGTCACATGACTTTGATAAATTCAGTGTTTCTACACATTGGACTATAATGGTGGTTGATCAGTTTTTGCTGGATTACGTGTTTATCTCTGATGGACCTTTTACATTATAATATAATGAACCTGCAATAGCTCAATCAAAATGATATTTTCCAAAGTCGATTTTCTCATTTAATGGTCGACTTGTTAAGCAACAGATGGATCTGGTTGAATCATAGATATAGAAATCAATTCACCGATTTCATCAATTAATCGTTACACTCCTACTTCCAAAAGAAGATTTTTCTTTGAGCTTCTGGCCACAGTCAATGCAAAAGTTCAACTCTTTACTACAGCTCAGATAAAACACATTTTATCCCTCTTCTTCAAAACTCAAACTTAAACAGATTTGATTAGAAATGGTTTATTTCAAGCAATAAAAGCAAATATATTGCAAAAACAAGACAATCAACAGAGGTTTAGATTCATATAAAGACATGTCAAACACAGAATAATTAGACATCACATCGATTACTTGAAAGGGAGTGGGGAGGAAGCAAACTCCTATAAACCAAGACCGGCTCTACTTTACTATTTTCTTTACTTATCAGATAATTTTACCTGACCAACACAGATTCGGGTTATTAAAAAAATCATTAAGTATCAGTAAATCACATAATTATGTAAATAGGCAGAATACTTTTATATTGATGTTCCAACTCGTCTACCTTTGACTGTATACAGAGAACTGGACAGAGTGTCTCCTCCCCAGTGACGTTCTAAAAGGGAAGTACTCATTGGTTTCAAGAGGCCTCAAAATCCTGTAGACTTTGATAAAGAAATAAACAGCTGTTGCTATCATTTTATTTATCAGAAAACCATTCTTGATCTGATACTTTTTTGAAACACTTTCTTGGTAATTTTCTCTTTTTTTCTACATGATATTGTGTGAGAGTTATTCAGGATATGGGTGACAGGTGTTCAATGACAATAGGTGGCCTCAAGTCGAACCTTTGACAGATTTTGTGTTGCCCGCTTTCAATTTGTAGGGGTGTGGCCTTCCAACAAGCTCACTTCTGATTGGTGAGAGTGGTTGTCATAGAAACGATGACCCAGACTAACTCTGACTTATCACTGCTTGCTAGAAAATTTCTGGTTCCAACATGACGGCCTCCGTATTGTGGAAAAATAGTGACTGAATCGACTTCATTTGGTTGCTGAATAGGTTATTTTTTATGGGTGATGTCACACTAACTCAGTCCAGTTGTCTTATACAGTCAATGGCACCTTAACATTTCATTTAGAGATCTAGAAACTACTTTTTTTTTTCAAAATCTTTTTTTTGTTGCTTGGATTTCTGGAATTTAGTTTTTTTTTATTGTAGTGGTGTTGAGTTATTTGTTGTGTAATTTTGCACTTCAGGGCCACCGTAGTTAATGACTATAAAACTAAAAGATTTTATCTGGATCTCATTGAACTTGAAAAGCGCTTTAATGGTACAGATTAGTGCAGCCACAAACGAGTATTTTAATATTCAACATCAACGATTACTTTTTTCGATTACTCAACTAACCGAAAACTGGATATAAACGACACACTTTAAATATAATTAGCTTTAAACTAACAAAAACTCGATATATAGCATAACCTGCGATAATGCTCGAGTGACTGCTGTAAGCTGAATTTTCCCGCTGAAGATGCTAATGCTAATAGCTGAAGAGGCTGAAATTGATAGCTAAAAACGCTGAGGCTGATAGTCAGCTAAAATATTAGTTAAGTGCCAAATTAACCCAAAAAAGCCTATAAGTTAGCCTGAACAGCTAGCATACTGCTGAAATATTAGCTAAAATTCAAATTAACCTTAAAAAAAAAACGTTATAAATACTAAAATAGTCCCAAAAGCTAACATAATTATAACTTCCAACTTTACTACACTCTGTCTCCATATTATATAAAGTAATGACTAATTTACAGTTAAATTAGTCGTCGACTATTTTAACAGACGATTAGTCGGGGCACCCCTAGTACCAGCAAGTTTCTTCTGGTATCAGATTTCATCTCCTTGTTTTCACACTTCAAGTCTAGAGTTTTTCCTGAAATAAACATTTACAGATGAAAACTTGTGAATTATTTGGACATGAAAACAGAAATACAAGAGGAGTTGTAATAGTGAAACTGATGTCTGTCTCCACCTGCAGTCATGCTGTGTTTTTCTATTTTAATATGTTCATGTTTTGCTTTTAAACTCGCATAAATGACTTTGAAAGACTTTTTCATGTGTGAGGAAGTTTGAGGTTTGTTGACGATGGAAATGGAGTGCAGCCTCTGTAGGATGGGACGTCTGCGTGTTTTTGAAGTTTTCCTGCATAAATCTTAACGTTTTAATCACGCCACGCTATCTTCCCCTGACTTAAATTTAGATTCAGTCAGCATGTCTGCTTCGAGTCACATTCTTTCTTTCAGCCCTAAAGAGCTTTGACCATGGGATTTCCATTATGGATCCGCATTCACCGTGCACGGAAAATAATGAGCGGGCTCAAACGCTTTGGAACTTAGGAAGGTGAAAACATCTTGATAGAAAGGAGGTGAAATCTGAATGAACAGAAATTAAGTAGGATGAAATGCGGAGCAGCGAGGACGGCGGCGGCGGCGTGGGGGTGGGGAGCGGAGTGAAGGGTGAGAAAGAGCCGGTGAATACGGGCCAACCAAACCACAAAATGAAGGAGAAAGGGCAGGCAATGTGGAGGGAGAACAAGGGAGAAGGAGGAAGGACGGAATGATGAAGGAATGAATGAGGGTGGGTGTCGGGGTTCAGTGCAAGAGGGTGGTTTTGGGTGACAGGCCCGGCTGAATAGGCATCTATTCTTCCCCCTGCTGCTTCTGTTCTCATGCAAAGCAGGCCTGTTCAGCCTCCCAGCCATCCGTCACACAGAGAAAGACCATGGCAGGCCTTTTACGAGCCTCACAGCCGCATAATCCAGACAGCCCACTCTGCCATCCAGCGCCCAACAGGGGGCCGAAGGGTCACTGGTGTGTGTTGGGCAGAGGGGGAAGGGCACCGGGTACCGTCGCTGCAGAAATCCAGGGAGGACCACCGAGGTGATGAGAAGACGGGAACGCCGGGATGCAGGGCGGCCGAGCGGAGGACGGCGGGTGTGGATGGTTTCCTGACGCCTTCAGAGAGAGTGGACGTCCAGCTCTACTAGATCTGTGCGCCATCTGAAAGCTTAAACTCCCAGAGTTCCTTATGATCTGCTCTGGTTCCTTTAAAGTCCAACTTTGATCATTTTTTCATCTAATTTCATTAATGCATCTCCAGTGGTCTGTTAGTCATGATTATGGACATTTTCAGCTAAAAAAAAAGAATAAAAAATCGGTCATAGTTTCTGCAGAGCGGCAGGACTTCATTAGAAATTTACGCCTGAGTTTGGCGTGGAGTAAGCCCGCCCCCATTTCCCATCATCTGTTTACATCAGTGATAGGTAACTCCAGGCCTCAACAGACACGTTCATGCATACTTCCTCTGGCCTGCTCTAATTGGCTGGACACACCTGAACCAGGTAATTAGTTGATATCTTGGAGTTGCTCATCCCTGATTTACGCGCTCTCCTGCTAGCCTTTAGCTAACATTAGCAGTGCAACAAAACAAAAAAGGTGAGAAACTTCTCTGCAGAATCAGTATCAGAGTTATCCAGATTTACAGTTTAGATCCAAATTCCAGCACAGACGAGGAAAACAAAGACGTTCATGGATCTATTTGTCTGCCTCAGAATGGAGGCCGGTGGCCCGCCGATTTCAGCTCTCCTACATCAGCGTTCTGATCATCAAGCCTTGCATTTTTTTTTACAATCAAACAAATCTGCCTGTGATGGCTGAATAGCATCTATAAGCTGAATCTGGTGGACTCAGGGTTGGAAAATACTGTTCTACATCCCACTTACAAGCTTTCTTAAACAGCATTTTTTTTTTATCTGACAACAATTTGAGTCAAGAAATGCAAATGTGAGCTTAATTTTCTCTATAAATGTCCTCCATCATCAGAAAAATCCCACAAGAACATGTTAAAAATATGATTTTAAACGGGGTAGGTCTTTAAAATGTGATCTAATCACCACAGATTGCCCTTACCAAAAATAAGTATTCTTTTTTAAAGTATACTTAAGTATAAAAAAAAGTATATACCAAGTATACTTCTTTGTACTAAATTGGCCCACTTTTAGTTTATAAAAAGTACACTTAAAGTAAACTTTCTGGTATACTTGTAGTTCACTGGCAAAAAACTTTAAGTTTACTCCAAGTTTATTATAAGTAAGCTTATGTTTATGAAAGTATACTTAAAATAATCTTTATGGTGTAGTTTTAGTTTACTTTAGGTTTATGAAAGTATACTTAAAATAACCTTAATGGTATACTTTTAGTTTACCATTTGGTATTTACACTAAATCTGACTTCTTGCTACAAACCTACAAGACAGATGACTGATCATATCTACTATGAAGAACATTAAAAATAATACAGATGCTGTCAAAAAGAAAAATACTTGTACACCAATATCTACACTAAAATATATCTTGACTACAAGTTTAAGGCTAAATTCATTTAGAATTGTAGTATAATTTTAAGTATAAACAATATACTTAAAATGAATTCGTAGTTTATCTCTAAGTACATTAAAAGTAAACTTAAAGTATACTATGTTAAGTTTAGTTTTGGAAAAGTTTACTTAACATAAACTTGTAATTTTTTTTTCTCTAATATGTACATAAAAAGTATACTTAAAATATACTATCTCAAGTTTAGTTTAAAAAAAGTATACTTAAAATAAACTCGAGTATACTTCTCTTTGGTAAGGGTGGTCTTGGTTATGAAAGGTCCTGTGGGGTGCTGGGAAATCTTCTGTGGACTTTCATCAGCATCTCAGCATCATGGAAGGAAATGGAGCAGATGGATGAAGAAGTCTGTAGAGGTGGAGGATGATCAGAGGATTGTCTGAAGAGCGACAAGCCTGTGGAGCTTCTCCAGTGACAGCCTGATCATTTCACTGTCTGAAGCGGCTCTTAGCCTGTAAATCAGAGGTCTTCAACTTTTTTCAGGTCATGATTCGGTTTAAATTAGACAATATGTTCATGGACGGCTCTAAACGGAGCAGAAGTTGTTTTTTTTTTTTTTAAGCTTCCGGTTCTTATTTTCAGGCAGTTGCTCCAGTTGCTACAAGAAATGTTGCATCTAAAAATAAATAAAGATATAAGTAGATTTGTCTTTTCACAGACAATAAAAATGGAATGAAACAAACTTTTTGTAGAAGTTGTTTCTGATTTGAAAAAATCCATAAATTCCAAACATGCTAGCTACGTCTGGATAAAATAAAGCAAAATGACAACCTGGTGTTTTCTAAATATAATGTAAATCCTCCATGTCTGCATTTTTATTTTCTGCGTGTGAAACAGTCGAGTTTGTCACTTTAGCGGCTTCTGCTATATGAAAGTCCATATTTGGAGGAAGACTCCCAGTTTTATCTGTAAATAGCCGCTTTATTATTCTTTGAGTGAAAAGCTGTCATTCAGTTTCCTCACTGACTCCTTTCTCCCAGAATAAACTTTCCAAATACGTTTTATTGCTTTGTTTTGGTTAGCTTTTTAGCTAGCATGCACTTTAGGTCATGTGACCGAGACGGATGTTGTGAACAGAATGTGTCAGTTTTTCAAAACAAAATTTCCTTCGGGATCAGAAAATAAATTAAATGGAAATAAAGTAAGTCAGCGCATTTATTTTTTTTTTTTTTTTGTCCGCAACCCGGTACCAAGTGACCCACGTGGGTCGGGGGTGGGGGACAACTGCTGTAAAACACGCTCATGCTAAAGCGCAATAGAGGTCAAATACATTAATGTTCAAACTCAATATTATACTCTGTTCAGTATAGTATCTATACACACTCACAGTATTGATTCCAGCTGCTTCTGACTGAAATCCATTTAGTTCCACATCTGCATTGATTTACATGAACAGTGATGGTTCCTGATCAACAATATTATGTAACTTTCCCCCACAGAGTTGACTGTAGTATAAAATGTAGTAGAAAACAGAATAAATACTTGTTTTTAAAGAGTGACATAAGTGAAAGTAAAATATTCCCTTTATAATTGACTCACAGTAAAGATTCTCTGGCTCTTTTTCTGTCATCATCTAATTGCGTCTTAATAACAACATCTACTTAAATTACTGAAAAAAATGATAAAAACTTGAATATGAGTATATTTAACTTTCATCATAATTATTTCTTGTCTTTGTGTTAAATAGAAAATTTTTTTTTTATTTTTTTCTATTATTCTTACTTCTCATTGAATGCACAAAAACATTGTTTTAATGTTTTTATTTCTTTTATTTTTACCAATGTAAAGAGCAGCAATATGAAACAGAAAGAGGAATACCTTTGGAACCAGAAGAATATTTGAAAGAAAAGCTCTGTAACACTGAAGATGGTGAATGAAAGTGTTCTTCAGCTTCATCAAGGTGTTTTTGCTGTATCAGAACTGAACATGTCTGTCTTCAAGGTTGTTTCTGTGTTTTAGTGTGAAATTAAGATTTTTTTATTCTAAAGAACAGCTGTTTCAGTGTCACTCTTACAACTTACTATCAGAGTTTTTGACTTAATATGTATGTATTTCTTTGCTCCGACTCGACATTATTTGCTTAATTTTATTATCTCAAACTATGAAAAAATATTTGATTTCCCTAAAGTGAAGCTTTGGTGCAATTTCAAGAATTTTACTTGACTGGATATGTGCAAGAAACAAATGAGACTCGTTTGAGATCTTGTGCCAGGTCTAACTTTTCTTTTTGCTGAGACTAAATTGAGATCTTATTGAGAAACGAGAGACAGATGCACCACTGAGACAGGAAAGAGATCAAAATGAGACATGTCATCTCTCTCTTAACTGAGATCTGGAGAAGAGACCGTCGTGAGAGAAGTTTGAGATATCAGACAGTGCTCACTCTGAGACTCATTTCTCAGGAGAGATATTCGAGAAGAGTGAGAAAACCTGCTTTGTCTCAAACCTTTCTCATTCATGTCTAGGAGACGTAAATGAGACAGAAACGAGATCTCATCTTCAATTTTGCTTTGCTATGGGCTGGACTGAGTGACTCCTCCCCCTGACATTTCAAACAGGAAGTACCTGCTGGTTCCAAGAAAAACCAAAATCCCATAGACTTCTATTGAAAATAATCAGCTACAACTCAGTCATTCTATTGGTCAGAATCATCATTCTTGTTCTGATCTTTTTTTTCCTGATTTATTTTCCATAGTGCAAGTTCTTCAAGGTATAAACTGGCCAATCAGATGCCTCTATGAAAACATGTGGTCTCACATTAAAGTGTTTGAGAGATTTTTTGTGACCTCCCAACAAGCTCACTTCTGATTGGCGGGAGTGGTTGCCATTAGAAATGGTGACTTTGACAAACTCAGACCAATGACACAAGTAATCGGGGAAAAAAACCTGATCAGAATAACACGCCAATCGGAATGCTCAGATAACTCGGAATACGGATAAAAGCTTCCTTCTAATTGAGATAGGTAGGTTGTGCTGATCCAATCCTGGTGCATGTAAGTAAATGATTCTGGTTGTGAGTTATTAGTGCACTGGCTTCTACGTCATCCACAGACGCCTGCGCACCAGAGGAGACTTTGGAGCGTACACAGGACCGTCTGACAGGGTATTTGTTACGGTGTGCACTCCAGCCGACTGCTGTGCAAGAGAGAGCTGCCAGACTCCAGAGAACCATGTCTCCGAGCAGAGGAGCAGTGGATGAGCTCCAGAGACTCCAGGTTCTTGAATGCGGAGATGCCACTCCACACTCTGAACGGTGAAATCGTGTTGCCAATCTTTCCCAGAAAAAATAACGGTTGAGGTTATTTGTAAATTAAAATATCTTCTTTATTTTACACACATTTCTGTCTATTTTATTTTTATTGGTTGGAGAACACTGCTGTATCACAAGCTCCTTGTGCAACATTGACAATAAAAGGATTCTGACTCTGATTTGCATGTATTTTAAAGAGGCCATATCATGATTTTTTTTTTGTATTTCAGACTGAACTATCCATATATATGATCATATATTACCTTCAGAACACTAAAAAACAAATTATTTATAAAATATTAGTTCTTTTTGGTGAGTTTTTTCCTACCCAAAAGTAAAACGAGAAGCTCCGCCTGCTGCTGCGTGAAGCTGCGGTCCATTTCATGATGTCATCCCAGAGAAAGTCGTCTGTCTGTATTTTTCCCAATAAAATAATCCAAACTTCTTCAAAGATAAATGCACATACCATATATGTCTCCCCTCAGTAGGCCCGGCCATAGCTACACTGGTTCAGAACATGGTGGGGGTGGTGTTTTAAAGGAGTGCGCGTCTAAAGTAACAAAAACCTGTTTGAGCTGGAATTATTGAAGACAGGATCAACTGGAAGATATGCGGTAATCTGCATCTAAAATGAAAGTTTTTGCTGATCCGTGGAGAAATTGAGTGTTGGTTAGTGTGGGGGCGGAGCTGTCAGAGCAGACTCTTCCTGGAGGGAAGAAGTCACTTAAAAAATTACATAAATATAATGATCAAAACACACCCTTCAAACTAGCCAGAACCATATTTGCTTTCAACACAACTCTGTCTATTCTTCTTTTTCTATGGCTATTTCCAGTATTTTTCAAATTTCAAATGACAAATAAATTTTATTTATGTGGCACCTTTCATGTTAAAAGAAACTGCTCAAAGTACTGTAAATAAAAACATAAAACAGATCACCAAACCTGCAATTAAATAAAAAAGATAAACCCCTCAGAACAGCAAACACAGAAACAAACAAATGAAAAAGAAAAGCTAATATATTACCTGATAGTTCTGCATATGTAAAAATTAATGTATTCTGATCAAATGTTTGCCGTATGCAAACGTCATATTTATGTAAAGTTATTCAGCCCTATGTGCACAGTTCAACTCTAATCTGATTTTTTTTTTATTGTTCTTTATTTAAAACACAAACACAAAATGAAAATAAAATAAGAATTTGAAAATTACAAATATAAGAATTTAAAAGTACAAAAATACTAAATAAGCATAAGAATCTAAAAATACAAATATAAGAAAATTGGAAAAAAAATACAAATATACAAGTGAAGCAAACATTGTGCTTGAAAAGGAGTGGGTAGAAGAAAATTCTTTTTTGGTCCCACCCCTTTCTACAACATTTTTTGTTACCTGGTCTATTTTTAATCTGATTAAAAATATTTTGCAGATGTAAACGCCTTCGATTGCTCCTTTAATTTCTGATTTTTTTCTCCATCTCATTCTCCACCTGCAGTGATGCTTTCTGGTCTGGACAGCATCAGCGTTTAGACTCCAGATTTATTCATTTGAGTTTATCTCACCAGCAGGAAGTCATCAGCCCAACAATTATGGACAATTTAATACACATTCTCTGTAAAATAAATAAATATTCCCTCACATTCTTATCATCTCTCTCCATTGAAATAAAAGGTGAATAAACTTCGGATCAGTTGGTCGCCCTCATTGACTTCAGCTCCGTCTTTCATGGAGAAAGACATCAAAGTTTAATAATTCCAATTCATTCAAGAAATATCAAAAGGCAAAAGTTACTTTTTAAAGCAGATCAAGCGACATCATAGTTATGTTCACTCCGTCCTCTGCGTGTTATGGGTTTCCACATTCAAAACTCTAACGTTCAACTGTAGCTACACAAGTCTCTACGACCGTTCTTGGGCGCTACAAAACGTGTAGCCACCCAGCCGGCAAGAACGAGTGGGCCCCATATGGTTTAGAAGTGGGCAGGAAATGTGGCCCCTAATGGGTTTATGAAGTTTAAAGTTTATTGCCAGTAAACTAATAGTACACTGGAAAGGTTGCTGTAAGTAAACTCCCAAGTTTACTTTTTATAAACTAAAAGTGGGACAATTTAGTCCTAAGTATACAGTATACTTTTTAAATGTACTCTGTACACTTGGGGAAATATACTTTTTTATACTTAAGTATACTTTAAACATGTAGTTGAAGTATAGTTATTTTTTGGTAAGGGTAGTAAACATAGTAGAGGAAGAAGTCCCTCCCTGCTCGTCCAGTGTGAACAGCATGAGAACACACTTTTAGCTCAGTGAACACAACATCAGGTACATTCTGACAAAGCATTCTGCTTATTATAATAAATGTCATTTGAAAAAACACACTTTTTTGTGTATTTTTTTTTTTGTTTCAACATTAAAATATTTTTTCTGTGATTCAAAAAGTTTAACGAATGAAAACTCCACAAGGTTTTGTTCAAAAACAGCCAAAGTCTCAACAGTTTACTGCAGTGGCTGCAGACAAAGTCACACATTCCCTCCAAATAGCAAACTGATAAAAAATAATAATGAAGTGATTTTAAAAAAATTGAATTATATTTATAATTCTCACTTTGTAGCACACTAAGATGAAATGTCTCAGTTTATTTTTTCTCTGAGTTCACCGGAATCAACAAAACTCCTCTGCTGCCATCTAGTGGACACTAGTAGTAGCAAGTAAAATTTCCAATAAACTTCTATGACTGTTTCATAAATGAAAAGCTGCTGCCACAAGTCTCACCACAAAATATCCACACGACTAAATGCATTCAAGTCAGCTGTCAGTGAGATATCAGAGGAAAAGAGACTGTAGAGCAGAAACTGAGACACACTGTCGTTCATGTTCACTAACAGAGTCTGCAGACACTCAGAGGACAGAGGCCACTGCAGCTTTCTGCAGAAAGATGATGGACTCTGATGCTGAGGTCTTATCAAGACTCTAGAGCAGAGGACATGCATTATTTGGAGGTCCAAACCAGAGGAGTCGGGGTTTCACAGTGGACAAACAAGGAGGGGCTTCCTCCTGCTTCTTGCTGTTATTAATTTCTACTTCATGATCAATTTTCAAACGCTTCACTGGGTTAAAAGAGGCAAAATCAGAGTCCCTGACTGGTCAGAGTTTAACTTTTAAGTTTAATTTAACGTACGTCCAACGGCCAGATGTCTTATTGGTCGTAAAAATGTGTGAGCCAAGCGCAACCATGAAAGTTTTGAACATTTACATGCGTTTACATAGACTTTTCACTGTAAGCAGCTGCTTTAATGTGTGTTGGAGTAGATGTAGCTTCAGAACAAAAGGGTTGATGATTCAACTGTGAAGTGCAGTAAGAAAGCAGCTATATTCCTCTTTGCTGGCCGCAATCTTCTCTCAAACATTAGATGCTTTACATACACAAAATATGTATATATTCCTCACTATTTCTCTCCAGTTTAAAATATATTTATTCAAACTTGTAATTTTTTTTTTTAATTTTCAAGTTTAAAATATATATTCTTTCAAATTTCCTTTCATCTTTAAAACGTAAAAAATTCCTTCAAATTAACAGTCCTTACTTACTCTCAAGTTTAAAATTGTTCATATATACATATGAAAAATGTACAATTAGTTACAATTACTTCAACCATTGTTCACTACTGCAGTAGTACTTAACTCTCTCTCTCTCTCTCTCTCTCTCGTGCAGCGTTTAAACATTGCTCCACGAGCGCCCTCTAAAGGTCAATCAGAGTATCGTCTGGCTCCTTCCAAAAATCTTTGCAATTTTTCTCTTCACTCAATAAAAACGATTGTCTCATTGATCAGGGGAGGTTATAGAACATCATCGGGACGTATAACATGTGTTTGTTCATCCTGTAAACATTACAGTGAATATTACTTCTGCTGTTCTTTGATATTATATCACCAAATGCACAAATTCAACAAGTTTACAAGGAGAAGTTATTATATTTTACCTCTTGTCATCAACAATTCATTCTTATTACTTTATTAAAACACATACAAAATATGTCTTTTACATTTACATTGCAGCTAAAATTGATGTATTTGTATATTTCATGCTTTAGTTGTAGACAGTATGACAACCAAAAAAAATCACACATATTTAAAGAAATAAAGAAACACATTGATTTGAAAAAAAAATCTAAGAAAGAAAAACTAAAATGTAAGAAGGAACTAACAATGTAATTAAACATACTCATATATTTCTGCTGTGATGCCTTTATAACACATTACATTAGATTAATTGGTAATTATTGACTTAAGTTAAATTAATTGTTTCTTGAAAAAGGAGTCTCATCACTAATTAATTATTTAATTTGAATTTTGTTTTTGTCATAAATGGGAGAAATTGTGGAATTAGTGCATACTTTATTTGGATTTATGTTTAATAAATTAGTAGAACAAAGTCATATTTAACTCTAATGATTTGTAATATAGTTTAATTTAAGTTCACAGGCATGTAAAGGTAGATAAACAAATACTTTTTGCTAATTAATATAAAATACCTTCCTAAAAGGTGTTTACATATTAAAAATAAATATTTGACTATGTGTGCCAATTAATGCATTTATCAAGTACAATTGTTTGATCTCTTTTTGTGATAACGACATAGTTTTACTATTAAAATATTTTTTTTTATTTATACAGATCTCCTTGCTTTCCACCTGTTAACCATGCTTTTAACAGTCCAGTCCGGTAGGGGGCAGTGCTGCGCTTTAACCTGGTTGTTCTGCCGCGTACATGTCCAGAAGAAGGCCGACATCTGGCTGTTTTACAGCGGATTTCATTGAATGAGGCTGGCCAGCTCCAAATTCGCTCCCGTTGCGTCCGCAGATCCAAAAAGTTTACGTCCAGAGTTCGGTCGGTGAGGCTGCAGTTGACAGGTGAGCACACGGTCCCCCCGCGCGTGGCTCCGTGCGGTGCGTGCGCGCGCGCGCCCAGATTCTGGTTCGGTTGCTGCTAGCATGCTAATCGGCTACTAGGTGAGGACAGCATGCTAACGGCTAACAGGTTAGCGCGGACATAAATCATCTTCCTGTAAAACCGGAGGTACTTAAGTCGTTTGTGATTGTTGCTATGCAGATTTAGTGTCATTCTGCAGCCGCGGGGCTTGATAAAAGCCGGGCTTCTGGCTCTTCGGTGCGTATTTAATGTGAAATGTTGCAGCCGTAGCCGCGGTTCTGTTAGCTGTCCGCGCTGCTTCCAGCCCTGGTACCGACTATTTCCTGAAGAATTCGTGAAGCATTCGGACTTAAAATCGCCGATTGAGGCTCCGCTTGTGTGCAACGTTTGGCCGTGGATCGGGGGGTTTCCATAACAACACGCAGGCAAGTGTGGCTCGAGCCCAGCAGTGGACGGCACGCGCGCGGTTCGGGATGCAAACCGGGGAGAACCGGCTATGAGGGAGGGGAGGATCGGCAGGTGCTTCTGTCCGGTTAAACTCCCACTCAGGTGGGAGAAAAGGCGCGCGGAGGGAAACCGGGATGTTTATTGTAGCTTTAGCCTCGCGCGCGTGTGGACCGCTGCTCCACAGCCTCCTGTTGCTATGCATTCCTGACCCAATGTTGATGATCCTTTATAAGAAACTGATTTACCGTGTACATAAAGGTGGAGGGGTTGATTCCACGGTCTCATAGCAGGTTAGGACACGTTGCAAACTTTGTGAAGCAGAGGCTCCACGTGGGTCAGCCGACGACCCCCACTCACATTTTCATCTGCAGGATTTCTCTGCTTCCTGAACCTGTTATTAGATCTTTACAGTTATGTATCAAAGGGATCGGTGCCTCTGCGTGTGCTTCATCAGATCTGCACACACGTACCTTCATCAAACCTGTGTGGTTTCTCTGTTTTGAACAGAACACTCAGTGACCTTGGTGAAGCTAGAAAGGCTGGATTCAATCAGAAAAGCTCCATGTAGATATCCAGACAAAAACATTTGAGATAAAGAGAAAGAAGTAAGAGATTCTGCTGAAGGCTTTTTGAACTGGAGTTGAAGTACATAGTTTTTTAACATAGTGCCATCCTGCCACTAAAGATTACTCTCGAAGTCGACTAATCACCAATTATTTTTCACGATTAGTCATGGCAACCTTAATGTAAAGCACACCGCTTAACCATCATTAGCTTTAAACTGACTAAAAATAAAGACATATTGCAGGGGTGTCAAACTCAAATACACAGTTGGCCAAAATTTTAAACTGAACAACGCCGCGGGCCGAGGTTGAACAAATGAACCTTTCAATATAGTACCAAACAAGTTTAGATTTAACAATCAATATTGAACAAGCAAAGATTATAAACTTTAAAGTGCAGGAATGTAAAATCGAGTTGCTAACAATACTATTAGGGTATTTTAGCTGAAAATGCTAAAGCTGATAGCCAGTTAAAATATTAGCTAAATGCAAAATTAGCCTAAAAAACTGGAAAGAAAAGCCTAAGTTAACCAAAACAGCTAGCATGCAGCTGAAGTATTAGCTAAACTCCAAATTATCTTTAAAAAAAAAGCCTAAATAAGCCCAAAACAGCTAGTCTGTAAATATAAGCTATACTCCAAAACAGCCGAAGAATTTTTTTTTAAAGCACAAATTAGGAAAAACAGCTAGCATATCACTGATATATTAGCTAAACTCCAATTTAGCCTGAAAACAAAAAACCCCAAATTAGGCAAAACAGCTACCGTGTCTCTGAAATATTAGCTAAACACCAAAATAGCTTGAAAAACCTAAAGAATGCCAAGATAGTTCAAAAAAATGAGCAGAATGCCATCATAACTTTTAACTTTAATACACTCTATATCCATATAATATAAAGTTACGACTAATCGACTATTAAATTAGGCGTTGACTATTTTAATAGTGGATTAGTTGTTAATTAGTCGACTTGTATCAGCGCACACGAGCCGCGCTCCTGACAGCGATTGGACGCTGTTGCAGTGCTGCCGACTGGAGCAGGACATGCAGAAACGCTGCAGGAATACACACATTTTTGAAGACTCACTCCAGTGCAAACTGTTTTGATGATGGAGGACAATTATAGAGAAAATTAAGAAAAACAATTACATTTCGGAGTATTTCTTTATTCAAATTATTGTGAATTAAAGAAATGCAGTTTGCAAAATATGTTTATGACAAATAGACCTCAAGTTCCCGGCGCCGCACTGCACGAAGATCTAAATCACGTGTGTCAAAGTCAATAAAATTAAATGATCTGGATGCATGTTATCTTGCACTGGTAACATATTGCAACACATTCTCCTACCCAACTCGCCACATATTGACAACTGGTTCAAGACCCTTAAATGTAAGTCAAAAATGTACATTTGTGGTGTCCTGAACTCGTCTTTTTTTTTTTTTTTTTTTTTTTCAAATATGACTTTGCTGGCTGTTCCCATTAAATCACGGGTCCCCATCCTCCGGGCTGCAAATTGGTACTGGTCCGGTACCTGAAAGTGAACCGCACAGGTATCCTAACCAACTCCGTACCGTTCGACGGTACTCGAGCCCATATCCAGGATTCGCCTGGTCAATAATCGCCTTAAGCAAAGTTTTAACCAAATTAAATAATTTTCGTCCGCCTAAAAAGTTACATTTTTAAAGTTAAAAAAATTTTGTTTTAGAGTGTTCAATAAATGTTGACCCCGTTCGGGCCGCGAGCCACGTGTTATGCGGTTTGTCCCCCTGTGCGATCGAGTTTGACACCCCTGATCTAAATAGATCCTGCATGTCTACATCTGGATCAGAAAGTCAAGGCCCGGGGGCCGGATCCGGCCCTCCTGGTAATTCCATCCGGCCCTCCAGATCATTTTATTTTATTGTTATTAAAGGCCCGATGTTATCTTGCTCTATTTCTTACTTGTATTATTTAACAAAATATATTTTTATGAAGAGTAAAATATTGAAAGTTAATTCATATTTAAGTTGATTTATTCTGGAATAATATTCCTGCCTTTTTATTATTCATAATTATGTTAAAAACGTTAGTTTTAAATTTTTTAAAATTTGCTTTTTGTTAGCTTTTTGTAGTATTTTTTCATTTACTAGGATTTTTTTTTCCCGCTATTTTGGAATTTAGCCAATATTTTAGCTACATGCTAGCTGTTTTGGCTAATTTAGACTTTTAAAAAGTTTTTTAGGCTAGTTTGGAGTAAGGCTAATATTTATATAGTAGCTGTTTTGGCTAATCTAGTCTTTTTTCATTTTTTTAGGGTATTTTAAAGTTTAGCTCACATTTCATTTAAATGCTAGCTGTTTTGGTTAACTTAATTTTTTTTTTTTTTTTTTTGCTAATTTGGCATTGCTAATAATTTAGCTAGCTGTCGGCTTCAGCGTTTTCGGCTATTAGCTTCAGCGTTTTCAGCTATTAGCTTCAGCATTTTCAGCTATTAGCTTCAGCGTTTTCAGCTATTAGCTTCAGCGTTTTCAGCTATTAGCTTCAGCGTTTTCAGCTATTAGCTTCAGCGTTTTCAGCTATTAGCTTCAGCGTTTTCAGCTATTAGCTTCAGCGTTTTCAGCTATTAGCTTCAACATTTTCAACTATCAGCTTCAGCGTCCTAAGCTATGAATTTCAGCATCTTCAGCTGTCAGCATTGGCATTTTGAGAGGCCAAATTCAGTTTACAGCATTCATTGCCAATTATTGCCGGTAATACTATATTTCTAGTTCATAATTATGTTTAAAAGTTAGGGTTTCAAATTTTTAAAAATTTAGTTTGTCCTGTTCGGCCCGCGACCTAAGGTGTGTTTTGGATTCTGGCCCTTCATGCGATTGAGTTAGACACCTCTGTTTTACAGCATAAAATGATCAAAAATATAGTTACCCAAACTCCCTTTTTAACAGAACTACGTTTACTGTTATTGTTGGAAATTTGGCTGTGATCCTGAATTTGCTCGTCCCAGACGGGACAGATTTGATGGAGTCTCTTTGCTGTTTGCAGTTGACGAGCTGGCGCAGGTCGTGGGCTGTCCGTGGACAATGCGAGACAGTGGCGGTAGCTTGGCCCAGAACCGCTGGCAGGGAGATCTGGGCCTGACTGCTGTGGGGCAGGACGGCACTGGAGGAGGTGAGTCTATCTCAAACGTTTCGGGGAGTAAAAAGTTGTGTTCTCTACTGATCATCTGTATAAAAGGAAGAAAAATAGTTTCAAATGATTATAACCTCTTTTTTTTTTCTTTATTGAGTTGCTTTAATGTGATCAGTTCATCAACCCTAATTATTTGTCAATCTTATTATTAATCATGTCCTCTTTCTAGTGCTGGGAGATGTGGAAAAACATGTATATCCGAGGACAAAATATTGAATATCACGATAACGATATATATCACGATATACGACAATGAAGTATATTTTCAGCAATTCACTAAAAATGAAAATGCCAAAGCTTTTTGTTCTGACTATTTTAAGTAACGGGTCACTGAATAGTCATAGTTGAGAAACGGCTCGTGGTCGACCCCGGCTGCTGTTAACCGCGTTTGTGTGTGCAGGTGGGATTCCAGGAGACCACCTGATCGTCCCGGTGTCCGGCCACAGCGTCTCCAGCCCCATGCAGCTCCGGCTGGGCCAGAAGGAGAAGCTGTGGACGGGCGAGTACATCGAGGAGGAGGAAGAGGAGGAGGAGGAGGATGGGATGGAAACGATGGGCGATGAGGAAGAGATAACAGACGTGTACTCGGAGGACATGGGGGAGTTTGAGGCCAAGGCCTGGAAGGACAACGGGAAGGAGGAAATCAAAGACGTGGAAGTGGAGGAGAGCCAGAAGACGTTGGAGTGGGACGTCCCAGACTTCCCATCCCTGTCCTCGCAGCAGCTTCACGCACCGCAGCATCACGGAGCGGAAGAAATGCCGGATCACTCCAGTGAGGTCGGAGAAGACGACCTTTATTCCCCGGGTGCAGCCAGGAAGCCCCGCCCCAGAAGCCACTGGGTTCGGAGGGGCCGGCACGTACAGTCCCATCGAGCTCTCGGACTTCTGCTCGCCCTGCGCTGGCGGACCCGCTGCAAGAGGCGCCGGCTGACCAGCTCGCAGAGGCTGCGGTGCTCCAACTTCTCCAGCAGGCGGAGGACGATGAGAAGATACGAGCAGGCCCCCTACAGCGAGGAGGAGGACAGCGGCGAGGAGGCCTTCACAGCCTCCTGCAGAGGTACGTAAGAGAGGAGACCACGACAGGAGGATCACCGCCGCTCAGATCCTTCCCATCGGTTTGTTTTACAAAAATCTTCAGGATTTGAGTCGGTGCAATGAAGCAAAGATCTCCGCTAGGGCTGCCACGATTAGTCGACTAATCGGAAAAAATAATCGGTGATTAGTCGACTATTAAAATAATCGTTTGTGGCAGCCCTAGTCTCCGCAGAAGTCTGAAGCCTTTAGCTGTGAAGGAACAACAACAACCTGAGGGAATCGCTCTTGTTGTGAAATGATCAAAGTTAAAGTCTTCAGCCGTGAAGACTGTGAAGCATCAGCATTTCATTGAACTTTCAGAAACGGTTGACTCTGTTTGTGTAGCAGCAGTGATGTGCAGCCTAGAACAATGTCATTTTAACTCTTTTGATCTACGGTCATACACCGTTTATCAATATTTTAAATATGATGCAGTTTTTAGCCAAAATCTAAAACTATTTTCTATGACATAGTTTCTGCAGAGCGACTAGAAATTCACCTCTGAGTTGTGGAGTAAGCCCGCCCCCTCTTCCCACCATCTGTTTACACTCTCTCCCTCTAGCTTACAGCCCCAAACCTCACATTATCCATGCAATACAATTGGTGAGCAATAACATAGTCCCACAGGTTAGATTCCAGCTCAGACGAGGAAAACAAAGACGTTCATGAACCTACTTGTCTGCAAGTGGATGCATCAGAAGGGGGCGGAGCTCAGAGCTTGTGGCTTCCTGTTATATTTTCTGTCACTGCCACAGGCTTTTCCCAACAGCTTCTTATTTGTTAGTTTCTGATTCACAATGATTCAAAGAGGGCTGCCACGGTTAGTCGACTAATCGACTAGTAAAACAGTCGATGACTAATTTAATAAATAGTCGTTACTTTGTATTATATGGAGTCGAATTGTAGTAAAGTTGAATAAAGTTGTGAGCGTTCAGCTCCATGAAATGCACTTTTTAAAAATTATTTGAGTCAGTTTCACCAAAACTTTATCTTTAGTGAAAAATATTTCCTTGTTTCAGATGCCGACCTCATTAGAGAGAAATAAGGAAAATACTTTCCATCAAACTCAGTTTGACGGACGACCTTTGACCGGATATATCCTTTCGTATATAAAATTGTTGCATCGTCTTGAGGGTCAAAGGTCACCTGTTGAAATAAGTTTGATGGAAAGTATTTTCCTTATTTCTCTCTGATTTGATTTAATCTCGTTTTAATCCCAGAAACTAATCAAGAACAGAGGCTGCACGATTCATTAAAAGTTGAATAAAATATCATCTTAATTGTCTTTATTTTTAGTTAGTTTAAAGCCAATTATGGTTAAGATGTGTGCTTTGCATCCAGTTTGCGCTTGACCCGATAAGTCGACTAATGGTCAAAATAATATGATTAGTCGACTAATAAATTACTAGTTTGTGGCATCTCCATATTCGAATGAAGAAATACTCAAAATGCAATGTTAATGTCTTATTTTATACTTGGACTACATTGTTGACAAATGCTACAAGAACATGTTAAAAACACCATTTCCATCAGAATGGATCGTAAAATCTACAGATTCTGAAGTTCCAGAAACTGTAATTTAAAGATGTTCCATTAACTGGTTTAGACTCCGCTTTACTCCGTTTTTTTCTGTTTTTAACGTTCTTGTGGAATTTTCCTAAAGATGGAGGACATATGTAAAGAAAATGTATCCTAAATTTGCATTTCTGAGTACTTTTTCACTCAAATTGTTGAGAATCAGGACAAAATGCTCCTTGTTCTGAAGAGAAAAGGGGCGGAGTCACTCCGTGCCAAAAGTCCCGCCCACAACAAAGAGGTGAATCTCTAATGAACTCCTGCCGCTCTGCAGAAACTGTCCTAGAATTTTTTTTTTTTTTTTTTGCAAAAACTACTGGGAGCACTTTTAAACTAGATTAAAAATGATGGGAGTTTTTGTTTTACTTTGTGATTCATTTACATGTAATCCAGACTTTCAGTAAAGTTAGTGTATGACTGTCTATTACTTCAAATGTGGATACCTCAAACATACAAACTCAAATTTAAAGGAAGCTTTTCTTTTTAACATCTTTTATTCCATTTGATCAAAAAAGTCAGAACAATCAGTCAATACGGTTCATTTTCCTGGCAAAGATTGGAAGCAGATTTTGTGTGATGAGCAAGACAGGAGAGGTGAGACTGTGTGAGACGTGTAGATTTAAGAGGTGGAGGCGTCACAGAGTGGACACAGAAGTGTCAGAACCTGTCATGTTGTCCTCCTAAAACCGTTTGAGTACGGGAGACGAGAACAGCCGTTTCCGCTACTAGTTTTTCAACTTGTTTTCTCAAGAAAGTAACTTCCTAATTCGTTCCCTGGAGGGAAAAAAAAAAATATTTTTTGAGATAGCGGACCACACTTCTCCTTGATAGATCAGTAGAAAAGCACAGATCATGTAGATTTGAACCAAGAGGCCAAACATGGCAGGAACATTAACAACACGTACAAGCAAAGATCATCTATGGTGACAGATGGCACACTTTGACGTAATTTAATACTTTAGTTACTCGAGCAGAAATGTTGCTTATGTTATTTGTCAGAAACAGCGTTCAAATTTTTCTCTCATTTGAGAAGAAGATTAGCAACGTTTCATCTCCAATAGATTTTTTTCTGTTTTATTTCAGGATAAAATCTGGATTTTATTTCCCCAACACTCTGCTTTCTTGAGCTTCCCTTGTTCGGAGTAAAGTCGGCCAACGTGTTTCTCGCTGCGTACAGACGTAGCAAAGAGGAGTTTGCGCCCAAATGAAACCGGTTTGGTTTTGCTGGAAAATCAATTTGAAGGCTGTTGCTTCCGAAAGTGAGAGAGTTTCATCACCTGAAACAGTCTGTCAAGAGGAAAAGAAACTTTTATATAGGAGATACTTTAGCTAACAGCAGCTCACGAAACTCTTTTACTAACATTTCTACAGCTTGTATTTAGAAGCACTTTGAATTTAGGTCAATTCCCAAAGGAAATGCTCAAATAAAAGAATTCCTGTTAAATTTACATTCTGTCATTTTTATTTTTTGTTTAAGAAAGTGAAGGGAGTGACCCTAACCTCGATTGTTTTCTTTTTCCTCATGACGATGAGCTGACCATACTCGACTCTTATTTTGAAATCTCTTTTAGGAACATCCGTACAGAAATGCCTGAAACATTGGCTGAATTGGTTTTCGCAAAATGTCTAGACCAGGGGTGTCTAAGTCAATCACACAAGGGGCCAAAATCCCAAACACGCGTTAGGTCGCGGGCGGAACAGGAGAAACATTTATTGAACATCAGTTCGAGCAGCATCATCAGGTGGCTTTGCTGCTCGGTGACGTCTCTCCTCTGTGTTTCTCCGTCTGGCAGACAAGCAGATGAACGGCCCTTCCTCACACAAACTGCACGAAGGAGGACGGCAGGCGGCGGAGGCGAAACCCGTGGAAGTGGCGCTGAGCGAGGAGCACACCAGCTGTGTAACCGGTACGCATCACTGAAGGACTGGTCCCCCCGCCCAACCTGCTCCTGTGCACTTTATTTTGAAGGGCTAGAGGCTCCTCGTTCATTCAGCTTTATTCTGAGCGGTTTGGAAGGAGCAGCATTTGTTTAGCAAATGCCATGAGAACTGGTGTTGTGGTGTCTTTTTGGTTTGATCACCATAGCAACCATTTTATGTTTTAGTCGCCTGGAATCAATGAACAGATCGATGTAATTTTTAGAAGAATTGACAAAAGTAAACTACTAAATTTCCTTGGATTCTTTTTGTTAGCCACGCCCACAATTCTCATATGTTCATATCGTGTGTTTTATCGTTTTATCAGCTTGAACCAAAGACTCGTGTATTAAATTTTCACAATATTCCGGTAAAAATTGTGCGAGCTACGCTAACACTGTTCAAAATCTACAAACTTTATTTACAACATTTTAGCTTCCAAAGATGCTCAAAGAGTTGGGAGCTGATGGATCCAAATCCCTAGCAGGATTTAGAATTTATAGCTGGTGCCAAACGGGATTTTACCTTTTTAAATCCAAGATGTCGGCTTCTTCCCGAGGTCAAAGGTCACCGAAACTTCAGTGCTGACTGGACTTATCCTGACAGCATGTGTTTCAAATTTTGAGACACAGATTACTTCTCTCATACTTTTGAAAAATGTTTTCCATTTTTGTGAGTTCTTAAGAATATGTTCGCAGTCAGGAAGAAGAATTGAGAAAACAATCTGGTCCTTACAGTCCAGGTCTGCTGCAGGAGATGAAACAAATGTTCTTGATTGGAGCGTCTCTGAAAGTGGAAAGTTTCGGCTTTGTTTGTCACAGCTTCACCTCCCTCACCTGCTGCTGTCTTAACTCTGATGGAAGCTGTAGATAGCAAAGATGCTCCCAGAAGAAGGAGCTGAAGCGCTGCGTTCTGCATGTTTGCAGGGATTCTGCAGGAGTGTCTGCAGCAGTACGGGAGTCTGATCCCCGTGCACATAGACGACGTGGTGGAAAAGCTGCAGGACCTTTTCAAGGAGAACTTCTCACAGCCTCACAGGTCAGACACGCCCCTTTTAGCCACGTGTGTCAAAGTCGAGGCCTGGGGGGCCGTGTCCGGCCCTCCGGGTTATTATATCCTCTAGATCAGGGGTGGGCAAACTTTTTGATTTGTGGGCCAGAAAGGGTTCTAAAATTTGGCATAAGGGCCGGACAAGGAGCAGATGGAAGGAGAGATTTGGTAATCAACCTCATAAACTAAAAAAATAATATGGAATTTAGAGAAAAAACATGCTTTAATTTGGATTCAAATTCACATATATTCATTTAAAGACAGAAAATTTGGGATTTTTAATTTCTAAATTTTGATTTTTGTTCTCTTTTTGGTGATCCAATGGGTTGATGTTCTTCAGAGGAAAATGCAAACTCAAAGAAATCAGAAAGATCACCATCTGACTCAGAAAAACACATACGAACGACAGAGAAACAACACCATTCATGAGAAGAAACCAGAAATACAATGAAAATTAAACAATAATTAGGATTTTTGATCCAATGTATTTTAATTTGGAGGGCCAGATCAAGTATCTTAAGGGGCCGCATGTGGCCCCCGGGCCGTAGTTTGCCCACCCCTGCTCTAGATCATTTAATTTTATTGTTATTTTATTGTATTTATGTTATCTTGCGCTTATTTCTACTTTTATAATTTTGACTAAATATATTTTTATGTAGAGTAAAATATTGAAAGTTATTTAAATTGATTTATTCTGGAATAATATTCCCGCCTTTTGGATTATTCATAATTATGTTAAAAAGTTGCGGTTTTAAAGTTTTAAAAATTGGCTTTCAGCCAGCTTTTTTGGACTATTTTGGCATTTACTAAGATTTTTTAGGCTATTTTTGAGGTTAGCTAATATTTCAACGACATGCTAGCCTTTTTGGCTAATTTAGTCTTTTTTTATTTTTTAGTTTCTCTGGCTGATTTTAGCTAATATTTCAGCTACATCCCAGGTGTTTTGGAAAATTTATGCTTTTTTCAGGTTTTTTTTCGGCTGTTTTGAAGTTTAGCTATTTTTTTTAGCTACATGCTTGCTGTGTTGGCGAATTTAAGTTTTTGTTTTGTTTTGATTTTAAGGCTAATATTTCAGCTTCAGTTGGTTCAGCCTCAGCATTTTCAATTTCAGCATCTTTATTGGCCAAATTCAGCTCACGGCTTTCTCGTCTCTATTGCAGGTAATAGTTCATAAACATGTTCATACAGTCTGAAAGTTTTTTAAAAATGTAGTTTTTAAAGTGTTCAATAAATGTTTCACCTGTTCGACCCATAACCCCAGGTGTGTTTTGGATTTTGGCCCCTTGTGCGGTTGAGTTTGACACCCCGCTCTAAGTCCGTTAAGACGCCCCTTTTAACCTCACTCTGAACATGTTAAGTTTGTAGAATATTACATATATTATCTTTATAAATATTACAATATTATCTTTGACTTCATGTGTAAGAAAAGTCTGAAATCTTTCAACAAAATTTAGATTTTCAAATTCTGCCTTTTAACATGAACTAAAATATCTGAACCGATCCTGTCTCTTTATCATCCTCTCCAGGAAAGCAATGGTCCAGCACCTCATGCAGTCCTTCCAGCGCACATCAGGGTCAGCCGTGGCCAAAACGTTCAGAGTCAACTACAAGAGGCACGTTCTGACCATGGACGACCTGGGCACGCTGTACGGTCAGAACTGGCTCAATGACCAGGTACGGGGAACGCCGGAGCCACCCGCTGCTGCTGCCGGAAAAACACGTCAGAGTTCATCGGAAATTAACCTAAATAACACGTCATTTTTGACATACCATAAATCTTTAGTCGTTCAATATAACTCGGCTGTTTGTGACGGGGAGAAAAGCAACTTTTGATATTTTTGAAGATTTGCTACACATTACTAACAGTGTTGGATAACAGCAGAATCCACTGGAAATATATTAACGGTTGACAAGTTACGGTAATCCAAAGAAGGTGAACACTGGAGATGAAGCTGCTGTTAAAGAGTTGATGCAGTTTTACTGTTTTTTCCCAAAACAAAAGGAAGAAAACTCGTTAATGTTGAGCTGTGGGACAATCTCAAACCTCAAACTCTAAAGAACTCCCAGTCCTGTCTGCCTGCACTGTGACATTCTCACTAAATACTAAAGTTTGACATTTTTGGCAAAGTTTGACCTTCATCTTTATGTTTTATTTACAATCTGATTCTGAAGGAAGTTTTATTCTGGAAAACGTGGATTCTCTCCTCTACATCCGCTCAGTCACATGTGGAAAATCCATCCTCTACTTTCTCAAAGCTCTGGCTGCTAAATCTTCAAGCCAGAAAAAAAAAATGTTTCTTTTGGTAGAAAAGATCCAGCAGAGCCTTCATCTTCAAAAAAAAAAAAAAAGGATTTAATAGACAAAAACTTCAAGTCTTTCCTCCAAATCTGGATTTATTGTGACTGTTGTAGTTTGGGAACCCCTGCTAATCAAGAGAATCTGTAAAGTGAAACCATCCTTATAAACATGGTTCCCTCATTTAAAATATCAACTTTCTTTCTGAACTGACAAACTCCAAGAAAAAGAAGCGAAACCTTTGATTCCTTATTCACTAAAATTCCGATGGAACAATCAGTTCTTTCCCTCAGCTGAAGGTTTTCAGTAAATCTAGATAAGAGTTCTTTAACCAGATACGTTTTTTGATCACGTTCTTGTGTTTTTTGCTGTGTCCTGTGCAGGTGATGAACATGTACGGTGACCTGGTCATGGATTCTGTTCCAGATAAGGTAAGACCATCAATGTTCTTCCAGTCCACATCTAAGGGAAGAATTTCCTCGATTTGAAAAACCATCTCACCGTCTGAAATGTCGTGTATTTGAGTCGTATGATGTTGAGCCTGGGAGAATTTGAATGTAGCGTTAGTCAAAAAAAGGAAAATGAAGCCTTTAGAAAGCTGTCATTGGTTGCAGGTGAGAATAATCTCCTTGCTACCTGCAGAAGCAGCAGCATGACTCACCTGTCGATGAAACTCCGCCCTCTTCTCACGGCTGCTGTCTGTGCTGGCTCTCCTCCGCAGGTCCACTTCTTCAACAGCTTCTTCTACGATAAGCTCAGGACGAAAGGATATGAAGGAGTCAAACGGTGGACGAAGAACGTGAGTTCAGACCTCTGAGAAAATGGTGGAACATCTGAGGAAACTGCTAGAGCGCTTTAACATCTGCAGAAAATATAATGGCACCTTAAAATAAGGCTGCCACGATTAGTCGTCAACTATTTTAATAGTCGATTAGTCGTTACTTTATATTATATGGAGTCAGAGTGTAGTAAAGTTGAAAGTTATAATGGCATCATGCTAAATTTTTGAACTATTTTGGAGTTTATCTAATATTTCAGCTGCATGCGAGCTATTTTGACTCATTTAGGCTTTTTTTGTTTTTTTTTTATTTTGGTCCATTTTAGAGTTGAGCTAATGTTTCAGCTACATGCTAGCTGTTTTAGCTAATTTAACCTTATTTTTTTTTAATTTTAGGCTGTTTTGGAGTTAGGTTAATATTTACATGCTAGCTGTTTTCACCAATTTAGGCTTTTTAAAAGTTATTTTGGAGTATTTTAAAGGTTAGCTATTTTTTAAGCTACATGCTAACTGTTTTGGCTAACATATGTTTTTTTTTTTAGGCTAATTTTGATTTAACTAATATTTTTGCTAGCTATCTGCCTCTGCATTTTCAGCTACTAGCGTCAGCGCTTTCAGCTATTAACTGCAGCGCTTTTAGCTATCAACTTCATCATCTTCAGCGGTCAAATTCAGCTTACAGCATTCACTCTAGCATCATCACATGTAATGCTATATATCTAGTTTTTAGCTAATGATGGTTAAGATGTGTGCTTTACATCCTGTTTACGTATGACCCGATTAGTCGACTAATCGGAATAAATAATAAGAAATAATAATGAACTAAAACAAATCCAAATGAGCGGCAGCACTGTCACCGGAAGTAAACAAATCTTCAAAATAAAGTGTCAGTGAAGCTTCCTGTTTTCAAAGTAAAACTAGCGAGAGCTTTTTTTTTCAGTAACTGAAAATATGATTTATTGTTTTATATCATTAATGTGATATAAAATCATTTATATTGTGATATACATTTTTTTTTCATATCTCCCAGCACTAACGCAGTAACACGCTAGGGGTCTGTACCACGCATGTGCCGTGAAAACTAACCTCTCAGTGGAAGGGGGGGTAAAATGAGTGGAAATGCTCGCTAGAATTAACTGGACCGGACCACTCCTTACTGGACCGCTCAGTCGGAACGAGACTTAAGCTTCTAAAACTCTGAGGTGGATTTGATCTTCGCAGCTCCTCAGGAGTTTCTCCACTTAAGGTTTATTCAGACTGGATACATTTGGCTTAAAGTGAACCAGAGTTCATTCCCCCCGATAATCCGGAAAAAAATGTCATTCTGAATATTTCCAAGCGACCAAGAACCGCTCTCGCACAATCTCTCGAGCTCATCTTGTTTCCAATCTGACTCAGATCCAGTTTGCTCTGAGTTTCCTCAGTCTGAATAGGCTCTGAGCTCGGAGTGGAACTACTAGACCAAACGCCCACTGTAGCCGGGAATTATGGGATAGTGGAGCAACAATGAGACACAGCAGCTCAAGTGTGCCGTCTTAGCTGTCTCCTCAGTAACCGTCTTGCAGCATGCGTCCTCCGTACCAAAGTAACAGTAACCGTGTTGTTCCTGACGTTGATACATTCGACATTGATCAATGAAATATAAAGTTGGAATCAAAGGATTACAAAACTTTAAATTTCCATTATGTTGCTTTGCCCCGCCCTCTCAATTCCTGACCAATGACTGAAGAGATCTTTAGTCACATGGTTTTATTTTTATAAGCTACGGTTTGAAGCAAAAATGGCCAGTAAGACTAAACGCAAGGTTCAGGACTCGATATGGACCGAATTAAGCGGACTCTGTCCAGACCGAGTGACTTTTACAGTCTGAAGACGCATTCATCTGTTTATTCCTCTGTTTTTTTTCTTTTGCTTTTGTCAGGTGGACATCTTTCAGAAGGATCTGCTGCTCATTCCCATCCACCTGGAGGTGCACTGGTCTCTAGTCAGCGTGGACATCCAGCGTCGAGCCATCACCTATTTTGACTCGCAGCGCACCCTCAACAGGCGCTGCCCCAAGGTGAGACGGATGAGCCTGAAGTCACGAAGGGACGTGAAGGCATCGGCCTACCACGGTCACTGAAAACACCTATAAAGAGACATAAACAGGGATCGAATCAACCATTAAAACCCAGAATCACAATAAAAACAAAGTAGCGAGACTAAAAACAATGGAACACGTTTAACCGACGTCCTTTAATTAGCACCACTTGTGTCTTCAAGCCTGGATTTAGTCAGTCTGTCTGTGGGGTTTGTTGGCCTCCTGCTTGAACCACAGGAAGAGCAGAAGATTAGAACGACTGTAACAGAGCAGGAAATTGAAGGTGAAGATTTCTTGAACATCTCCAAGCAGCTTCATGTTCCCGTGTCTACAGCTGCACAGATTCAGACGGTCCACAGGACTGGAGAGAACTCGGCTGGATGCTGCTGTGAGGGACAAATTAGGGAGGAAAAAAGCAAAATGTACACCAATGTTTATGGAAAAGCGTTAAAAAGAGAATCACTCGTGTGCAAAATGACAACCAACATATCATCTGGAGGAATATCTTTAGACCCATGAGACAAAACTGGAAACATTTGCTGTTTGTTCACAGAAATGAACACAATGTGAAACACTTGACGTAATTTTTAAAACCGGAACTTTTTAACATAATTATAAACTAGATATATAGCCTTACCTTTTAGAATGAATGAATGAAAGAAATTGTTTATTTCAAGAAATCAGGTAGTAATTCATAAAATAATATATCAAATGATGACTCACAAGTAGATCGCTTGAAAGTGGAAGGAAGCGAACTTATATAATCCCACCCCGGCTCAACCATTTTCTCTACATGAATGATCAATATCCGTTTCAGGATTTAATATAGAATATTTATACTCTTCAATCATAGAATCAGGATGCTACTGTGAATGCTGTAAGCTGAATTTAACCGCTGAAGATGCTAGTGCTAATAGCTGAAATTGATAAAAACGCTGAAGCTGATAACGGAAATCACTAAAGCTAAAAGCTGAAAACGCTAAAGCTGATAGCAGAAATTACTGAACGTAATAGCTAAAAATGCAGAAGATAATAACGGAAATCACTAAAGCTAAAAGCTGAAAACGCTGATGATAGCCATCTAAAATATTATTAAATGCCAAATTAGCCTTAAAAAGAATTTAGGTTAGCCAAAACAGCTAGCATGTTGCTGGAATTATAGCTAAACTTCAAAATAACCCAAAAAAAAACCCTGAAAAAGCCTAAATTAGCCAAAATAGCTAATATTTAAATGAAATATTAGCTAAACGTCAAAATAGCATAAAAAAAATGAATGAATTCCGAAATAGTCCTAAAAGTTAGCAGAATGCCATTATAACTTTCAGCTTTATTACACTCTGACTCCAGATAATATATGGTAATCAACTATTAAATTAGTCGTCAACTATTTTAATAGTGGATGACTACGATGACCTGTCAGCCCTTTAGTTCACCGAGTCTTCTCTGTGATTGCAGCACATTTTCAAATACCTGCAAGCTGAAGCCGTCAAGAAGAACCAGCAGGACTTCCTGAGTGGCTGGAAAGGCTTTTTTAAAATGGTAAATCTTGATTCTGCTTTTCTCACGGTTTTCATGTGCATGACTCGCTTTGATCTTTGTATTTCCCGTGTGCTCGCTGTGTTGCAGAACGTGGGGCGCCAGAACAACGACAGTGACTGTGGAGCGTTTGTATTGCAGGTGAGTCTCCTCGGATCACGGGGGGGGTCCTCCCGAAGTGCTGGCGGGTCGTTCTGACTGCCTCTCTGCTCCTCTGCAGTACTGCAAGTGTCTGGCTCTGGGGCAGCCCTTCAGCTTCGGCCAGCAGGACATGCAGCGGCTCCGAAGGCAAATGTACAAAGAACTGTGTCACTGCAAGCTCATCCTGTGACCCGACGGCGAGGAGGCTCAGCACGGAGCGGGGGGGGCAACGGAGACTGGACGTTTGGAAGCCGATCACGTGACGCTGTTGGTCGACCCTCCTCCGCTCACCCCTCGGAGCCGCTCGTGGACTCTCTCATCGGTTGTTTTACTGTTTGACAGTTGGGAACCCGCCTTCGTTCGGGGTCGTGTCCGGATGTACAGACCGTCACAGGCGTCCTGGTCCTGGGGGGGGAGTGGTCCTCTGAATCCTCCCTCCTCTCCCCAAACGTAGAAAGGAGCGTCCTGGTTCAGACACGGCGCTCCAGCTGATCACGGCGAGGTTCGAGCCCACGACTTCTGGAGCAGAGGCAGTTTTTGCCACAAGCTCCGCCTCCATTACCAGTCTGAGTGAACTTGGAGATGGATCCGCCTCCAGCGACCGCAGCCCGAGAGCAAGCAGGACTCCGAGGGTCGACAGTACATCGCATTTATCTTTATACTGTGTTTTATTGCTGTCAGTGAACATGTGATATGCTTTTTTTTGTTTTAACAATGTTTCCAGGACGACAACTCTGTGTTGCTTTGGCTGAGTACAATGTTATGTTGACTATTTGTTCAAAGAGAAGCCATTCTGGTGAGGACCACAGCAGGCAGCACGTCCACCACGGAGCTGCAGAGCTTTCTTTTTTTCTTTTTTTTTTTTTTTAAATAAAGAGGAACGTGTGCAGTCATCTTCCTTGTTTCTTCTGCACAGACGATGCCGGCTTGCTTTTTGTGGTCAGGGCGCATTACCATGCTAAAATAAAAGTTGATGGCAAACAGTGATTGTGTATTTGATGAGAGGTGCTCCCATAACACCAGCATCCCTTAAAGTTTGGATTTAAATATATGACAATTGTTGCCATATTCAGCATCATATAGACGTTCTAAAGCCTCATGAAGCTTCATGGTTTTAGTTCCCTTTTAAAGTCATATGTGGTGTTTGTTTCTTTAAGGATTTGGTTTTTAATATTTTTCTAACTTCCTTCCTGTGTTGACATCAGCAGTGGAGCTTTACCTTCCAACTCACCCTGTTCTAGCATGTTCTAAGTGGCTGGACACGCCTGGTCTAAGTTAAAAGCCCGAGCAATAAAATCAGGAAAACATGTCGACACTCTGGCCCTTCAGGCCTAAATTAAATAAACTCCAGTTTTAAACAATGTTTTCCTCTGGAAAAAAAAACAAACGAGCTTCATAAATTATGAATTTTATGTTTAGGGTAAAGTCTTAAAAAGAGGGTTTGAAAAATTTTGAATGAGATGTTCTTTTTTTTCAATCGAGAGATAAATCAAGATGTGTCTTGTAAAAATCCCTCATGGTTTTTAGATTTGTCTATTTTCTCTTTTGGATCTGCTTATCTTTTTTTTTTAATAGATCTAGTTTTTTAGGATGGATCTATTCTTGATCTATTCTATTCTTGTATTATTCTTATTTTTTTTTTTGGATCATCTTTCCTATGGATTCACTTATTTTAGGTTGGAACAACTTTTTTTGGGGGGGGTGTAGAATGGATCTACCTTTTGTTTTGTTTTTTTTTTAATTGATCTACTTTTTTAGTTTGATTACTTTCTTGTTTATTCAGGATATGTCCACTTTTTTGTAAGATAATATATTGGATCTATCTTTTGTTTTTAATGGATCTCCTTTTTTGTTTCTGTTCTGTTTTTTTTTTCTTTGTGGATCCAGTTTTCTTAGGTTGGATCTACTTTTTTTTTGGATGAATCTACCTTATTTTAATTGCACTACCTTTTTTAAGGACTTTTTTAAAGATTGATTTACTCTTTTAAAAAAATAATTGTTTTTTTCTGGACTGGATGATTCTTTTTTTTATATACGTCTTGGCCCCTTATTTTTTTTTATTATTCATATTATTTTATTTCTCATGATGGATCTACTTTTTGGTTTTTTTATATATATATGACGGATCTACTTTTTTTGTTTTAGGATGGATTTACCTTTTGAGTTTTTTTGGGTTTTTTTAATGGATCTAATTTTTTATGAGGACGAATCAACTTGTTTTTCCAAAATTGATTTAAGTATTACCAATATTTTTTCTGGACTACATGAATCTTTTTTTTTTTTCTTTTTTGGATGGATATACTTGTTGCTTAATCCGCTGGTTCACCGTCGTCAATCCGCGCTCCTTTACGTCTTTAAGATTCCAGGCCCCTCCCCTTCTTCCATGTTGGCGTCATACATTCCGATTAATCCCGCCCATTTTTGACTGCGTTAGACAAATTAGCCAATCGCAGTCCATATAAGGCGGGGCTAACAATGACTGACAGGGTTCTGTCGCAATGAGGGTGCCTCTTTGTCCAGTCAACGTATATAACACATTTCTGCCATAGCTTCTTTCTTTGAGATAATGTCGGCTGAATATGAGAACAGGTAAGTAAAAGAAAAACAAGAACCAGAAGGAAAAAACCCAATAAGAGCCATTGAGCGCAGAAAACGTCGTTTTTGTCGGTTCCGTCAACCGAAACGGGCCTTTTCCGAGATATTTTAGGCGTTTGTGTCCCGCCACATCCTTTACATTCTATCATGAGACCCGTCTAAACCGATCACCGAGAATTAAATCGGTAATCTGACGCGGATGTTTTCACGGGTGCCAATTTTTAAATAATAATAAACTGAATGGGTTTGTTTCTGTCGGTACCGGGTCCGACCCGAACTGAAAAAACGGAAAGCCGGCCGGCGCCTAGCAGAAGCACGTGAACAAGGCCGAATCACGCCGTCTCGGCCTCGGTCCGACACCACGCTTGATATTTCGGTTTCTATCTAATCTTTGTGTCACGATTAAACTTAAATTTGCGTGTCTGTCACCCTAATGTGAAGTCGTGTCGAGTTTTTGTGACTCATCTCCGTGTTCGGCAGCGCCGTGCACATGGTCGGAGTACCCGGAGTCTCGGCACCGAACCTCGGTACCGTCTTCTAAACCTTTTTCTGGGGCTATTTTAGTCGTGGTTGGGTGAACGTTATTGAGATGGGGTTCCGTAGCGTGTTTGGGTCGCTCGTTCGGTTGGCTAGCTGGGGTTTTCTCGTCAAAGTCAACGTCGACACCAATTTGCGGCCTGCTAATGCTAACAGTTAGCATTAGCAGGCCGCAGACGCTATCCTGGGTTAGAAAGCAGGGCACGGTTATTTGGCTCGGTACGCCATGATACTGTCAACAGTTCAATGTCGAAAAAAGAAAAACGTCGTTTCTTACATGTGGTAATCTTTTTGTCTAAACACAAAAACGGTGAGTTTACAAAAACAACCGCGGTCATAATGCGCAGTTAAAGCCCCGGCCGGGTACGTGCTGGGTGGTGTCCTAACATGGCTCCATGGGTTTAACACGCGTCTGCTCTTCTTCCAGAGACAATGGCCCAGAAGGCATGGAGCCAGATGGAATCATCGAGGTGAGTTCCTGGAACCTGTAGGAACATGGAACTCCTCCCATGTAGAAACTGAGGATGCTGAGTTATTCCTAAATTTTATTGATTTATTGGGAGGAGCTCCAAATGATTGATAGTGTAGTTCAGTCTTTCTGGGAGGGTGTAGTTTGGCCCTGTAGCGGTTCTGAAAGGACGAGAGAGGATCCAGACCCTCTGTGGTGAAGGAGAAGTCCACTAACAGTCTTCAGGAGACAGGGGGCAGCATTTCCCAGCTTCTCTGCTGGTTTACACAACGTGCAGTCAGTGTTCTGATGTCACTCCCTCGAGGCAGGAGCGTGTCCTCATCAGATATGGAGCTCCAACCTGAAATCTGTCTGTCTTTCTGCAGAGTAACTGGAACCAGATCGTGGACAGTTTTGATGACATGAACCTGCGCGAAGCTCTGCTCAGGGGAATTTATGCCTATGGTTTCGAGAAGCCATCTGCCATCCAGCAAAGGGCCATTATCCCTTGTATCAAGGGTAAGCATCAGGATCTGCGTGCAGGTTTAGAGGTTGTTGTTTTTGTTAAAGGTCTTCTGTTTTCACCTTTAAGGTTACGACGTGATCGCCCAGGCCCAGTCTGGCACTGGGAAGACCGCCACTTTTGCCATCTCCATCCTGCAGCAGATTGATGTGGAACTCAAGGCTACTCAGGCTCTGGTCCTGGCTCCTACCAGGGAACTGGCACAGCAGGTATGGACGACGGCAGCAGTTTCCTCATCCTTCACTCTGTTGGGACTGACAGTTAAAACTGCTTAGAACTCTTTTAATGAAGATGGTGTATTGAACATATTCTTAGGGTATTTTTACAACATCTGTAAACAACATTTAGTTATATTTGAGAATTTTTCTTATTCAATTGTTGTGAATCTGGAGCAGAGAATATGTTGAATGAGTTCTGCTTTGTAACAGATGGAAGAAAGAGGGCGGGGTTGTCCCAGAAAATGACAACATTTCCTAATTTAATCTAAAAACACCATAATTATAAATAAAAATGTTGCATTATCTGCAATGATGCTAGTGTGAATGCTTTTTGCTGAAATTACTGTAGTTGCTGAAGATGTTAAACCTTTTGCAGATAATAGTGACGCAATTAACTTTAATTGCTGAAAGGGATTTACTAAAAATACAGAAGTTATTTACGTAATGTTAAATTTACTTAAAGACTGGAAATTTTGTTAAAGAACTAAGAGAGCTCAAGTTGACCTAAATTTCTGAAAGTTGTCGTAAAATTGCTTTAAAAACTAATACACTAATACATGCGAGTTTTACTAAAAATTAGGAGCTAAACTCCAATTAGCCCATAAAACCCATTTAAATGCCAAATTAGCCAAAAATGGTAGCTCATTGCTTAAATACTAGCTAAATCAAATGGCCTAAAGTTCCTCAGTAACGTAAATTATTAAAAATGTTTGCATGTTGCTAAAATAGAAGCTAAACTCTAATTAGTCTTAAAAAAAAAACTTCAGAAGTCAAATCAAATTATCCAAAGCGTTAGCCTGTTGCTCAAATATTAGATAAATTCCATTTTGGCATAAAAACCCCAGTAGAGGCCAAATAGAGCTAGCATTTTGCTTAAATACGAGCTAAACTCAAATAGGCTAGAATTCCTCAGTAAACTAGTCAATGACATTAGCATGTTGCTAAAATAGAAGCTAAATTAGCCTAAAAAAACCCAGGTGATAACAAATTAGCCAAAAATGTTAGCATCTTACTAAAATATTTGATAAACCTTTTTGAAAATCATTGTAAAATATTAAATATCCCATGAATTTATTTACATTTTTGTTGCTAATCTACTTAGAATTTTGAAATTTGAAGACTCTCATTCATTTCAATTAAGTTTATGAATATCATAAATACAAGCAGTAATGTCCTGAACGAGCTGAATGTTTTCATACTAAGATTACTGAAATCTCTTTCACATGCTGAAAAACGTACCGTAAAGAGCAGAAGAATCACTCTAGATGTGAATGTTTACTAAACAATCAAAAGAACACTAGAAATGCTACTACAAAAGATGATCAGAGTGCAACTTGAAACTCTAAAAGGTCAAATCCAAATCCTGCACATCAACCGAACTTGAAGTTCTGTCATGATCTTCAAACCCAGCTCTCTCTCTGACTGCAGATCCAGAAGGTGGTGCTGGCCCTCGGTGACTACATGGGGGCTAACTGCTACGCCTGCATCGGAGGAACCAACATCCGCAACGAGGTGCAGAAGCTGCAGGCCGAAGCCCCCCACATCGTGGTGGGAACCCCAGGACGTGTCTTCGACATGCTGAGTCGCAAAAACATCTGTGAGTCGTCCGGAGGGCGCGTGGTCTTCCAGGGCGGGAACCTGGGGGCGGGGCAGGTCTGCTGTATGCTGATGAAACCCATGCGTGTCAACTGACTCTGTCCGCCTCTGCTGTGGCGTTGCTCTGGTCGGCGTTTTGCTGGCTGAAGTTTTCGCCACATCGGGGACCCAGAGACATGATCACACTCATGATCCTGAATACAGAAAAGCAACCTCTGAAAGGGTCAGAGAGAGGTTTGACGGATCACGTATCATGTTTGTTACATGAAGCTTAAAGTTATTACTCGCTTTGAGAAGAAAACGTCTAAACTTTTATAGAGTGTAAGCGTGACAGGATTTTATCATTTCAACAAACCAGTTCAGACGAGGAATCTAAAGACTTCATTTTTCTCCAGAGACGGGAAGTGAAGCTGCATACCGTGTTGTCTGTCTGTACTCTAGTTACCATAGCAACCCATAAAGGGTAGAAATAATTCATCTGCCAAAACGGTGCAGCTGTTTTTGAGGCTTTTCTCTCTGACAGTGACGTCAGACTGCCACTAAACCATGAGGTGGTGTTTTTGTCTGTGCAGCTCCCAAATGCATCAAGATGTTTGTGCTGGATGAGGCCGACGAGATGCTGAGTCGAGGGTTCAAAGACCAGATCTACGAGATCTTCCAGAAGCTGGCGAGCAGCACTCAGGTAAGATCATGCTACCTGGGCTACAAAGATCAGGGGGGAGGTTTTCTCGCCATTCTTCCTTCTTACTTTGGCTTTGGGCAAAAAGTTTCTCTTCCACCACTTACTAAAAAAAAAAAAACCAAAAAAAAAAACAAATTTGGGACATCCAGATGTGGCGTCCAGAGATGATGGTGCCTGCATAATTTCTAAGGGGAATCCAAGAAGTCTTCTCAGGGCGAAATGTCAGTCAGCTCAGTCTCAAATAATGGGAGTATTTCCTCGTGATCGACTGGTCGCTAAGGGGATTTGGATGTATCCTGCCTGATCAGGAGATGGAGGGAAGATTGATGGAATAGAATTTAGTTCTTTCTCCTACGTTTCTCGTTTTCTCAGTTATTGGAGAGAAAGAATTGAAGCTAAACACAAACATGCAGGTTAGAAAGTACAAGCTGAGGGTGACGGATGTCAAACAAGGTGGAATAAGTCTTCATCTCTGCAGTTTTTATTCAGCAGCATACACAATAGAAACCGGAGCTCGTTCAGCAGCTTCACGTTAAAATGAATCTTTTATTAAATTAATTACTCCTGAGTCAAAGCTCTGCGACTCATAGCTGGATCAACAAACTACTAGAGGTGGGACAAAATATTAATATTTCATATTTTTCTGGTCTCTTCTTGATGCCTAATGGCTCAGAAGTCCACCAGGGGGCGCTTCTCACAAGCATGACAGTGAAGTGCAGGGAGGTTTGATGCTACCATGTTTCCATGATTAGTCGACTATTAAAATGGTCAACGACTAATTTAAGTTTATTAGTTTTACTAATGATGGTTAAGGTCAACTTTGCTCATGACCAGATTGGTCGACTATTCGGGGAAAAAATGATCTTAGTCGACTGTTAAAATGATCATTTTTGGCAGCCCTAGATGCTACGTCTCTAATTTTTAACGGAACGATAAGTTTATAGCCTAAACGGTATTGTTGAGGCTGGGGGGAGGAGTGCTCACACTCACTCATATGTGACCGAAATGCAGCAAGTAAAAAGGTCCAAAGTGTGTCTGTGTTTTTCTAAAGTAGATGCTGGCCGCACGCTGTTTCTAATGTAAAAAAAACATGGATTATAACAGCAGTAGCCTGTTCAAACAGCACACTAAAATACACCAGATCCTAGCAGAGGTTCACGTCTAGTGGTGGTATTGATCAACGGGTGCAGCATAAGACTAAAGTGGTGGTTAATAAAGATAATTGCAGGAAATTTTAATAAAAAAGGAGGGAAATCAATATGGATACAGCACTATAAAAGACAATAATCGTATATTAACAGGCTGAATACATTAATATTGTGCCTCCATAATACAGTGAGTTGCATAAAATGTAAAAGTAATTATAATACAACATCGTAAATGTTTATTCCCACATTTATTGGTCTTTGAAGTAAAGAAACTATTTGATATACTGATCAAACGGCGGCGTGTTCTTGTCTCCAGGTTGTTCTGCTCTCGGCCACCATGCCGGCTGACGTGCTGGAGGTCACAAAGAAGTTCATGAGGGAGCCCATCCGGATCCTCGTGAAGAAGGAGGAGCTGACCCTCGAGGGTATCCGGCAGTTCTACATTAACGTGGAAAAGGAGGTGAGAAGTTCTGTTTCCGTGGACAGTCCTCCTCTGAGTAGAACTCACCCGAGCCGTCCTCACAGGAGTGGAAGCTGGACACGTTGTGCGACTTGTATGAAACCCTGACCATCACGCAAGCCGTCATCTTCATCAACACGAGGAGGAAAGTGGACTGGCTGACAGAGAAGATGCACGCCAGAGATTTCACCGTGTCCGCTCTGGTAAGAGCTCCTCTCCTGGAGAACTCTGGTCGCTGTGCAAGTCCCTGTTGATGACCGACTTGTCCTCCTCCAGCATGGTGACATGGACCAAAAGGAGAGGGACCTGATCATGAGGGAGTTCCGTTCTGGTTCCAGTCGAGTCCTGATCACCACCGATCTGCTGGTAGGTCCAGCTTTCATTTTCAGAGAAGATGTCTCCACACCTGAGCCTCCGTGTGCTCCTTGACCTCCTGCTGGCCCGAGGTTCCCTCTCCTCCCATCTGCTGTGTTGGTGAAGGACTGAATGTACCTCGTAGAGAAACTCACCTGCCCTCCACTGTAGCTTGGCTTTAGTCCACGCCCACAACTAAATGGCAGGCTACACTAGACTCCTCCCACTTCCGCACGATAGCTCAGACCCCTCCCTTCTTGTTTCCCCTCAGGCCAGAGGCATTGATGTCCAGCAGGTGTCTTTGGTCATCAACTACGACCTGCCCACCAATAGAGAGAACTACATCCACAGGTAAAGCAGCACCTGTCCCACAGCTTCACCTGCTGGTGTCCCTCAACTGACCACGCCCCTCTCTTGCAGGATTGGTCGAGGTGGGCGTTTTGGCAGGAAGGGAGTCGCCATAAACATGGTGACCGAAGACGACAAGCGAACCCTGAGGGACATCGAGACGTTCTACAACACCACCGTGGAGGAGATGCCCATGAACGTGGCCGACCTGATCTAGAAACCTCCTGCTCCTCTTCTCTGACTCACCTTGTTTATTTTAAAAAGTAAAATCTTGTTTCTAAATGATCCGATTTCTAAAGACTTGTTTTTGTTTTCTTCAGTCTCCATCCTCTTTATTCAAACATTTGAGCTAGTTTCTGCCTCCTGGGGGGCAAACTAGAGCTGCTTCATCTGCAAACTTCTTCTGTGTCCCCCCACACCTGAGGTCTGACGTGGAGCAGGAGCGTCTGTCCCGCCGCTCCCTTCCACCTCCTCGCCTGTTCTAACGCCTCTGTTCTGGAAAGAAGCGGCGCTGACTGCAGTTCAGCGGTCAGAACCGCCGATCCGATTGGAGTCATCATGAACTGGTGGAGGTTTCTTCTGAAGAAACCCGTCTGCAGCCTGTAATGCACGAGTTCTTGGAAGATTTTATTAAAAAAAAATAATAAATATATAAATACGAGTTGGTCACTTTTAGGGGGAGGGGGTTATTGTTGGACCAAACTTCCAGTGAGGCTGGAAGGTCAGGAGGTCGGGCCGTCTCCATGACGACGATGTCTGTGGAGCCACAAGCTGCGCTGAGCTCTGGTGGGGTGTTTGGGATCGGAAAGAAGTTCTTTTTTTTTTCCCCGAATGACTTTATGGATTGTTAGCCTTTTTCAGACATGTATCAAGTTTTTTTTTTTTTTTTACATTGGATTCTGTGAAGTATTTATTTTAACAATCTGCTTAAAAATAAACGTTTCTCTTTTTGAACAGTAAAAAAATAAAAGTTGGCCTGTGTTTGCGCTGCGTCCGAAGTAATTAAGGTTCAGTTGAAGTGTCACATCCTCGAGGTCAAAGGTCACCGGGATCCACGTGGAAGCAGACCAGAAGGTGAGGGAGGTCTAAAAGATGACATCTAATGAGTTTTATGAGAGGATAACTTGAAATTCTGGGAGGATTTATATTGGATCAAATCTGGAACAGCTTAAAGTGAACAAATAAACATTAAAAACTTGAAAAATTAATGATTAAGTTTTTTTTATTAAACAAGATTGGGAATTAAAAAAGCTTGAAAACTTTTACATTAAAAAATACTGAAATCTTGAAAACACTAAATGTCTAAAGTACAAATAGAAAAATAATTTATATTAATGACATCTGCTGCTTTGAATAGTCAGATTTTTATTTGTGCTTGATGAGCTGAAAGCCCCGCCCCCATGTAAAATTAGGCTCAGCAAAAACTGAAATCAGAAGTGAAACTGGAAACTGAAGACTGAAATTGAAGTTTCTGAGATTTTTTTCCAGATTTTAATTAAAATTTTTTAGGTTTTTTACATTTTAAAAACTTATTTTTCAAATATACAATGTCTTTTAAATTACAGTTTTTCTCAATCGCTTTGGTGCGTTTCTCAGATCAGAACTGAAATTCTCATAACTATTAGTTCAACCTCCACAACACTTAGTCATTTGTGCTCATCATAGTAGCAATTTCTGCTCTCTCTGAACAAACTGCAAATGATTTTGGACATGAATTAGTTGATTTCATACATTTCTCTGCTGTTTTTGACATTTTCATTTGCTTTTGTCATGTCAGTCAAAATTAATTATACTTATGGATGATAAATAGTCTTTCTCAATAAAACTAATAGTCTTACTTTCATTGCTTGAGTCATTACACTCAAAATTGTTGAACTAGTTATCAAATGTCAAATATTAGCCATCAGTCAAGCAAATTCTGTACCTTTCTTTATCATTTTCTCCTGGAAATGTCTCCTAAATTGAACATTTGATGTCAGGTGAATTTCAGCTGTGACTCATGAGGAGGTGTGTGCAATTTTAGTTTTTACCAACGACAAACAACTTGTTCACTGTCAATTATGGATGAATCCTATGAATCGTCAATGGAAGAGGGGTGAGGATGCAGGGAGGAAGATGAAGAGGGAGAAGAGGCAGATATAGGCGGATTCCTAATGAAATAAGGGCTACAATTGTGGACCATGTTGTCAATCACGGCCTCACCATGGAGGAGAATGGTCGAAGGGTGCAACCCAATATTGGAAGAACTACTGTCAGTTCAATAATTCAAACATTCTGTAGGGAAAACAGGTATGCAAACAGTAATTTACTGTTACATGTGCTGTATATTGTTCACAGCTCTACCAAAAGGGTGATTTTATGTTTAACATCTACAGTGACTTTACTGCACATTTCAGATGACTGTATAAGCAGGCCATAGTGCTGTCTTGAACATTTTCAGGTGTCACCAAATATTGTTACAATGGAAAACACTGAAATGATAAACTGTCATAGTGAAAACATGACAAAGTCATTTGACCATCTTGTTCATAAAGATGGAGTCAAGACTTTTCATTTTGATGGCACTGACAGTTTCATTGACATGAATACTTGCTTTTGAGGAATGGATTATCAGTTTTGAGCATGCGATGTGCTTTTGCAGGTTATCCACTAGGTTTTGCAGTTTGCACTAGTTGTTTTGAGAAATGCAGTAACTGCTGTGCAAATGTTAATAGTGTTCTGAGAAACGCACCAAAGCCACTGAGAAAAACTGTATACAGTCATCTGAAATGTGCAGTAAAGTCACTGTAGATGTTAGACATAAAATCACTTTTTGGTAGAGCTGTGAACAATAGACAGCACATGTACAGTAAATTACTGTTTGCATACCTGTTTTCCCTACAGAATGTTTGAATTATTGAACTGACAGTAGTTCTTCTTACAGTTTTTCTCAGTCGCTTTGGTGCGTTTCTCAGAACACTATTAACATTTGCACAACAGTTAGTGCATTTCTCTAAACAATTAGTGCAAACTGCAAAACCTAGTGGATATCCTGCAAAAGCACATCGCATGCTCAAAACTGATAATCCATTCCTCAAAAGCAAGTATTCATGTCAATGAAACTGTCAGTGCCATCAAAATGAAAAGTCTTGACTCCATCTTTATGAACAAGATAGTCAAATGACTTTGTCATGTTTTCACTATGACAGTTTATAATTTCAGTGTTTTCCATTGCAAAAATATTTGGTGACACCTGAAAATGTTCAAGACAGCACTATGGCCTACTTATACAGCCATCTGAAATGTGCAGTAAAGTCACTGTAAACATAAAATCTCCCTTTTGGTAGAGCTGTGAACAATATACAGCACATGTAACAGTACAGTAAATTACTGTTTGCATACCTGTTTTCCCTACAGAATGTTTGAATTATTGAACTGACAGTAGTTCTTCCAATATTGGGTTGCACCCTTCGACCAGCCTCCTCCATGGTGAGGCCGTGATTGACAACATGGTCAACAATTGTAGACCTTATTTCATTAGGAATCCGCCTATATCTGCCTCTTCTCCCTCTTCCCCTTCCCTTTCCTCCCCACATCCTCACCCCTCTTCTATTGACGATTCATAGGATTCATCCATAATTGACAGTGAACAAGTTGTTTGTCGTTGGTTACAACTACTGTAAAATTGCACACACCTCCTCATGAGTCACAGCTGAAATTCACCTGAGATCAAATGTTCAATTTAGGAGACATTTTCAGGAAAAAATGATAAAGAAAGGTCCAGAATTTGCTTGACAGATGGCTAATATTTGACATTTGATAATTAGTTCAACAATTTTGAGTGTAATGACTCAAGCAATGAAAGTAAGACTATTAGTTTTACTGAGAAAGACTATTCAGCATCCATAAGTAGAATTGATTTTGACTGACATGACAAAAGCAAATGAAAATGTCAAAAAACAGCAGAGAATGTATGAAATCAACTGATTCATGTCCAAAATCATTTGCAGTTTGTTCAGAGAGAGGAGAAATTGCTACTATGATGTGCACAAATGACTAAGTGTTGTGGAGGTTGAACTAATAGTTATGAGAATTTCAATTCTGATCTGAGAAACGCACCAAAGCCACTGAGAAAAACTGTAAAAAAAAAAAAAAAAATGTCTTCATTATAATGTCTGTGTTTTAGGGTTTTCAATCAGTTTTTAGTTCACTTGAAGCTGATCCTAATTTAGGTTTAGCCCTTTAACACAGACGATTTACTGTATTTTTCTTTTAATTATTACCACGATCAATATAATTCCACACGATTAAGAAGGAGAAAAGCGACTTATGTTAATGGGTGAAAAATCATAGTATATTAAAAATGTTTGTGTTTCAGCGTCACCAATGACGCCTCTGGTTTTAAGGGTTAAAGGTCAGTCAAACTTTATTTATGGTTGTAAACTCAAGATTTTTTTTTTTCCCATATTGTGTGTAAAATTACCAGATTTCCATCACATTTTACTCCAAAATGGCCACCAAGCTGTAAATTCTGTAGCCATCCCATAATAATTTCAAATCTTACTTTGGATTTTCCTCTTGGTACAAGAGTTTTAGTTACGCCAGTTGGCTTTGACCATTTTTAAGCCCATAACAAGAGGTTGTTTGTTTTTTGTTTTCTTTTTCCCAGGTCCACTGCGTTAATTTTGGTGAGTTTTTAAGTCTGGTGGGGGTCAAATTTGCAATGAAAGGTGCAGTAAGAAAGAGGCGTTGAGGAAACAATCTGGTCCTTCAGTCCAGGACAGCTACAGGACATAAAACTTTGCTGACTGGTAGAAATATAAGATGAAGAAAGTCAAGATCCAGCAGAAACAAACGGGATTTTCATGGATCATTCCCATCAAAACTTCTTGTGTTTTGTGAAGGATCCATTCAGGGGCGGACTTACCAATAGGCAAAGGTAGGGGGCCGCCTAGTGCTCCCAACACTTTTGGGGGCCCTGAGCTGAATACTAAGAATAGTCCTAAATGTTTAAAAAATAATTTTCATAGCCATAATTTATTATTGTCAAAATAAAAGACAAAAGAAAAAAACCCCTATGGAGTGGTTTTTATGCCACCATATTACAAGCAAAAGTGACAGTTTTGAGATAAAAATTTTCTAAATTGCAAAAGAATTGTAAAGTATTACAGTAATAATAAAAAATGATAATTTTCAAATAAAAATATTTGATATTTACTTTCCAAAAAATTTCTCTTTGGCTTTCAAAAAATATTTTGTAATTACAGCACCAACATTTTTAGATTATACCAACATCAGAATTTATCCAGAATAAATCAACTTAAACCTTAAATAACTTTTAATATTTTGCTGTCTGTAAAAACATATTTTGTCAAAATTATACAAGTTAGAAATAAGGGCAATATATTACTGGGCCATCAATAACTATAAAATGATCTGGTGGGCCGGATATTATTACCCGGAGGGCCGGATCCGGCCCCCGGGCCTTGATTTTGACACAAGTGCCAATTTCCTCATAGTTCCTAAGTGGATGTCTCGGACCAGGTATGGTTCTGGCAGAAAAGGTGTAGAATCCAGATTGGTAAAAAAAACAAAAACAAAACATAAATTTCACAATTTATTGCCCAAATTTATTGTATTCATTTAAGTGAAAATACAGAAGTGAGTAATTTTCTCACTCAGAGAGTTTAACGGAAATATTTCTGCACATTCTCAGGAGTTTGTGAAGTCACAGATGGTTAAGAGTTTTTCCTGCCAATTGTTTTATTTTTAGCTGCTTTCATTTGTTTTTTGTTTTCCTGCTGACTCATCCTCCGGTTTTTCCAGAACAAATTCTGGTTCTGGAAGCTGCTGAGGAGAAAAACATGAACCTTTAATATATGAAGAAAAAAAAAAGTATGCTGGTCTGCTCTGGGAAAGCTAAAATTAGTGGAACTGGTTATTAACCCTTTAACAGCTGAGGCACAAATTCTTCAAGATACACAGACAGGTGAACAATAGTTATGGGAGTGGTTTATTCCAGGATGCAGGTTTAGTGCACTTTGCTTCCTGAAGAGCACACACAATTGCTTTCAATATCAAAACTCCAGAAAGAATACAAGCCAGCAGAAAGGGGGAGGAGCAAAGAAAAGCTGGGCGGTACCAGTGACTGTACATGGGGAACTGGACCGAGTGGGTTTGATGTCACTTGTAGAAAATGGGTCCAAATAAATTAAGTCAATAAAAAAAATAAAAAAAAAGAAGTCAATTTAGTCGCCATCTTTTTGTCATATGGTGGCCGCCATATTGAAACCAGACCATGTCAGTACGTACATGAGTAACTCTTGGCATCAGGAAGCCACACCTCTACATGAAATCTGTCAGTTTATAACTTGAATAACTTTCAGTGAAGAAAAAAATATATAGAAAAAAAAATTAAGATTAGCAAGAACTCGATCATAAAAATGTATCAGTTCAAGACTGATTATTCTGTTTATTTCTGAATAGAAATCTATGGGCTTTTACCTTCTTGGAACCAGCAGGTACTTCCTGTTTAGAACACCAAGCGGAGAGAGGTCACTCAGTCCAGTTCTCATATACAGTACAGTACCAGTGGCCATAGAAATGGTTCTCCCAGCCAGCAAGGCCAAGTGGGCCCCATATGGTTTAAAAGTGGGCAGAAATTGTGGGCCCCAATCAGGTTTGTCCACAGGTTCTGTGGTGGCCCCACCAGAATTTGACCACATTTGCTTAAGTAGGGACTCAGTGGGTTAGCTCGTTACGCTAGCCAGCCCCCTAGTGGATAGCGTAGCGTGCTAGCGATCTCCACTGCGGCATGCTATCAAGTTCCTCTGTAGCGAGCTAGCGAGCTCCGCTGTAGTGAGCTTGTGAGCACCAATGTAGCATACTAGGGAGCTCCTCGGTAGCAAGCTAGCAAGCTCTGCTGTATTGAGCTAGCAAGCTCCGCTGTAGCGAGCTACTGAGCTCCACTATAGAATGCTAGTAAGCTCTGTTGTATTGAGCTAGCAAACTCCATTGTAGCGAGCTAGTGAGCTCCACTGTAACATATTAGGGAGCTCCTCTGATGGAAGCTAGCAAGCTAAGCAGTAGCGATCTTGTTAGCTCTTCTGTAGCATGCTAGCAAGCTCTGCTGTATGAAGCTAGCAAACCCCGCTGTAGCGAGCTGGTGAACTCCACTGTAGCATACTAGATAGCTCCTCTGTAGCAAGCTAGAAAGATCCGCTGTAGCGATCTTATGAGCTTCACTGTAGCATGCTAGCAAGATCCGCTGTAGCGATCTTGTGAACTCCACTGTAGCATGCTAGATAGCTCCTTTGTAGCAAGCTAGAAAGATCCGTTGTAGCGATTTTGTGAGCTCCACTGCAGCATGCTAGCGAATGCCTCTACAGCAAGATAGTAACTCTGCTGTAGCGAGCTCCACGGTCCACCAGGCGGCTGGCTAGCATAGCGAGCCTACCCACTGGGTGCTCACTAAAGTCAATGTGGGCGAACACAGGTGGAGCCACCGCCGAAACTGTGGACAAACCCAATCGGGGCCACATTTTCTGCTCACTTTAAACCATATGGGGCCCACTCGTTCTTGCTGGCTGGGTTCTGTGTCAAACTCCACCACCATTACACCGAAAGATCACAACCCCCCCCACTTTCCCCTCGTCTAGAGGCCGATCTGTCACCATGACAACACATCACAACAAAACTGAACGTGGACAGAGTATGTACACGAGGTGAGGCGAGCCTCACTGATCTGTAACAGCACAGACCAAAGTCGTATTTATCACTCAGAAATGCACTCAATTCCAATTCCCACTTTTGAGGAACAACCTTCTCCTTCCTGGAGATGCGGTACTTTGTTGCAGTTCAGTGAGGTCCAACCTGCAAGGTCTTTTCCACAGGTGGTGAGATGCTAACACCATTGGTGCAAACTAACCGAAAACATGTCAACAGAAAGCCCAACCAGTGTTCACACACAAACAGAAGATCATGAAGACGTGTGACGTGAGAGAAAACAGGAAATATCCGTCTGAAGTCCAGAGGGGGCCGGGTCACCTCTTTTGGTATTAGTGTAAAACACTCACACACACACATATCAACAGGATTATGTACAAAGAGTTCATATTTACACATGTACACACAACTGACCAAACTTTGAAAGGAGACTGTTTCACTGCAGGCCTGCCTAATATAGGCTGATAAAGGAATCTGTCGCCCCCTTCCTCTCTTTTCTCCCGGGGGGACGACCTTCGTCTCTGAAGCCTCGCTCCGACCCAGCGGGTCTGGAGCGGTTTCACAAAGAACCTTCCGGACACCGAGCAGAAAGACTTCTGCTGTTTGAGGCACCGTGATAGCATGACTCTGAAGCAGGAGGGAGTCTGAAGGAAGCAGAAGCTGACGTGAAGAGCCCGCCTGGCAGCGGGGAACCCAAGAAAGTGCAACAGCGCCCTCTGGTGTTTGCATGCAGTTCCACAGGAGCGGATCCTTTTTACATTCCACTGAAATCATTATTGCCGTCAAAGAGAGACTTGGGGAGGGAACGAAGAAAAGATGGAAATATTCTTAAAAACCTCATTTGTGCGGCTTTTGAAAGGATCGTATTTCATTAGCATGTGTGAGCTACAGCTTCCTGTCTGTTTACGTAAAAATCAGGACAAATTCCTTCAGAGTTTCTGTAACACGCCTGAGAGCTGAAGTCCAAAGCTGGTGTGAAGGCAGGGGGGGGGGCGGTGAGACGCAGAGATGGGTTGGGGGGTGCAGTGTGCTCATCAACTGGCTCGGTGAAGCTGGATCAGCTCATGGGGGGGGGCTGCCATGGCAGCCATCAGCTGGTCACGTAGCTTTGCAGTTCTCTGGAGTTGATGCGAAGGACGACACCTGAGTGGTTACCTGGAGGCAAGCAGGGAGAGAGCGTGAACCTGACATCCATGCAACAAGAGGATCACTGTTAAAAAAAACTTTGAGTTAAAGACCCAATCTGATCATTTATTGATCAATTTTCAAAGTATTTTTTATAAATATGGCGTTTTTAGCCAAAATATATATATAAGAAAAGTTTTGTTTTCTAGGACAGTTTCTGCAGAGCAGCAGGAGTTAATTAGAAATTCCTCCTGACTGCTGGCAAGGAGCAACCCCATTCCCCCTTCCCACCATAACTGACTAACACACTCACCCGCTAGCTTACAGCCCCTCACACCCCCTAACCTAACATTATCAGTCCAACAAAAATGGTGAGCAATATCGTAGCTATCCAGTCGTACAGTTTTGATCCAGATTCCAGCTCAGACCAGGAAAACAAAGACGTTCATGGATTTGTTTGTCTGCGAGTGGATGCATCCAACTGTGTTCACATCGGTACATTCATGAAACCAATTCCAATAAAACTCTATGCAAACGTGCGGTCATGGGTGTTTTCGTTAATGCTGCCACAAACTATTATTTTAATAGTCGACTGACGAGGTCATGCTGGCTTTTTTACTGGATGTAAAGCACACATCTTAACCATCATCTTTAAACTAACTAAAAGCTACATATATGGCATTACCTGCAATTATGCTAAATGTAAGCTAAATGTGGCCCCTGAAGATGCCAGTGCGGATAGCTGAAGATGCTGAAAATGATAGCTAAAAACACTGAACTTGTATTTATTACGGTTTTTTTGACCTTTTTGGAGTTTAGCTAATATTTCAGCTTCATGCTAGCTATTTTGGCTAATGTAGGCTTTTTTATGTTTTTAGGCATTTTTGGAGTTTAGCCAATACTTCAGCTACTTGCTTGCAATTTTGGCTGATGTTGGCTTCTTTTGTTTTTAAATCTATTTTGGAGTTTAGTTAATATTTCAGCTTAATGCTAGCTGTTATGGCTAACCTATTGTATTTTTTAAAAAGTTTTTTAGGATAATTTGGCATTTAGCTATTACTTTAGCTGGCTATCAGCCTTAGTGTTTTCAGCTATTAACCTCAGCATTTTCAGCTATTAACCTAATCATTTTCAGCTATTAACTTCAGCGTTTTCAGCTATCAGCTTCAGGATTTTCAGCTATTAACTTTTCAGCTATTAACTTTTCAGCTATCAGCTTCAGCTTTTGACCTATCAATTTTAGCAACTTCAGCTATCAGCACTAGCATCTTAAGCGACCAAATTCAGCCTATAGCCTTTCTACTAGACTAGCCTTATCATAATGCTATAGATCTAGTTTTTAATTAAAGTTAATGATGGTTAAATGTGTGCTTTACATCCAGTTTGCGTATGATCCGATTAGTCGACAAATCGGAATAAATACTCTGTGATTAGTCGACTATTAAAATATTAGTTTGTGGCAGCCCTAGTGCTAACAGGAACCACCATTTAGCCATTATTTGTAAAATACGTCTGATAGGGTTTATATTACAATATCCAATTTTCAGCTACAATACTGTATATAGAATGATATTTAACTCCTTGATACCTATTGATGTCTATATGCTCCAAACTCACCTTAATGTGAAATTCCTTTTCATAGCTAGAACTAAATGTAGGCATCAAGGAGTTAAAGTCATAATGATTAGCAGAGTGTAAAACATGCCAGAGCTAAAGCAGTGAAACCAGAAAAAGGTGAAGTCCTCCAGTACCTTGGTGAGTGCGAGCGGCTGGTGTTAGTGGCTCGGGTTTTAGTAGCAGTGGTTAGTGGTAGTCCTTATAAGGGAGCGGAAGGTGGGGCTCCCTCCGGCGTTACCTAGAGTGTGCGTGTCCAGGTCGTCGTCGATGAATTCGTCACCTTGGATGATGTGCTGGGTGTCCTCGCTGTGGTTGACGGGGCTGGTCATCTCCTGCTCCTTCTCGTTGTGCATCTGAGCGTAGATGCTGTGGTTCCCACGCAGCTTCCTGAAACACAGAGGGGGATAGGCGTCCTCAGTCCTGAGCCAAGGACTGTGGGATTCCATGTTTGAATGAGAGCGGGCTCTGGTCTGCAGGTTTCAGTTCAAGTGACTTTCAGTGGGTTCTGGTGTCAGGGAATGGTGCTGTGTGAAGAGAGCATGCAGGTGAAGCAGCGTTCCATCTCTGCTAATGTTCAACTCTTCAGAACATCACTGCTTGTACTTTTGGTATTTTAAAACTTTATCGTTTTTGAGATATTGAACAAAATATACCCTGTAGGACATTCATGAGAAATCACTCCAATCCTTCAAAAACTTGTGAGCTTCCGCAAACTTTGAGCTGGAGATATCATTCAAAGTTTAAAATGTCCACCAACTACTGTGTGTAATTTGGACATTAGCTTTTAATTTAGCACTATGCTAGCTGTTTTTGCCTAATTTAAACATTTTTGCACTTTTATAGGCCAATTTAGAGTTTAGCTAATATTTTAGCATTATGCTAGCTGTTTTGTCAAAATGACTTTATGTATGAACCCCCCCATCACTATATAGTGCGTTTTCCCTTTTCTAGTACTGTCCGAATCTACTGATTCCAAAATCCCAGAAGTCTTTGCAAAAAACTAGCGTTCATCGATGCTAACTAGATTAGCGAATATAGACCTCACCTCATTCCGGTCGAACAATTTTGAACAAAAAATCCTGTTTATATGTAAGATTTGAATAAACCATCCCCATTTTCACCATCAGAACACAGTAGAGTCATAGATAAACGTCGTGAAATCTCGATTTGCCTTTCCCGTCATGAAATCGGTGATATCCGATATTTAGAAAAATAATGTCAGAATTACCTTTGAAATCCAGGGCACTATATAGTCACACACTATATAGTTTTTTAGTAGTTAGGGGGGAATTTCCGACACGTTAGACTATTTTTTTAATAGCTCTTTAGGCTAATTTAGAGTTTAGCTAATATTTTAGCATTATGCTAGCTGTTTTGTCAAAATTTGACCTTTTTCTTTTTATTTTAAGCTAATTTGACATTTAGCTAATATTCTGGCGAGCTTTAAGATTGAGCGTTTTCAAATGTCATTTTAGCTTGAGCAGTTTTACGTATCAGTTCAAGCATTTTCAGTTATCTATTCTAGTATCTTCAGCTAGCAGAATTTACATTTGCATTATCAAAAGTAATGACATATCTAGTTCATCTTTGTTTTTGCAAAAAAATGTTTTTTTTCAAAGTGAAACGGCCACACAGTAAAAAGTGAAAACGTTGGATCAATTAGCAACATTTTTTATCAAATCCAAAATTTTGAGGTAGGTAAACTATCAACTCAAAATTGTAATTGATGAAAACTAATAATTTGAAATGTAACAATTGAGAAAACTTGTGTTTATTGATTCAACGATTCACTTTTTTTCAGTGCAAACACACATTTCTCTTTTTTTATCCAACAAACACGCCTGAAAAAAGGATTTTAAAGCCTCGTTTCCACGGAATGGTACAGTCCGGTCCAGTACATTTTACAATGGTCCAGTAAATCCAGGTGAGCGTTTCCTTGGACCGTCATAGCACATGTGGGGTGTAGAGTGATGCGTAGCTTTGCATCATAGTAGTGCGACTACAGCAAAAGGAAAGCTAATAACAACAATAAAAATCATAATCTAAAAGCTCCTTTTTTAATTTTTCCATGGGCCTACAACGAACACCGGTCCAAAAACTGTACCGTTCTGTCTGAATTAATGGGTCAGTTTTAAAATGGAAACAATAAAAAAAATATTGGACCGTACCACTTAGTGGAAACAAGACTTTAGTGTATTAATAACCAAGTAAGGTGTTTAAAAGTGACAACGATGCCCAAAGAAAAAACAAAAACAATTCAAATCACTGTTAAAAAAAGGCAAAAAAAAGTTCAAATTCTGAGTCCATTTGTCCAGAATAACTGAACCATTCACATTGATCCAAGGGTGTCAAACTTTTTTTTATTTCAGGGGCCACATTCAACCCGATTGACACCAAACGGGTCGGACCAGACTCATAATAACAAAATAATTTATGGTCAATTTATTATCTGTAGTTTTGTCTTTGTTTTGGGTTTTTTCTCAGTTGGAAAAAATGCCTCAAACAACCTATTTATAGAAATATTGAGCTAAATATGCCCCATAAATGAATGAGAAACTCTTAAACTTCAAAATTCTTGGGCTATGTTTTCATCTTTTATAGTAATTTAAAATAAACGAGTTCAACCAATATTTTAGCAACATGCTAATGTTTTTGGCTAATTTGTTTAGCTATTATTTAAGCAATGTGCTAGCTTTTTTGGCTAATTTGGCATATACTAATGTTTGTTGGGATAATTTGGAGTTTATCTTATATTTAAGCAAAACAGTAAATATTTGAACGAAATTGGCATGCATTGGGGATTTTTAAGCAATTTTACTACAAATACTTCAGAAATTTACTTGAACTTCAGCACTCTATCATAGTTAAATTTAACATTGTGCAAATATGTTTTGCATTTTCAACTAATCCCTTTAACTCTTTTAGCAAATAGCTTCAGCATTCTCAGCAACTACTTTCAGCAAAAGCATTCACACTAGCGTTATCGCAGGTAATGCAACTTCTCTAGTTATTATTATTATTATTATTATCTTTGTGATGTGGTGTCACACCTGAGCATTTTTATAGCAACTTGCTGCATCTTACCCCGACATGGCACAGAAATGCTGATTAATTCTTGATCTCTTGTTATGCCGGCAATTTTATTTCCTTTGCTGCCCCTAGTGGCGGAATTGAGCATTTCAGCCATTTCTTTCTTCCATAATGGTCTAGAAACTTTTTTTTTTCCCACCATCATTATATTTTTTTCTCTTAATGATTGGGCTGGATTAAACCATCTGGTGGGCCGGAAGCGGCCCGCGGGCCATATATTTGACACCCTTGATTTGATCCATTCATTCAACCCTAACAGATGAACCTGCTGAGTGTGGTCTGAAAGCTTTGAAGAGCTCACCTCTTGAACTTGTAGAGGATGAAGGAGCTGGTTGCGATGATGCTGATGAGGAAGATGACAGCTAAGGCCCAAACCCCAGGACCTCCGGCTGTCCCGCGGTAGCCTGGAGAAGCATAGACGTACACTTTATAGTATAAAACTGAGGTTAGATCAGAAGCTTCATTACAGATTAAGGTGACCCCCTGGCACTACACTCTCTACCCCCTTTTGACCCGCCCTCAGTGCTCTATGCCCCGCCCCCATCTCCTCTGCCACTGATCAAAATGACGTGACAAACATATTTTTATGTTTTAGTCGCCTGGGGGACAATCAATGTATTTTTAGGGGTGTAATGATGAATTAAAAATTATAAAATGAATCGTTACACCACTATGATTTTTAGAACAATCTGCAAAAGTATGGTTTTGGATTTCCATGGCGACCGAGGTTTTAGTTGACCACGCCCACATTCCTTATATGTTCATATCGTATATTCTGGAGTTTTGACACAATTTAAAATCTAAAACTTCTTTTTTTTGTTCCAGAATAACTTCTAAAAGATGCTTAAGGAGTAAGCAAGAGTTTACATTGATAGCCGGTACTAAAGGTGACTTTTAAAAAAATTCAAAATGGCCGCCAGTTCCAGATTACTCGAACAAAAGCGCTAAAATGTAAAAAAAAAATTGCCACGTCGCAAAATGGCTGCCAAGATGTAGGTCCTGTGGTCATTCCATAGATATTTTTAAGAACTTCCTTTGGATTTACATGTTTTGGAATTTTGAAAATATATATATTTTTTTAACTTATAAGAGATTTAGGCCCCAATCATCTTTTGGAGGGTTATGTCCGCTGTGATGTCCTGGGGGTGGGGATGCCCATCACTGTGCCTGATATTCGTTCCCACCGGGTTCTAACTGTATTTTGAGTTTCGGTGAGTGTTTTTGGGTGAAACATCTTAAAGGTACAGTCAGAAAGACGGTGAATGTTGATAGAGAATATAACTGTAAACTTGAATCTGATCCAGATGGAATAAAAAACAGTTTTTCCAGGAGAATGAAAACACAAGCTTTCCTACTCGGGTCTACTTGGGTTTATCGGCAGCTTCTGTGGTTTTAATAAAGTTTGTATCCAATCCTGCATACCTGAGTTTGGGTCGGCCAACATGGCCGACACTCGCTGGCCTCCTCGGATCATGAAGCTGATGTTGTTGCTGCTGAAAGCCTGAAGAACGGCTGGAATGTGCTAAAATCGAGAGAACGTAACGTGAAGAACCTTCTGTTGTGCTCAGATTGTTTGTTTGTTTGTTTGTTTGTGTACCTTATCGACGGCCATGCTGTTTTGGGCTGCCGTGCTGTCTGCTGAGAGGATGTAGAGGTCAGCCGTGGTGGGGAGGCCCGCCTTCACCACCGTCACCAGGGACTCCTGAGGGACGCCTGTGGACTGAGGTCAGAGGTCAGAGGTCAGGTAGGTCCTCCATCATTGCAACTGAATTATCTAAGAGAATAGTAACGATTAACTCCAGTATTCAGTATTTGGATTCTTTTACACACTGCTCATTTCAGTGAAACGTTTGTATTTTAGGATTTAAAAGCATCGTCATGTGCAGACGGATTCTTTTATCGTTTTGAAACACATTTTAATTCTTCAAATTGTATGCATGCATAAAAATGTTATCAAAATATTAGCAAGATAACTGTCTTTTAGCGTTTCCATGGATGTTGTTTACACCAGCAGGTGCTGCCGTCTCAGCCTGTAACTCCGCCTCCTAGCCACGCCCCCTTCCCCTCCGGATTACACTGATTATTCAGTTTGCTCCTGTAAGATCAATGCAAACACATTCAGACTGCTGGATCAATCGATTAAGTGATTCATCACTGGAGTGGAAGGATTTCCTGAGTCACTTGGCGATGACTCAGCGTTAACGCGGCGCCACAGAAAGCTCCGCTGGAGCCGGGACAGGGTTTTACTCCTCCAAACTCTGAACAGAAGCAACAAAAAACGATTTGAAAGGAATGTTTTTAGACTTTTTGTCTGTGGTGGAAGCCGTCAAAGAAAAGGCGTTGAAGGATTTGAGGGAAATGTCCTCCAGACGAGGCTTCAAATATCAAATTTCCCAGAGTTCCCTGATGCATAAAACCTTTCTTTAGCAGTGCAAGCACATGTGAGACCATAAAAGACAATACAAATTTACTACAAAATACTAAGACTTTACCGATGTTAGCATGCTGACATCACTCCTTTATTTTTGTTTTATGGAAAGCTTCCAGCATAAACTAATCGGCTCCGTTTACCTTGGACAGAGTTCTGGAGACCACCTGTCCGACGTCGTCCCTCCATTCGGGGATGTCGGGGTTGTAGCGGTCCAGGTTTCTGCTGAAGCTGACGGGGATGATGTGGAATTTATCTGGAGCGAGAAACAAGCCCACGTTTGTTTGTTTGTTTGTTTTTTTGTTTTGTTGCTCCTGAATGAAGAGGCGTCTTGTATTGTTACCATAGACTCTGACACTGCGGGTGTCTTTGACCATGGATCTGCCGTTGGAAGCCTGGACGGTCACTGAAGCTTCTCCGGTGTTTGGGAAGCGGGTCAGAAGGCTGTTCTGCAGAGTCAGAACCGGCTGACAGAGAAGCAAATGATTTATTTTCAAGATTGTGAGTTGAATTATACATTCATTGATTCAGTGAAACCATTTGAATTGTATGTCGTACCTCGGGGTGTGCCAAAATATCGATATTGCGATATATCGTGATATTTAGTCCTACGGTTGATTCTCGATGGGTTCTCACCAAGTATCGATATTATATTTTCATTTGAAGAGGCTGTTGCGTCTGAGTCACGGGGCGGAACTGTTGCGCAGTTACTCGCGCTGCGTAGGACACATTTTGCCGACGCACGTACCTAATTCAGGAAAAAACACCGGCAGGATTCTGGCTCGGTAGCGTGTATAAATCATGTCTACCTGTTCTCAATGATCATCCATCTGTAGAAGAGTCAGCTGGTAAGAAGTGAGTTTGTCTGAGCGCTAGAATGACCGCGATCGGTTATTTCCTGTTTGAACGAGGCGCATGCTTCATAGCTGTTTGTGTGTACTTCAGGGACCAGTCGGAATTTTCGCTTTCATGCACTGATATTTACCCTGCTGGTGTACGGTGTAACTTTGGTAAATTTATGGTGTAAGGTTTTCCAAATGAACGTAATAACTTTTTTGCTAATGTTTAATTAAAGTAATTCTTAAATAAAAAAAATGCAGATTTAATGTGTGAACTGAAAAAATATATAATTAAAATAAAGTACATGAATTCACTGTAAAATAGGGAAGTTGCTAGTTAATTGAAGAACTTAAAATTGTATAAATTATTATAGATTAAAGTTGTTTATTGCTAATTTGTAATAGAATTCAAATTTTTAAATATATATTGCCATTATTATGAGAGTTTTACCTGTTTTTACCTTTTTACCTGACAATTGACTGACCAAATAGAAAATAAATAAAGATTGGAGAAATAATCTCAACTGTCAGTCTGAGTAAATCAGCCTTCAGTTTTGAATGCTCAGCCCTTTTCAAATGTGGGAAAAGTACACAAAAAAATTATGTAACACTTGACAGAGGCTGTAAAACGTTATATTCCTCATCCTTTGGTGTGACGTTCCTTTGGAGGAAGATAACTGTCAGCAAATTTGAATTTTTTAATTTTTGTTTGTTGTGTTTCTAACAGTAATTCTGTGGCACTGCTGATCATGTTTTACTATTGTTTAATATTGAATTTTACAAAATAATTCCAATCTCATGGGTGGTAAGATATAGTATTAGGATTTTTAGGCAACGTTAAACAAAAGTGTCTATAATTTGTTGCACAAAATAAGACATAAGTTGTTTATCATGATTGTGTTTAAGCTAAAAAAAAAAAAATGGGGATATATGTCCCCCCAAAAAAGTTTTCCTCTATATAATATTGGTTATTAGAGAGGAT